>VXAC01004222.1:0-10400 GCA_013399225.1 Rhipidura dahli
TCGTTGCGGTCGCGCACGGAGACGCGCACGGCGGCCGTGGCGCTGCGCCGGGGCCGGCCCGCGTCCGTCGCCAGCACCCGCAGCTCGTGGTGCGCCCGCTCCTCGCGGTCCAGCGCCGCCCAGTTGATGATTTCACCTGGCGGCCAAGGGAAGAGCGGCGGGGAGAAATGGAGTTAGGCGTTTACTGTGTGCTAGCACTAATCTTACTGCATGCAATTACACGTTTCATTTAATGTGAAATAATAATATATCCCCTCTAACAGCTGACCACTGGCATTAAAATCTCAGCTTTACAAAATCCATTCTGTAGAAACATTCTGTCAATCACAGTTTTCCACATGTACTTTAGTACCATATTGCATCTTTCACTGTTCACTGGGTGCCCCAGAGCAAAGATAAAACAGTAGGAACCAAAGTGCTGACCTTCCAAAGAAATCCATCTGGCCTTTACCACACTTCGGGACTGATAATACATGAGCACAGGGGTTTTAACTGCTGACAAGTGGCCTTTATTAATTATGCACATTATTCAGGAACCCTTGTCTCTCATATATTTGGCTAAACACAGCAAATAAATCTGACCAATCTTCTCCCTATCTGCTTGGCAATACCCAATATAGCCGGAGAGTTGTGGTTGACCACAGCCCATCACACAGATAACCACATGTTTTTTTAAGGTCTTCTTGGTTAACTCCTAGTATTCTGTTTGCCTGTAAACTTCCGTAAGTGTACTCAAAAGGAACCTGCTTTTATTTTGAGATTCATACAGAGAAATTCTGGGAGAGCCTATTCACTCCCCATGGGGAATGGACATCTGGAAATAGGAATTTTAAACAGCAGATCTTCGCTTGTTATGTATCATTTTGCTAAACTGGATTATTTACAGTGCATATGTCCCTTGAAGGACCCCCTTCCTTCAGGCTCTCCATGCTCCAGTCTGTGGTGTTATACTCTGTAGACATAACCCCTATTACTCAAGGTATTTGGGATTCACTGCAGAGTACACCCTGTGCTGTGAAAAATTTCTCTCAGCCAGTTTGACTTCTGGGATGCCATGTACAACATGAACTCAGTTTTGATGTCAGTTACAGAAGTGTTCACAAGTATTTTAAATCACTTTGTCTAACTTCCTAAGTACCTTTATAGTTACTTATGGCTGATCTGTAATTTTCAACTCCACTTGATCACAGGCAAAGGAACTCCTCATATGAACTATTGAAGCTATAACTTAAAACTTCTCCTTTTAATTTGTTGCAGTCAAACATTGAAACTTATGACCAAGTGACCTGAACAAAGTAATGAAAAAATAAAATCCTAAGGGCTAGTTCATTCTTCATGAAAATGTACTGGGTTTATTTCCTTCCCCAAATTGTGAAGCTCTGAGTTAAAATATTCATATATCAACCCTAAAGATTCACAGCAGTTCCTGAAGGCTTTATGCTTTGCTTCCCTACCCTTAGGGAAGGCAGCTTTCCAAAAGCAATATTAGGCAGATTACAAATCATAAAATGCTACCTGTGTTGGAATTCATCTTGAAATACTTTCCATCAGACAAGAGGAAATAGGAAAGCTGTCCGTTTCTTCCGGAGTCTTTGTCAACAGCTGTAACGGTGCCAACCACACCACTGGGAATTGGATTTTCCTCAACTTCAAAGAAGTAGCTCTCACGCATGAACATGGGAGAATGATCATTTTCATCCAGGACATTAACTATGATAGATGTGCTTGCATTTTGCCTAAGATTTTCGCCCTCAGATGCGCTGACCAAGGCTCTAAAACTTAGCGTCTGTGCATATTCATAGTTCAAGTGCTTCCGGAGATAAATCCAGCCAGTATCAGAGCTGATTCCAAATGCAACTGAATCAGTGCTGGGCTCTAAGGAATATGTCAGACCGGAGGTAATGCTGTGTGGATCAAGTGAGTGGGCTTGAACCTGAAGGATCTGGGCACCTGGAGAGGTAGCTTCACTGATTTCTACTTGATACACCAAGCTTTGAAAAGCCAAAGTAGGGCCCATCTTCTGCTCTTCAATAACCACTGTCAGCAGCAGCAAAGAAGTCAGAGGAGGACTTCCACAGTCCTCGGCTGCTATGTGCAGAGTATATTCCTGCTGCTTCTCCTCAAACACCTTCCTGGTAAGGTTTACCACTCCGAGACTTGGATCAATGCTAAATGCATTTGACTGCTTGCTTGCAATACTGTATTTGATTGCCCCATTTAGGCCACTGTCTTTGTCTTCTGCATGAGCAATGTAGACAGCAGTGCCAGGAGGCTGGGTATGGGAGATGATTACCTTATCAGACTGGGTAAGAAATACTGGAGGGTTGTCATTAATGTCTGTCACAGATATGTTGACTTGAGTGCTGCTGTAGACAGGGGAGTTACCCAGCTGTGACTGGACAGTGAGCACCACCACAGACTGAGCTTCGTGGTCAAGCTGTTTCTTGGTGCGGATAATGCCAAACTGGGGGTCGATGGAGAACTTTCCATGTGGATCACCGGAGCAGATTCTGTAAGAAACCACTTCTAATGTATCTAGAAATGGAAACAACAACCAAAAATGTAAAAAACAAAATAAAATAAAATATGGAAGCGATAACATAAACATTGGCAAGAACATCTGGGGAGAATGCATGCTGTTAAATTCAATGGAATAAATGTATGCTACACAGATGTTTGACATTCTTGGGCTTTTTATGCTTCCTTCTTCCCATCCCTGGAGCCCTTCAGTAAAATATAAATGTATACAGTTTTTCCACTTCTGCACTGTTTGATTTTCATCACACTGGTATTATAAACCTCTATAGAGAAAATCATATAATAGCCTCTTGTTTTCCCCTGATCTAAAATATAGAAAAAAACACTCCTATAAATTAGTCTTGTGGGAGCAATTTTACAACACACAGGCATTCACTGTAGCAAGGAATGAAACAGGTGGCACTTCTCTGAAAAAAAAAAAGTATTTTAATTAACTTACTGTTCATGGGTGACCACTGTGGTAACATTTACAGGTCAGAAGCCACCTAAAGCCCAAGCTGTCTAAAGATTCAGGATAACTACCAAGGCCACCCTGCAGGTGCTATCTCCACCCTGAGGACAGTCCTTCCCAAAAGGAGGGAATAGGAGGACTTGACTAATCAAGCTTGTATGAAACCTTGGCATCTGCCACTTCACATTTACAGCTGCATCATCAGGCTGGTACACGGACCGACAATCCCATGGCTCTGCACAGGAACCAAAGAGGTACGGCTCTCAGGACAGGGCCTTCCATGACCAAGGACAGTCAGGAGCTAACCCACTTCCCTTTACAAATGATAACAAAACCAGATGGATTAAATATATTTTCAAAAGGTCCCACAAACCTTTATCTGGACTTCTCCACTTAATTTGAGACAATGTGGGGTTTTATTTGGTTGGTTGGTTTGGTTTTTTGACGGGTGGCCAGGAGCTCTTCTCGCAGATCCTCTGAAACTTCTGAATACTCTCTGATTTTAAGTACTGCTCTGAGATTTGCCTTGCATGGCTAATGCTTAAACAACAGCCAGACCGTCACACTTACTTAAACTTTCACAACATGCTTCCTATCTCCCCATTTACAATTACAGAAATCCACCAGGGAGAAAATGGAGGCCACTGCCATGGACCACCAAGGAGAGTACCATGAATTTCCAGCTGTTCTAAGGAACATCCTGATAAACCAGCCATTACACCAGCTGCTGTAAGTACCAACAGTAAATTCTATTTAATGCTTGACAGACTGAATGAATAACATGTAAGTTTACAGGGAAAAAAAAAATCACCTACAGCTATCTCCAGTTAATGGCCACAACAAAAACACAACACAACCTTTGGCTGAGAATGCAACTTACTTGGAGGCTCTCTGGCCTTTACTGTGCCAATCACACTGTCCTCAGGTGCATCTTCTGGAACAGAAAAGGTGTACCGGGACCTCTCAAATATGGCAGGGACCAGAACAGTCTGAAGAACGTTTACTGTGACAGCTGCATTGCTGGCAGAGGGAAGGCCACCCCCGTCCTGTGCAGAAACAGTCAGGAAGAGTGCAGAATGTGCCAGCTGGCCAAGAGCTGAGGTCAGGTAAATAATTCCTGAAAGTACACAGAAATAAAATAACACTTAAGAAAGATGGGAGATAAAATTCAGCAGGCTGTCAAAAGAGTTTCAACATGTATTGCTACTCTAAGACAAGGTCAGACAATGTGGACAAAAATCAGCACTCCCAATTCAATTTTTGAGAGCCAAGTTATTTTCAAATTATATGGTCTTTAGCATTCACAAAGCCACTGAAACACAGCAAGTTCTGTTTCAAAACGCAGCGTCCATAAGTGTGATTTTAGAAAAACAGATTCAACTAAATCTTTAACAATGTTAGATTTTACTAGTACTACTTGTCTACAGCAGTTTGGAAGTGCATTAGGGGATGGGGAAAAAGTATTGTAATGAAAGAATAATTTATCTACACAAATGGCAAAGTTAAAGTTATTTCAAACAGGCCGTGGAGACTTTCTGCTTAAGTAACTCCTGAAATAAAATTTTCCCACAAATGGAGTCAAAGCCCCAAAATATAAATCTTAGGCGCAAGGGGCTCTGTGGAAAGTATCTAGGAAGCAATCACCTGCTGTCTGATCACAAGTTTCTGTCAAAATACCCTTTAATAGTGAATTTGCAAGGTCCACTGAATTTGAAAGCTGCTAACAATTGCATTTTATATAAACTGTATGAATTAATTCTTTGAGAAGAAAACACAATGTTCAGTCCCAAAATGTAGCACTTTGTATGTACGTTACTCAAGATAAGCTGTTTGTGAAGTAAGTTTTTCAACATGAAAATGAAGATGAAAGGTGACCAAACACAGGAAAATTTTTCTTAGCAATGAGTGAGTTTAACTAAATATATACTAAGTGCTAAAATCACGGTGTGTTAAGTAGCAAAGTTGCAGTAAACTCAAATGACTCAACTAATAGGGACAACATTTTACACACCTACAGACATTTTTGAGAAATCACCCAGCTTTTTGTAGAAGCTGGTGAAGACACAGAACATCTGGCAGTTCAGTAAAACCAAACCTTTAAACTTTGAGCTACCTTTTTAATTTCCTGACTCTCAAGTTTATTAGGGACAATGTTTGCCATTCAAGTCGAACATTTAGACAAGGTAAAACTAGAGTTAGCTCAAAGTGTCTTAGAAGAATCAATGCATGATTCAATGAATATATGTTCTCAAAATTTAGGGTGAAGCCACAACACTAATTTTCTACAATCAATTTTTAAGCAGAAAAATGGAAAATACATAAAATCCTTATAAATGTGCATGCAGTATACTTGCCAAATATACTGCCAGGACACAATAATAAACTGTGTCTTGGCATGCTTAAAATGCATTAAATGGGTCTTCAGGATCAAGGAAAAATGCTTTTCACTAACAAAAAAAGGTACACTTATTCCAATGTGATAAACCACAATAAAATCACAACTATGATACAGATGGATTCAGGGTTCACTACTGACCCAGCTCCTATGCTAACAATTGATGCAATTCGAAGAAACAACCTTATTTTGGCTTTTTAAATTTTTTTTCTTCTGATGGTTGAGTTTTATGGTTACTTAAGCAGCTCAACAAAGTAGTCCTTCAAGGACAAACTTTTGTCATTTCCTGAGGTAATCTGAGCAACTGTAGCTTGAAGGAAAAAGGAATTTAACCTTTTTTCCACAGAGGATAAACATATACACATGGATTTTTAACATCACTACTATCAGATTAATTTAAAATCAGTCAAATGGACTGTATGTTATTAACTTGACCAATTGGATATTTTTTCTATTGACAATGACAAAAATATCTTTTTCTTATTTTAGATACTTCAGAGAGGTATGTAGAGAACTGAAAAACTCCTACAAAAAAGCATTAGATGGAAAGTCTTACTCTCAGAGCTGTAACTAAAGACTTCAGAACATCCTTTAGCAAAGTATGGAGCAAACAATGCTCCACTCCAGGAGCTCTGAAGACCTGGTGGAACAGAAGTATTCCAGAACCAAAGCTCCTTCCTCTGCTGACCTAGACACATTGCAGCACACTCCATGCCAGATCAGCGACAGAAAGCAAAAAGAAAATTAATAAAAGATTTTGTTTTCTTTCTTCATTCTTTTGCTGTAGGGAAAAAGGATAATAGGCAAGTACATCTCGCCAACTCAGCTCTCTTTTGCAGGACCAAGGACACTGTAAGAACAATGGCAGATTGCAAGTAAAAAGTATGTGTTTTCCATATGGCTCCCTGCAACCTCAAAAACCGTAGCATGCAGAAATTTAATAACCCATTTTGACTTTTAACTGTATGCATTCTGTTTCTGTCAGCATTTGTAGGACTGGGCATTAGCTTTTCATCTGGTGATGTATAATCTACACAGACATTTGAGATGGCTCTGCCCTATGTTGGTGAACATGCCTCATTAGGCTCTATTATGGCACCGCGTGATGGGAGAGAAGCCAGAGAAGAAAGCAGCATCTGGGATTTCACTTTCTGTATGATTAGGTAAAACAGCAGACTGTGACTGAAATGGACAGTCAGGACCACTTGGACCAAAAGCAGCTGCCAGCACACCTCAGAGCAGGCTGGCTGGGTGCATTTCATCCGCTGCAGCAGAGTGCAGAAGATGCCCAAGCACTACACTGCAAAAGCAGAAACACAGAGGAAATTGCAAGGAGCAGGAACTGTCAAAGGCACAGGTTCAGAGGCATGTTTCACTAAGTAACAGGCTGAAGACAAATCATGACTTTCCTTTCTTCCCCATTTGGTAATTAAGATTGGGGCTTATTATTGTTATTACCACAATTATTTGCAGCCTGTAATTCACAGCTTCAGAGAACTTAAAAGACAATTAGGTTGCTGGGGTACAGAAAATATTCTTCCATTTTGAAAAACAGTTTCTATAACACTGACAATGAAAAGGGAATAACGAGACAGCTCCTCTGCAAGGAATGTTTTACCAAAGCTCCCAGCAGGGGATCACACAGACCCAAGTGTGGGTCTACTTTAAGAAAGTGCCACCTTTCCTACAGCTTGACTCACTGTGTAAATGAATAGTCTTATCTGCTGCCTTGAAAAACATTTAATTCCCATTTTTCAAATTAACATTTATATCACTGCAGTGCTTTGAAGATTTTACCTCTGGTTAATTCCTTATTCTGCGTGAGAGAGAGCTGGAATCAATTCTGCTTCACAGGTGAACAATCTTATAATTACACACCAGATGAAGCATTAACATCCAGCCTTCTTCACACCTTAGCAACCTCATTTTCTTGACTAGATCTGCATGGGCTAACTGATTGCAGATTCCAACCCTTATAAATCAAAAGCATGACATACAGACTGCCTGCTGCCTGGATATGATCTGGATACAGATTTTGGGCAGATCCTGCAGTGCTGGATGCATGTTAGCAACTGCCACTGCAGGCTGTGGTTTGGGAACAGCTCTGCTCCAAGGCAGGCTAGCTCAGCACAGCCATGCTGGAATTCACAGGTGTTTCACTGCAGAACAATCTGTGCTTATGGGCTGGCAGAAATTGTTACAGTGGTCTGGAGGACTGAACGTATGGGGAGAACTATTGAAGGGCAAAGTCATGACTGCAAACTCTTTCATCTGCTTCATACTTCCTCACTCACTGTACATGGTAGGGCACCAAATTCCAAGAAGTCTTGCTCTTCACTTTGTGCCAGAAAGTGCAAATGCACTAATGAAGGACAGGACTCTGTGTCACCCACCATTCTCTGGCAATGGCAAAACTTCTCACGGGCTTTTGCTGTTCTTATTTTTGTGGAGGTGCACCCTATTCCACAAGTGGGTTAACTGCTGTTTCTCAGCAGTTAAAGGCAGAAGGCAGGAACCCACCTCTAATGATTCTTTTAAAATACATTTTTAGTTATATTCATGATCCTGTATTCAGTCCTAATCTTACAAAAGCATAAAGAACCAAAGTAGGTTCACTCACCAAAATAACTTTTTATATGGGAAAAAAAAATCATACTTGTTAACCCAATAGGATTTCCATACACATCCCCAGCTGAGCACTTCAAAAATCTGTTTTTGCACAAGGTTCTCCCATAAGCAACACCAAAATCAGCCCTACATTTATAGCCATTTGTGGGTAAACAAAATGTTTCCCACAAGTCAAGTGCTGCAAAGATAAAAATCAGGATGCACTAACTTCAGTAACAAAGTCTGGATTGCATGGGAATGCATACTTAAATGGCTTCTAATATTTGTTCATGAAATAAAAAAGCAACTTTAGAACATGGCAAGAGGAATAAAATTAACAGTTACCAATGATGTTACCCAAGCCCTTGAAACCAAATGCCCTAACAAACATTAAATCATGGCAGTATTTCTTTAGCAAATGCCCCAGGATGGGCCAGCTGGCATGACCTGACACAGCTCAGACAACAAAGCAGATGGCCAAAAGTTCCTTGTGGTTCATCACCCCAGTTGACCTTCAAAGCTGGCCACTGGAGCTGCTGTTCACTACTGTGCAGGTCAGAGCTGACCCACGGATCTGCCCAGAGCACCCACACTGGCACAGCAGCTTCCCAGGGATGCAGGCACAGCTTTGCTTTTTATGTCAGAAAAAAACTTCAAGATGAGCATAGACAGGGTGATCCTCCAGAAGCTGGATGCAGTTAGGAGGTGTGCATTTTGCAGTAACATTAAAGTCAGCAGTGTTTTAGGGAAGAATGATGGTGCTTCTACTTTTCTGTTTAAGTTTATCCAGCTCATTGTCTATGCTGAATCTTAGCACCACATAAAGGTTCCAGCTTTAGCATTTTACCTGTACTTAAAATGCACCTTTTACACTGAAGCTGCATGCTTGATGGTAACCATAGCAACACTGCCAAATACCTTTGAATAGCTGGTTTAATAACTGCCAGGGAAGGAAGGAATTAATAAGGAATGACACTCTTATTTACAGCCTACCTGCTGTAGTACACACAGCTTCAGCTCATCGGAAAAGTCTTTAAAAACCTTCATTTTGATGGCACAAATGCTGCTTTGCATTTCAGCAAAGAAGGGGACTTCAAGTTTGAAAATATTCTGTGTTTGTGTAGTAAATAACTGACTGAACCCACATCAACCTTCTAGCTATGTTTGTACTTTACAAAAGTCTCATACACCTGCACTGGAGATGCTTTCAACACTGGCCCCTCTGTAGCAAAATCTTGTGCTAAATCCCTAGCTTTCCTCTTAGAAATAGATAGAAAAAGGCTTAGTGTGTACAACCAATGCTATATAAAAACACAGTGTTTAATCACAAGAATTTGCTTAGCATGTGAAAGTCTGTTCCAGGGCACTTCATCAGACCCTGACCATGCTGGGAGTCTGCACACAACAAACCAGTACCTGTAAGCTCATGTAAGCAGCTTTAACACTGCAGCTGCCCCAGGAGCTAACGTTTCAAATACTTCAGTTTACAGAGGCTTTTAGTGAGCTAAGAAGCATTCATCAACACACAAAATATTCTAATTACATCACCTCCATTATTCACTGAGTATCAGCCCCTAATGTTGAGTAAGAGAGGGCACTAGTATAGTACTAGAATGTTTTTTTTATCATTGAGGCTCAGTTTTCTCTTACACAAGTGCTTTTTAGAGAAAATCTTGCAATTTGGGATCCAAATTTTTGTGTCCCTGAAGACTACAGTTTGCCAGTTCAGAAGGTCAGGTGCCTCCTAATGCTCAGGACAGGTAAAAAGAACATGTAAAGCTCATCTCTTTCAGCCTTCCCATGTGATGACATCTAACCATGAAAAAAACCCCCAATTCTGCATCTTGAAGATATGAGCTAGAGAACTAGACTTAAAATATAGAAGGTGGTACTTATATTTACATTATCAACTTTTTGAATCAAGTGCTTGGCCTAACTGCAATCTGAACACTTACAAAATTTTAAATTCTTTATCTAAAATTTCTACAACTTAAATTACAGGTAATATTATTGCACGAAATATTAATATTTAAGGGGTGCTGTCAATGCATGGTTCAAAGTTTGCTACGAACAAAGTTAGCATGATAGTTGTTTATTTTGTAGGGAAAAACCAGTAGCACCTTCTGTAAAAAGTACTCAGGGTACTGGACAATCCTAAAAAATGCACACAAAATCCATGAAAAGCTGCAGACAAACAAAATTTGCAATGCATTTTACCAGTGATTTTGTGAAGCTGAGAGTTTAAAGAAGGCAAATTTTTTTAGAGCAATGCTTCTACTTGTAAGCACTGTTTGATTAAAAAGTTTGATTGCCATCATGAAGGATGATTAAGCCCTAAGAAAGAACTATGCAACTGTAGGAGTCCATTAAAGAAAAGTGTTGGAAAACAAGGCCAGGATTTGGGGGGGG
>VXAC01004222.1:10454-66205 GCA_013399225.1 Rhipidura dahli
TTGCTTAGTAGAATTCTAATGTTAATACAACAAAGGTATAATGACTCACCATAGGATATAAAAACTAAACTTAATGCAAGAAAAAAGTATTACTTTGATATAGCTTTCCCAATATTATACTATTGCATGTTTAAATAATTATTGCCTAAAAAACCATAAACATGCAAACCACCAAAGTCCCAGCAAAATGCTCCTTTTTCAGTAAAACAGATAACTGAAAAGATAGAATTTGCTATTACAGGAGTATTTCCTTTGTTTCACCTTGGTTTATTTCCTTTAATCTGACAGTAACTCAGTGTTTGCTGTCTGATTGCATACGAAGTGAACACTGACACAAACGTGAGTCCACCCAGAAATCAAAGCATACACCAGTAAGCAGGCAGGACTCTGGCCTGCTGAACTTCTGTATTTTCAAAGACTAAGGCAGGGACTTCCCCACACAATCTGTACAGTTCTAGCCTTGCCATACTTTCTCAACAGATCACCTTTGCTTGCTTAGCTTATCAAAGTTTTCCAAAAACATCTTTTTAATCAAGGACCTTTTCAATCAAGCTGCCAGCCTCTAGGTCCAAAAATAGCTCAGTGCACAACCTGCTAACAAAACTCGACTGCCATGGTAACCAGGGTTGATATTTCTTGGAAAGCACTGCACAAAAAGGTGTATCAGGGCAGATGCAGAATGAAACCTGCCATACGCTAAAGAAGATATATTTGCTGTTCTTACAATTAAGAGCATTACAAGACATTCCAGATGCCCCTCTTCATTTCCATGAAGTGATTTTTGCTGCACACAGTCCCCTGCTACTCTGAAACTGTCTGCTCCCTTGGTGTGACCTGCCACTTTCTTATTTTCTCAAGGCTAACTGAGAACACAAAGTGCAGTAAATACTTCCTGTACTCTGAGACCCAGACAGTGTCTAGCAAAGAAAAAGGTTTCTTGTTTGAATTTTACTGTATAAAAATCACACTATTCCCCTCTTCTAAAATGGGAGGTTTGGGCATAACTTTTTCCTTTTCACCTTTTTTTTTTTTTTATAAGCCCACATCATCTGTGCAATTCCAAGGAAATTTGCTCTTTGTGTCTTCTGGTTCTCCTGTTTCTGAGAACTGACACTGACTTAGCTAGGAGAAAGGAGGGTGGGCTAGAGAACTTTTGGCAATACTTTGAGCTCTTTCATTCACAATAATCTCATGTACACATGTGACCTCACTATGGCATGGTTGAGTTTTTGGCACATAGCTTGTGGGAATATTTCTCTTTGTAGATGGCCGATTCTATTGGATTTTATATATAAAAGGAGATACATACATTAAAAGCTAGCAGTATGAGTATTTTTTCATGTTGTTCTGCTACACAACATACTTTCAGGGCCAAAATCTGCACCCTTACAACACTTACTACAGCAAATCTGTGCACTTCTAGGGCAATATATTATTTTCTGTATTTTTTTATGGTAAATTTCTCATTAGATGAGATCTCAGTCAAGGTAAATGTCCCCAAAGGACTCAGCTGAGACCATTAATTTTTCCTTTTTGATTTAACTCAAACAAAAGTCTTCGAAGGTGAAAACATGCTGTGCTAAACCAATGTCTCAGACACATTCCTTTGATTTGCAGCCTTCTGAATATGCTGTCAATATCATATGATAGATCAGAAAGACCGTAATTGAAGAAACTGCAGTTTAAAAACAGAAGTGGCCTCAAAATGTTCCAAAATAAAACACTCCTAATTTTAAATGTTATTTATGTCAAGCTCGTCATATGTTTAGCAAATGTACTACATGCTGTAGGAAAATGCCAAAAGTAGTTTAAAAATAAACTATTTTTCCCCCAATACTATACGAAAACATCATCAATCATCATAAATATGGCCTTGTTTTCTTTAGAAAGGGTGCATCCCCATTTTACTTTGATGCCTATTACAATCTGCTATATATTAAACACTGTATAATACATGGAGTTAAGCAAAATTTCAATTTTTTTTCCCCCCATAAAAAGCAATGTTGGTATTTCAACATTACTTTTCAACCTGTATTGCAATAAAAATAAAACTTTTTCACGCAATTGAAAATTCATAAGATGCATCTGTTAAAAAACAGCTCCCTTTTTGTAATAGAACAAAATTTGTCAGCATCCCTAACTGGAATGAATCTATTCTGAACCAAATCAAAGTTTACTGTAAGTCAGTTTGACATTAAATTGCATTTACATACGGTTCCATAGCACAGTAATGAAAGTAGTACAGCACTAAAATACACACTTCCAAAACAAGAAACATACACCAGTGAGGGACTGTTCTGTACAAGCTCTGCACTTAACTCCTCTTCTTGTATCCATTACCAAACAAAAGTGATAATATGCTGGACTTAAAACTGGCTTTTGGTTAAGTTACTTCTTATATTCCTAAATTGGCATAATCTTTAAGTGTATTCCTCCTTTTATTCTTCTCCAGCAGACTAAGCTCCTAGACTGACTGCTCTGTGTCTTTTACAGGGCATTTTAGTCATATGATGCCCCTTGCTCCTCTGTTAAAAAGAAATCAGAGTGCATCTTAAAGGGAGCAGGTTTTTTAGCAAGTCAAAATTTCCTCAAAAGAATGTTCATTTTGCAGGAGCTGTACTTCTGTGCTGAAAAAGTTTTTCTTAATGTTCAACTACTGACCAGCTCTTGCAACAAGGCTTTTCTGTTCTGCTCAACAAGTATTTTTGGTGTAAAAAAGTAACAGAAGGTATTATAATGAAAGGTTGATCCAAGTACCTTCAAGTCAATGCAGAGATCTCCAAATATGTCAGTGTGTTTACGTGGCAAGGGTGGGGGCTACAGGAGTGGCTTCTGTGGTGCAGACCACGGTGAGGCAGCTGTGCCCCTGCAGCCTATGGAGGTCCACAGCGGAGCAGAGATCCACCCCCAGCTCACAGAAGACCCCACACTGGAGCAGACGGATGCCCAAAGAAGGCTGTGACCCCATGGGAAGCCCACACTGGTGTGCATTTGCTGGCAGGACTTGTGACCCCACAGGAAACCCCCCAGGATCACTCTGTTCCTGAAGGGCTGGACCCTGTTGAAATGAGCTGTGCTGGAGCAGAGGAAGAGTGTGAGGAGGAAGGAGCAGCAGAGACAATGTGTGATGAACTGCACAGTTCCCATTCCCCATCTTCCTGCGCTGCCAGGACCAGAGATAGAGGAAAACTGGGAGTGAAGTTAAGTGCAGGAAAAGGGAGAGGTGGGGGGAATGTCTTTTATGATGTAGATTTTACTTCTCATTACCTCCCTCTGATATGATTGGCAATGAATTAAAGACACTTTCTCAAAATGAGTCTCTTTTGCCCATGACAGTAATTGCTGAGAGATTTCTCCCTGCCCTTTTCCTGACCCACAAGCCTTCTGTCATCATTGTCTTTCCTGCCCAAATGAGGAGGGAAGTAATAAGAGTGACTGGTGGGCACCTGGCATCCAGCCAAGGTCTATCCACCATGTTCACAGAAACATTCTCAATCAAATACACAAAAGGAAGGTCATAGCCTTTGTTTCAGGCATCTAATTTAGGTAGGAATCACAGAAACACAAGCCTAAATATCTTACAGAGCTGAAATAAACTAAAACTAAATTAAATGCTTATACTGCTGTAACATACACCTAAGCAAATGATACTTTCTCTACATCGTTTTCATACGAGGTTTAAATAACAAATACCTTCACATGAGGGTGTAATACCTTCACCTTTTGCTTAGCCTTCATGGAATTCTTCTCTTCACACAGTGACTAGCTAAGGGATTTGTTCTAAGACGATGAACTGACCATTTACCTGAATAATGACACATGAGATCATACTGGTCCAGAATAATTTTAAAGGACTATTATTAATATTGTTGGTTTGAAACAACTTCCCAGAACCAGAGCTATAGTAAGATATCTTTTTTAGCCATCTCTCAACAAGGGCATCACAAAGATCAATGGAAAATTAATTACATGCCTTTGGGTGAAGGAAAATATTAATGCTGGTAACGTAATGAAAGTTTACAAATTCAGTTGTTAATCCTAAAGTCTTAAAGCTAAGCACTGCATAGGTTTTCTGCCACACTAATGATTGCATCCTGTGACTTACATGTTTAATTACCAGCTCAGCAATAACTATAAATACACTGTCTTTCAGAGAGCTTTCTAGGTAACAATGGGAAAATAAACATAGCTCAAGCAGTTCCCCAGCCAGAAGAGCTCTTCAACTCGCCCTGTTCGAATCATTTCACAAGTACTGTTCATAGATCATGCATGGATCAGACATCTACAGAAGGCAACATAATGAAGCCAAGATGTTGTTTACACCAACACTAGAAACAAACGATAGCAAGAGGCACGAACCAGCAGAGGAGCTGGTTTACAGTTTCCTATCCATACATTTTTCTAGTTACACAGTTCTTAAAGTGGTTTTTCTTGCGGAAAGTCTATCATCAATCAAATGAAAAACACTTCAACTTTTTCACAAATGGAAACACAATAAATGTTGTTTATGAGTACAACAGCATATCACAAACAATAAATGCCGTGTCTAAAAGCCAAAATAGCAAACAAATATAACTAATAAAACCTTGTTTAGAATTAAAACAACAAAATCACTGGAATGTCTATCTGGTCAATGAAAGGATGTTCATTCCCCCTCCCACTATATTTATCTGTTTATAACATCCACATGTCCCAATGCCTGAAACAAAAAATGAAGCCCCTTCAAGAAGCCTGGATGTGCCTGGAACCTCATAATATCTACGTGTCAAAAGCAGTATTGTTATAGTCTGTATAAGTCAAGAGTTGACCAGCTGGTAAGATATTGTGAATATAGCTCACTGAAAAACTAAGAGCTTTAACAAAGCAGGAGCTAGAAGCAGAGAATCTGGGTTTTAATTGTTTTTTTTACTGTTTTATCCATTTCTATTCCAAATATTCAAAAGTGAATTTTTAGTGAGTATTCTAAGCACAGCACTGAAGAAATACTCCTGAAGAAAATTACAGTGAGATAAATTTTCAAATCCAGATGCCATAAAACAGAAATTACATGTGTCATGGAGAACAACATCATCTTGCATATGATTTTAATATATCATAGTGTAATGTGACAAACTGTCAGCTACTAATTATTTTAAATTACATAATACTGAAAATATCTCTGTTCACATATAGTATTAAGGGCTATAATAACATAGTAGGTCAAAATTACTAAATTTCTCCTTTTTAAATGCTCTATCAGTGAGAAAAGATAATTATTTAAAAAAATAAAACTTATCAGGTAGGCACATCCACAAAATACTCCAACACTACCGCTGTCCCTCTGTTTAGGTCCTCTAATAATGAGAAGAGCAGATAAAACAGAATATGCCATACTGTAAATCGGAAAAACTGCAGAACACTTCAGTAACACACATCCACAAGATCAGAAAAACAGAGACCAAACTGTAATATCTCATTTGGCTTTCTGGTTTGAGAATCCATCTCCTGGAGAATGCCTATTCCTTCACATACTTGTCCATTGCCCTCTGTTCATGAAATGCAGCCCAGAGAACTAGATGAAGTCCCTCACATAACCTTCAGAGAAGCACAGCTAAATTAGCTCATATGTCAGAGCATATGAAGACAGCTTTAGCACAATGAACACTGGAAAATGTCTCTGTTATAACATGAGGTAAGGGGGAAGAGCTCAAAATCTCTGTGCCCTAACAGTGAGCCACTTGTTTCATCTCTCTCTGAATACTGAGCAGGTTTTGGAGTGCTATGATTCCAAAACTTCTGTGTGATAAACCAGAAATTTTAATGGGGGTTTAAAATGTTTATTTTTTCAAATAGTTTAAAAATCATTCTCCTCACCAGTGACTGAGCCTAAGCTCTATTGTAAGTAGATGCAGATGAATAAAAAAGGAAAAAGTGTATTCAGAAAAAAACCCGACCCATAGCATTAATATTAATAAGTTAAAATTAGACACAGTCTGACCTTGTGAATTACCCAGGAGATCTGATTAAGTGCAATCAGATTCCAAGCACTATAATGCTGGGAATACTGTCTGACCTAAGAGCTTTTCTCATCATGAAATGTCAGCAATAATGACCTCAAGCAACTTCACCCTGAATTTGGTCTGCCTTTGATAAAATACCATGATAGATCCACGAGGTAATAGTAACTTACAACCTTATAGAGTCTTCATCATTAAGCATGACATTTTTCCTATACAAAGTGCCAAACTGGAAAGAGAGGCCAAAAGGTCACAATCCGAGGAAGAAGCCTTTCAAAAGGCTTTCTTTCAGCAGAGGGCTGCTGCAAAGCCAGGGCTGCTAACGTGATCCACAGGGGCTCTCTTCAACAAGCCTGATGGGACCGTTTTAAAATGACCAGTTAAATGCTTGTGGAGATGCAGCTCCCTAATTATTGACTGACCTATGTATTTTTGACATCAGTTATGCCCCTGAGAACCTGATTTGACAGGTAGTTAAAAGCCCACAGTTAAATAAATTCTGAAATAGCCAAGACAAGCAGACTAACTTCCTAAGAAGATTAGCTTCTTCTGTTCATCGGAATATCTTGGGAACTGTGTAAAAACAAACACCATTTTGAAAGAACAGAACCTCGCAAGGTTTTGTATGCCAAAAGAGCTAATATATACACACACGTATCACAGACCAAAAAGATCTTAAAACATACAAAATAATCTGTGCCATGGCCATCTGTTGATCAGGATACATTTGTATGCAAGGGCTGGCCCTTAAGAAAAATGGCAATTTCACTTTAGACAACCACTCACTGAAAGGCACCACAGACATTTGTAGAGGCAATGCTCATGTTCTCTTCAGCTGATGCTGGCAATTATTTTAAGGTTAGAAAGGCTAACTACAGAGGCTGCTTTGTAGCAATGGGAAGAGCAATTCCATCTGTGAGATTCAACCTGTCTTTGAAAAAAGTTCACAAAGATTTGCTTTTGCCATAATTGCTTTTCTGCTCTTGTCACCACTCCTTCATTGAACCTGTCTCGAGAAGGATGAGGTGTCACATCAGA
Source organism: Rhipidura dahli (assembly GCA_013399225.1). Classification (NCBI taxonomy): domain Eukaryota; kingdom Metazoa; phylum Chordata; class Aves; order Passeriformes; family Rhipiduridae; genus Rhipidura; species Rhipidura dahli. The sequence goes on from VXAC01004222.1 coordinate 17,489, forward strand.
AAGTAAAAGGCAGAAAAAGACACAAAGTTAAACATTGAGTCGAACAGGGAAGCAAACATGGCTTGTAAGATGGAGCAGGATGGGAACTAATCCTAGCACAGTACAGAGGAAGACTAGAACAGAAACTGAGAAGAAATGAAAGGATGAGCATCTTGAAGGGTCTTATATTGCTCTTCAAGAGTAAGCCCTAAGCATTTCAGAAACTCAGATATTTTTGTAAAAATGTAATGTTTTTATTATTTCTTACAATGATTAATAGATTTAGGGCTGAAAATAGTGGATAAGCAGCATGCTGCTTGTCCTTCAATTCTGTGAATGTTTTCCACCCTTCTGCTTATTCCAGTGAATGCAAAGGTTTCATGTTAAACCTAAATCCTCCATCTTCCTCTAGAATTTCTTTTCATCAGAAGCTAAGTTTCACCTGTATGACTCCAGATTTATATACATGTTCCTGATATATATCAGGAAAATACAGGAAAATATACTTCTTGTATAACAGTCATCTTTCTGAATCATAGACTCATACAGTACCTGTAGATGTATCCACGGTAAAAAAAGAGGAAAATTCTCCTGGGACCAGTTCATATGTGACAACACCATATATTCCTGAATCTCTGTCTGTGGCAACAACATTGATGACTTCTGTTCCCGGCTGTGTGTGACTGCTGATACTTGTCACATAGATGTCTTGCTCAAAAACAGGTTGATTGTCATTAATATCTTCTATCTCGATGCGAACAAAAGCTTGGGCACTCAGACCACCCTGTTGGATAAAAAAGAAAAAAAAACTCAAGTAACAAGATCAATTTTAAAGATAGGATGGTGCACAACTGGCTTTGGTCCATCATTTGGAAATGGAACATGCTGCAAAAGTATTGATCTATGAAAATGTCCATTAAAAGCAACTTACAGTAGCTGCAACACTCCAAAAGATTGCATATAAGCAAGCGATGTGCCCAGCACAACACCAATGGGCTGATCGAGTACGTAAAGAAACCCAGCTTCTCTACAATGGTGAGGCCTGAACACAGTTTTGTTAATGCTGATGAGCACCAGACATGTCAAAAACATTGCTAGTCTAACCTCACATGCTTCTGCTGACACCACCAAAACCCCAGTTTCTCCTGCACAGGTGACAGTCAGGGCTTTATGCCCCAGGAAGACATGCCCCTCAGGTGACTGTGGTGCTCCAGTAAAGCAGGAATACCTTCTCTGAATCTTTCAGATGTAAAAGCATGACCATCATGATGCTGAATATGAGGCTTTTTCAAGCAGGGACACAGATTAAAAGCAGTGCAGGACAGCCAAAAGCTGACCTGTCAGGCTGCTGCCTGTGAGAGCTATCCTCAATTTACCAACAGATACCCAACACAAGCCACTAAAATACCACACGGGCAGCCACGGGACCACATTTAGCCTTGCTCTGGAGTGAAACTGGAGAAGAAAGGAGCAACTGCAAGCTGGCTTGTCAGAATATGCTACAGAAAAATACTGATTTGTTATGACAAAGCACAGAATTTTGTGACAATCTGCAAAAGAGACAGTTCTGTGGGTGCTGAAACGTAGACCCCACAGGCACCTGAGTGAAACTAATGGCAATTTACTCCTCAGAGGCACTACCTTGTACCCCCTGTGGACTCCCTCCCTGAGTGTGGAGGGGTTCATATTTCCAAGATTATTTTACAGCCATAGGAAGTACAAGCATTTTTTAAAAAAAACAGGTCTGCTGTGGCAGAGATAACAGTGAATGCTGAGGCACTGGCATGTTCAGAGACACAAGGCAGCACAGGCATGGAGAGTCTGCATGTGCTTTATGGCTTCATGGACACAGATAGAGGAAGAATCCTAAGCTCTCCGAAGTCACACTGAGCGTGCTGTGCTTGTAGCAGTCGCTTACAGGAACTACTGACACAGATCAGATGTTCATGCATACACATGACAAACTATGCTGAGCTGCTGCAAACTGAATTTTGCAGTCACAGTGGCTATGATACAAAGAAATCCAAGCCAACCCAAAAACAACTATGCTGCACATTTCTGCAATCTAATTCTTCATGTCAATTATTTTTAAACCTGACCTTCATAAAAGTGTACAATGATTCAGACTGGATACGACTCCTTTAGACTTACTCTGCTGCATAACAGTCTCCCACAAAACTATTTTTGAGGGTTTGCTTAGTATGTCCACAGGTTCAGACTTATTTTTGGAAAAAAAATGCTATCAGCATATGCTTCCACATTTCCATAGTGATTTTTGCTTTGTCCTGGTTTTGTTTTTTAATTCTGTGTTGCAAGGTTACCTCCGTTGGGTAGGAGTGACATTCCCATAAAGGCTCGTGTACGTGAAAAATTAAGATGATCTTGTGCATGTTGTGTCTGTGTTTTGCCACAATCAAGGAAATCCATCCCACACCCTCGTGGTGTGCTTCTGAAAAAAAAAAGGCATGGCATGCTTCCAGGGCTCATGCTGCTGCACAGGCAGCCAGCAGCCAGGACACTTGCCCTGGGACCAGGACTCTAAAGGACTGGCGTCCGCCTACAAATTACTGGGACTGCCATGAAACCCCCATGCCAATATGGAGAAATGGAGAAGGCAGTGAGCCCACCACCAACATCCCCACTTCAGGGCAAGCCCCTTCCCCAGTACCTTGATTTCCGTGGTAAGGAAATCCCTGCACAGGAGCTAAAAGGGCAGGCAGGGGAAGGGGAAGGAATGTGCTCTTTTTGCTGTCAGAAGATGCTCTGTGTCTCCATGGCTTTCAGAACAGAACACTTTAAAACAGAAATCAGAAGTATTTTTAAGGGAAGAGGGCCAGGGAAGAAGTGAGGTCAAGAATAAAAAGCATCTAAAAAAAGATTGTTGGAACAGCATGAAACCAAACTCACAAGAGCTTGTGTTAAACTGTTTCTTTCAAGCTTCATTACTGCTAAACAGACATGAAAAAACCTCCAAACCCCACTCTTCAGCCAATTTGTATTTATGCTACGAGTTATGTAAAGACTGCAAAAACTTTTGAAATTGATCAACTTTAAGTATATGGAGAAATCTAATCTCTCAGAGGATAGACCAAATTTTATGATGGAGACAGAACCTTTTTTTCCTGAGGGAGCAGCTTATGCACACATTAAGTATGATATTTACTTAACTTATGATATTAACTGGTTATGGCCCAATTCTTGCTCTGACAACTAACAATAAGTATCATCCCAACTGAGGAGGAACAAAAAGTCCTTCTATTTCTAACAATGTGGATATACTTAATCTACACAGAAGCAAGCAAAACATAGACCTTCCAAAATATGAAGGCTGACTTATATGACGTCAACTGCTGACAGAAAATTACACTTGTCAAATCATGTTAACAAGAAACAGAAAGCCACAGCTGTTCATTTTAAAATTCCTTATCTCAAATGTTCATTTTTAACTACTGTTATACTCTCCAATGCAACCAAAAGTCACAATTACAATGACTTCTCTATCCAAGTACTAAGAGTTGTGTCCCTCGTGGAAGAAAAAGGGGACATAAATTACCATCAAGTCAAAATAACATCAACTAATATTTTCTTTACTTCAGGAGGATCAAACTTGTGTGAATATCTGAAGCTATTAGTACACCTCTTTATCAAGTCTTAAAAAATTTTTTTTTTAATTCCCCTGCCTTTGGCAGGGGAAACTCCTTGTGTTAATAAGTAGAAATGATGCTATTTTGAGTAGCTGTATTTCTTCATTTTGGTGCTGCAAAATGCTTAAAACTCCATCAAGATTTTAACCACAGCCTCCAAAGTTTTTGTCAATGTACCATGCTGTCAAATTTTTGGTCCAAACTGAAGTGCTCTCTGACATAAAGGCTTTTTTTTTTTTTGCAAACCTAAAGGACATGTTGTCTTGAAATTATAATGCTGTCAAAGTGGAGAGATAACTACAATTGTTTCAAAAGCCTTAAGTTCTTCAGAACCTTTGCCTGTGAGTGCCAAGTGTTTATATCAAGGCTTCAATTGCTCCAGTGTAAAAGACAAAGGAAATTGGATAGGCAGGGTGGATTACCAAAAAGCAAGAGGCAAAGTACCTCTCTATGCAGAAAGGCTGGAAGAGAGTCACTAACACACCTGCTGCTGGTGTACTGAACCTTTTGCAGTGATGATGTGGCAGCTGAAAAACTCCAGACCTACCATTTCATGTAGAAGATACAAGGATACTTCTTTTCATCTTTGCTTAATCAGGGAGAGTGCTCCCACAAGCTCTCACAGGATGTTTATTTAACGCCAGTTTAACAGAAGCTGTTTTCCACCTGCTCTCCATGGGCTCTTGTGTGCAATTTAAGTTCACTCCTTACACTTTCTACACAATGCAAAAAGGACATGACTGACAAGCTCTAAAGCCATGTAATGGAGTAGCCAGGAACAGGTGGAGGAAACTGATAGTTCTGCTGTAAGATAAACTGCACACCACCTGGAAAATACTTTCTTTTCCTCCTTATTTCTAATTAACTTTTCATCTCTCTACCCTCCTTTGTCACAAGTGACCCTTCATTCTTCCCCTCTCTTTTCTGTACACATTCCTCCCCTGACCACAGCCCCTACTTTGAACCCCATGCCTAACATCTTTAATCCATCAAAATCAGCAGCAGAATGTCAGGAAATAAATATCCTACTACAATTCTGCTTTAAAGGTGGAGAGTTGGTCAACACAAGTTCAGGTGCACTGAAAATTTTGAAAAGCTGATATTAAATTTAGGTGCTTTAGTATTTAAGTGTCAGATGGGCAAACTTCTAGAAGATAAATCAATGGGATCTACAAAGTGCTGACTTGCAGTAAAAAGATCAAGCCTTGCCTGTCACAAACAAGGCAATCAAAAACTGAACCTTTCTCCCCGTTATTGAATTTCTTAAAACACAAGATCCCTGAATGAAGATAAATGACAGAGCAATTTAAAAATTAAATACCCTATAGTTTCAATGCTTCAGCTATTTTCCTTTAACTTGAGGTAAAAAATTAAGGCATCAAGCTTTTTTCATGCAAACATATTTTCTTTGAGATTTTCAAAATAATCTTCTGTACCAGACTGAATATCTTAGAAACTTTTCAGAATTTTACTGCTGTTGTCCAGCTCTCACCTTTAATAACCTTTATTAATGACTAATCTTGATATTCCAGACACATGTATGTGTCCTTTACATTTATACAGCTTCAAAACATGGGAATAAGAGGAAAAATGCAATTATGAAGTATAGTAGAATATATAATTTTCTGCTGTTATACACTGAAATATAGACTGCTTTCCTCTTCAAGGTTTGGATATCTGTACTCAAGTGTAAATTTTGAAGGCAGAAATCACATACCAGTGAAATTCCAAAATGGTCACATAGACCTACCTCTGCTATAAAAATTACAGGCACTGTCCTGGGAAAACCCACCCCATATATTCTTATACTAAAATCATAGAATGTTTTGAGTGGGAAGGGACCTTGTCCAGTCCAAGCCCCCTGCAATGAACAGGGTCAAGTTATCAGACATTCAAGGAAGATAAGCATGGAAGCAAACACACAAATACATTTATGTAATTTTTTTCTTCTCTAAAGTAATCAATGAGGAAGAAAAGGCACACTGCTAAAGGCAATATTAATAAAAGAGAATATTTCTGTAGCTTCTGAAATAAACACTGAATTGTGACAGCTGAGCACAAAAAAAAAGGTTTAATTACACATATATCTGAATTCAACAGAACAGAGAGATACCCTCAACTGCTACATACTCAAAATGAAATAATTAACACCAACCATCAATTGCAGCTATTTAAGTTCATCTACTCATGAATATGGAAATCATAGGTCACTAAGCTTCTTCAGTGTACTATAAATTACAGGCATTTTAATGAAAAATACAGTATTTCTAGCACAACTGCATTTTTAACAAGTTATATTAGATACACTTAGGACATTATCTTAAATGCAAGTTTAATATTCAAGGTAAGAAATAAAGACTGCATAGCCTGAAATAAATTAATTTCAATGTTTTTCAGGACAAATTGTACTGCAAAGTGTGACCTGAATAACATTTTGAAAAGTGTCCTTGTGTTAATTTTAACATTCGAAGGCAACTGATAATCTTTTTCTTCAGCTTCTTCACAATTCATTATTAAGCTGAAGAAGGTAAAGACAAGTACAGAATTAGCCTCCCACTGCAAACCACCTCAGATTGCCAATCACCATGCAAATCATGAAATGAATATTTTGAAATGAAAACAATGAATAATTTTCTTCCATTATTTTTCTGGAGCTTACTACCAAAAGCTTTTTGTTATATGGCATCAGGTCAGCAAGGTTTCCATTCCCAGACTTCCTAAAGTGTTCCCACCGCAGCAAATGTCTCCTCACCCCCTTTGCCAGAGATCTGCAATGGACTGTTTCAGGCACATAAAACTACCCTGCCCTTGCTGTACCATGAACACCCACTTCCAAGCACCAGAGCTTGTAAAGTGGGAAAACTTTCAGACATGCAGCTTCAGGGATGCTGCACCCAGCCACAGCAGCAGCAGTGGCATCACCCAGCTAGAGAGGACAAGGAATTTATCCGGGAAAGCCACTGTCACTCACAGTAGCCATGCAGTTCTAGCCCGTGGTACTGTCCAATTACTGCTGCACTAATTGTGAAAGCAGGGAGCAGAAGTAACTCAGAGTCCACTGATTCCAACAGGAGGAGGAAAATCAGCAAGGACTAACATGTCTTAGAAACATTTTTCCAAACATTGTTTAAGAGTTATTGGATATTTCACAGCCAGTTTTCTGATTTCAGTAAAAATGTACAGTTCATGAATATAATTTTCTGCTCTCTTTAAGGATAAGACATTTTATTCAAATTCATGCAGTTTTTACATAGTTGCTACATTCTCATTTAAAAGTATACCAGACATCGAGATTTGCAAATGCATTCACAAATCTGGCAGTGCAGGAAGGTGAAACTTACCCCATCTGTAGCTTTTACCAAGAGATCATAAGTGGTTGGATCTCCTTCTCTGTCAATGTCTTGAGACACAAAGATCTGACCAGTGCGTGGGTCAATCTGGAAAGCTTTGGATTTTTCATAAAAATTAAATCCATCATAAAGAGAATACTCAATTTCTCCAAACTGGTCAGCATCTGCATCTGTTGCTTTGACCTGCAGGGAGACAACAGAGGTAAAAATGAAGCCAGTGAAACTACTACTGATTAAAACAAAGTGTATGTTGTAAAAGCAAATGTGTGTACACACAATAAATACAAACATGTTCTGCTACCTAAGCTGGAGGCCTGCAGTTTGTAAAATATCTCAGCTACTGGCAGAGTAATCAATGCATGGAAGTTCCATTAGACCTGTCAGTAACATTACTTGTGCATCTGTCAATAATCTTCTCAATCTTCTTCCTTTCCCAAGACTGGAAAAGCCATGCTCATTGATCCATGTCAGTAGACCACACCTTCAGCTACCTTCACTTCATGGTCTTTTTACTAGTGGAGGTAGCTCTTATGAAAACCATGTCACATGGAGACCAGAAAAGTGCTGCAGGAGATCCTTACCTAATGTACTTGATAAAACTCCCCAGATCTTAATTTAATTTTCACTTGAAAGAGTGCTTGGTGGCATTCATGCTTTTTGACCCACAGGCGGATTGATTTAAAATGTATTTGATAAACAAAAAAGTTTTGTACATTGCAACTTCAATTTTATTCCCCTAAGATCTTTGATAACGTGTTTTGTGCTCTTTGGCTCTTCTCTGGCACGTTCCATTGTGAAAGTTTTCACTTAAGTTTTGAAATATTTTGGTAAAAAATAATTTATAAAAATAGGTTTGCATTAAGAATGCCAGTGTTTCATTTCTCTAATTTGCCATTATTGGAGATACAGAAAGAATTTATCCTTCGCAACTGTTTCCTTTTCTACTTTTTCTTTGGAAATGATATATTCTGTGGGTTTTCCATCAGCCTGTCTCTATAAGCACAATGCCCAAAGACCTTAGCAGAGCTTTGGAAACTCTAATATCACAAAGCCCAAGAGTTAGAATTGGTGGGGGCTCCCAGAGAAGAGCTGTGCCAGCCACTGCCTGCACCTGACACAGGCTGGCAAGGTGAGACCCACAGACAGGGCAAAGGTGGAGGTCTGCACGTGCCTGCCTGTACAGGAAACCATCTGGCACAGTTTTAGGGAGAGTTTCAAAAGAAACAGTCCAGGCCAGGGAGTATTCCTAGAAGTAAGTTTGGATTAGGTCATCCTGTTTGGGTGATATAAATTAATTTAGTCGCATGGACACAAGCTGAGCCAAGCCATTTGGGCTTGGGACCCAGAACAGCCTCTGGCTGCTGCTCCTACCAGAACAAATGTGGCCATAAAGACCAGGCAGTGCCTGCATCACAAGCTCCCTTCTTCGCCCACACAGGAATTGTTTTGGCACTAAGATACTTAACTGGGACTGAATTAAAACCAAATGAACAAAACATGTCTTGGGAAGGCTGAAAAGCATGGAAGTGGGGAAAGGAAAACCACATTAAACATGCCAATTCAAATTACAAAGCTAAAACTTACTCTAGACAAGTTACATCAATCAGAATTTTAAAATGACAGCCCAAGAGATACACGTGTTATTTCAATTATTATTTTTTGCTTGTTATGGTTTGGTTTTTGCCTGCTTTTCAGACTTTTCTGCTTCTTCATGGAAAGCTCAAGATTATTTTGGATTTCAGAAGTATCACTGCACCACATACTCCAAAGCACTTTTCCTCCCACAAGACGGTTTTTCACAACACCAAAGGCCATTATACCAGAGTTTCTGCAAAGAGAAAGCTCCTTTAGGGCAGCCTTGTGCTCAGAGAACCCTTCATGCCCTTCTCATGCCCTTGCAGTTTGCATCCCACAGCTGCAGCACCGGGTGCAACGTGTGGCTACTCCTGACCTCAGTCCAACCACTCGTTCTGGGCAATTTAAAGGCAGAACTCACAATCACGCACAGCTAAACAAAGATCCAGTCCTAAAAATGCTTTACAGCTGTATGTAAATCAAGTCTACATCATGCATATTTCTCCAGCCTCATACTTTGTTATTTCTGTCATAAAAACACGAACAGAACATACATCTAGTATGCTCTCAGTAATCTACCACCCCAGTGTTATGGGACAATAATTCACTCGGTCCTTGTAAGAAAAGTATTTCAATTTGTTTCTCTTGCCTGAAATCCAGCAGGGGTGACAGTACTGAAAGGTTCTGTCTGCCTGTGCCTACATGCAGTTACATGTGTAAATGTTAACATTTTTGTCTGCAATTGAGCATGAGTGATTAATTACAGGTGAAATTTGAGGGTATTGCTAGAAGTTTAGCTCATTATGTTCAGCGACTTGTCTTCTTTGTTGTAAATTATGCAGTCCTCAGACTTTGAATAGTACATGCAAAGGCATAATGGGAGAGGAATTTAAATAAAAATGCTTCAGTTCAAGGCAATGCAGATTTAAAGGTCTAATTGTGATCGACTTCAATTACTATAATCATCTCTTAGGCAGCTGAACTAAGTGGCATCCATTTTGCAGAAAAATATGATCCTTCTCCCTGTTCAAGTACCTCATATCCATTCAATTTCTACCCACCTAATAGCCCTCTTTTTAATCACTCACCATGGAACCTTTGATCTGAGGAGGGAAGATCTGGAATTAAAAACAAATGAAAGATTTCCTGTAGCAGACAGCTCTGACATTGAATGGCACTACACTTGAGGTCGGGGAAGCTATTAACTATGAGCAAAGAATCACTTGGATTGAAAAAAGACCCTTAAGATTATCAACTAAATGCAAGCTGATTCAGCAGGAGGAATTCAATGAAAACATGCTAGCAAATTCACGTTTTCCGACACAATTAAAAGACCAAGTTATTGAGGATTTTAGAAATTAAAGCACACAGTAGTCAGTGTCCAAAACACGCTGGGTTGGGATAGCCTACTGTAAATACCAATCCTACAGAGTACTGCAGCTGTTAACTGCCCAAGAGAGGTAAGTTACAGCAGTCCAAACAGAAGGAAATGAAGGCAGCAGCAGGAATTTTCACAGTGGACTGATCAAAGAGTGTTGTATGCTGGCAATATCACAAAGGTGATAGAGTTGAATGGATTTATGTGCCTTGAAGAAGTGGGAGGCGAGAGAGTACCATGTATGTAACACCTCTGACAAGCCTAACACAAGATCGAAATAGGGGAGAAAAAGAAAGGGGAAGAAAAGGGAAGGTCATGCCCCCGGGGCTTTTCTCCTTCCTCTAAATATGTTTTCAGTACAGTAAGTGGAACATCCAAGTTTTTGAGGAGCGTAAACTTGAGAATAAATTCAGGACAAAGCATTTCTCCAATAAATATTTTTTAAAGCCAACAAAAGTCATGGTATGGATAGCTCCTGGCTGGACTTCCCCTGTCAGTCATGCTTCCTGTAGCCTACATCCTTTGGTCAGCTTGTACAAGGTCTAGACTGCAAATCTGTCAGAAAGAGAAATTTTCTTCCATCCTGTTGATACTACCAATAAAGTGGTCAGACTGCAAACATCCTCCCAGGAGGAGAAAAAAAGGGGGACCTAGATAAATGTGTAAAAACCCCTGATCCATCTGTGTGATGTTCAATGCTGGAAGTGCAGAAACAATCTCTTTGCATATGGAAAGAGGGGATGATCTCAAAACAATATGTGAAATCAGGGATAATTAACCTCACACCGATGTACACTTCAACCCTATAGCACATGTCCAGGTTGGAAGGGAGAAATGTTTAACTAGTGTGGAAGCATCTGCTCTGCCAGACCTTCATGCCAGGTCCATGGCCACAGAGAAGGAGAGGAGCAGCCTGAGTTGGTGGCGTGCTGTCAGCAAAATGTGACTGTAGAAATATTGGCAGTGAAATTACTGGTAGCTGACATTCTTCGAGTCACTTGGGTGTAACTGTACAATAGATTGGCATGTGAGCTGCCACAATCACACATCATCAAATGTCTTCAAGTCAGTGCTCTCATTAACAACCCTGGTTAGCAAGAAAATAGCATATAAAGTACAAACCAGTGATCTCTACTTCACAGCTGCCTGAGGCAGTGCAGACAATAATGCTGATACCAAACCTGAAGAGTGAAATAAATACATTATTTTGGAATTTTATCCATCTGCCTCAACACCTATGATTAACCCTCATCTCCCTAGGGCATCAGGTTTAATGCATGGAAATGGGAATGAAGCTGCAGATCCACTTGATGTTCTAAAAGCATGAGACGAGACTTTGAGAACAAGAACTGTTTGCCTGAGGCCTCAACAGCTTGTCCTTGAACAACAATTGCACTGACAACAGAAAAAAATCCCCACTCTTCATCCTCCAACTAGGCTGCATCTGGAAAGCCATAAATCCAAATAACAACTGAATTTTAAGTTGATCACTCAACTGGCATTGATGCTTACTTTGTCAACCACCACAGGTACCAGACACTCAAAAACCCAATCCCCAATGAATAAGAAAAATCCTTAGTCCTCATCCTTGCTCTGATGCAAAATATCTCCACTGTGCAGGTCAGGTCAATGGACTTGCCTGATGTCAATCTTGCTGCATTCTTTTGCTCTGCTATAGGATGGAGACTACCACAGCTGAACCACTGACAATAAGCACTGCACAGACACAGCCTTGCTAACCTGTCCTGCAGATTATGCTGATTCCCCAGGGTTACTCCAAAAAACTGCCATCGGTTTTATTAAAGCTTTAAGAAGTAAGTCCCATCAAAACTTTCAATAATTAATTCTCAACAACCTTTAAATTGAAAGCTGAAAAGCCTAAATGCAAGCAAAGAAGGAGTATAGACACCTTCTCTGCTCAATGACAGCATGTGAAACGTGGTATTCACTGGAACATCAACTAAACATTACATTACTTAATTACAATAAGGCTTTTAGTTCTGGCCTTTCAAACAACTACATCTGTTTAGTTCTGGTTTTGTTTTTTTTTTTTTTGCTTGTGCTCCCATGAGTTGTACAGAAATTCCGATGAACTACATGGTTTTAAAATAAGGTAAAACTAACCTCACTTCACATATGAATCTCTCATAAAAGATCACACTGATTTTTATCTTCTTTATAATACACTGATTTTTACAACATTCTCTATCTTCCCCACAACAAATAAATGAAACTTAATTTACATGATGAATGATTATGAGATCTTAGCTTTTTGCCTTCTCTGCTCTTCTGTGTAGCTAACTGATGACAGTGAACAAACCTGCCAATAAAAAATATTGACATATCTTTGATTTACTGCTTTCAGTTAGTCTATAGAAAGCAAGAAAAATGAAAATCACTGGAGAAGAAAACAGCCTAAGTACACTACAGCATCACACATTCATTCTGAACACCAGGCACCATTCAGCAAGTGCAGATCCAGGAAGAACTGGACATTTCAGTCTGTATTGTAATCTGTAATTCCTGCTCTGATGCTTGCCAGAGGCTGAATTCATTCCAATTTAACCCAGCTATTCCTGACATGCCATTAGTTTTGCTACCATGCCTCCTGCAAAACAGCACAAGCAGCTAGATCCCATTGAGACCAGCCAGGAGCCAGAGGTGTGGGAGGCAGGTCCAGCCTGGAATGCCTGACCTTATCACTTACTGGACTGATAGGATCCGAACCACTAGAAAATGCATTTGTCAATGTCTGAATTCATAGCAAGCAGCTGTGCTGCTAATGCCTACTTAGCACATGGTAGGGTAGGGTTCATAAAATGGTTTTTTTTTGGGAGTACAAGGCTTGAATTCCAGCACTGAAAATGTCTGCTAAAAGGACCATCCACTCTGTCAGTCTCTTTAGTCTACATTGCCTTCCTTCTTATTGTTCAAATATAATCAAATAGAAAATAATGTAATTTTATCATCTATGCTGAAAGAACTGAAACTGAACATCAACTGAAAGAACAGAAATGAAAAGAGAATGTATTTCTGAGGAAAGAAGAAGGATTTAACAGCAACTAGCAAACATTTGCATCACTAAAGCCTTATTTAATCATCAAAGTCAACCCCTCTACTTTTCAGTGAAAGCAGCTCAATCCATTTCTTAATGCTGCTCACATATTCTTCTATAATATTAGATTTTATGGCATGCTAAAACCTTGCTACGCACAGTTAAGAGTTTAAGTACAAATCCATTTTTATTCATTAGTAAGCTACAGAGCCCCAAGACTGAATACTTCTGCCAAGCAACAGCAGAGCACAAAAATTTCCCTATTCTGTGCTAACTACATAAAGCAAGGAGTGATGGGTTTAATAATTGAGAATATCTATCTCACAAATAAATATTTATACTGAATATGTTATTTTAATGGTCTTGCACTAGAGCATGTTTTACCTTGTGGTGGCAAGATTAATTTTAGAATTGTATTTAGTAAGTTGTTTTAGAAAGCACAACTCAAGATACTAGCTATCTTGTTTAGGGCAAGTTACTACGAAAAGCAAATCAAAAAATGTAACTTTTATTAGCAGCATGTATTATGCTATTAATAAAAAAATCGAATAATTCCATTTTTTGCTTAGATAAATTAACATCATTACTATATTTATAAATGGGATGTATTATTTAACTGAGCCTAAATTATCAAAGTACATATCCTGAATTTGGAGTATGTGTGTGACCTTAAACAGGACGCTAATGACAAAAAAAATCTTCTGATTATACTCATGTCTCTGATAGACAAATTGCAGGAAGATGCTACAAAGGAGAGAAAGAACTGTGTAAATAGAACAGCAGCCTTGCACCCAGCTGCCCCTTCCTTTGGGCACAGTTTTGTGCAAATGGATTTTGGGTCAGATCAAGGAGATGATCTAATAAAAACTCACCATAAAAACTGTGTTATTGGTGCCACACTGGATTTCAGCCAAGTGAGTTCCTGATGCAACTGACCTGAGGCGAATGGTAAGAAGGTGGCAGGCAAAGTGCAGTCCAGGTAGAGCCTGAATCCTCTTTAAGCAGTGGCAAGGTTTTAAGATGGGCTAAATCTGAACACTTACATGCATTTGTGCAAAAATTATCCAAGTCCCAAAACCAGTCTGAGCTGCTAATTCCTGCTGGCAAACCACAATGCTCCAGCCAATATTCATGACTAGACTGCTACAGCTATTTATGGAGCTTTGTTCTGAACAATATCATTAAGAGTAGAGGTCCATTTGAAGAAACAGAAGACAAAATGAAACCCAAGAAGCTTTATTTGCCTATAGTCAGATTACTGAGAATTTTTTTCCTAGTTCATTTCAGTCCCGTTAGCAAGTATCAGTGAGCAGCCAAGACTGAAAGCTCAAACTCATTTTGCTGTCAGACTAAAAGGACTTATCTTGCACCTTTACAACAAGCAAAGACTATATGTGGGCTCCCTAAATTACCACCTACAAATACACTTGTAAATTGCTGCACTCCTTGGGTAAATATGGTGGTTTAGCACCAGGGAAAGAGTAGTATGGTAGGCCAGCTGGAAGCCTGCTGTCACTGGAGACAAAACCTGTGAGATATCATTACTTGTCCAAAAGTGTAGTTTTTCTCAAGTGCAGAAAAAATGTCAGAGAGGGTCAACCCAGAGCCCAGCTCCTCCCACACCTGTATTACAGCTGTGGGTATTCCATGCACTGCACGTGGGTGCTTGCCAGAGCAGTGAGAGATGGTCACCACCTTTCCATAAATCAGGAAGGAGTCCTCATCCAAAAGGAAAATTAAACAAAGCAGAACAAGGAAGATGATCAAAGTTGAACAGATTCTTTTGCATTCCTCATAGCATCAGCTATTTCAGTTTTTTTCTTCAAATAGTGGTGGGCTTCCTACTGCCCATACTCTTTGTTCACATATATTTGCTTTTCAGACTGCTACCCAAGTCAATGAGTTAAATGGCAATGGATTTGTTTAATTTACCTAGTCATCCTCACACCCTTGAAAAACAGGTTTTTCTAGTTCATCCATTAAAAATTGGCTTTTTAACGACTGTAGTAAATGTACTGATGTAAGTTAGATAAACAGCAATACCATCATCATTTGTCCCATTTTGTTTTGATCAGCATGGTGAGGTTCAAGAGCGCCACTTCAAGACAGGCTTTGCAGAACACATAAGCAAAGGAAGGCAAAGGCTTCTATCACTCTGCATGTCCAATGCTCTGAATAAGAATGCTCATTTAAAGAGCCTGCCAAATATTAACAAATATGAAATGCCTTCCAGAATCTCTTCAGAATGCTGGCCTACTCTGTCCTGTCTCCTTCTGAATATCTGTTAATGTGCTTAATGTCCAAAATCACAGTATTAATAGCATTTCCTAGCTTGGCTCTCAGAAATATGACCTGCACTATGTTCAGTTATTGCCCATAAAATGCTGTGTCCCTAAGTGTTAAAAAGAAAAAGAAACTCTCTCCTAAGGAAAGCATGCATTTTGTGCAACTGGAGTCTTATAAATCATGTCCAATTTATATTTGGAAGTAAGCAGATGAGGGCTCTCTCAGTTCATTTCTGCTTTTATGGAAAATTTAAAACATGGCCAAACTCACAGCTTGAATATTGTATTCATAGCACTTGAGAAAAAATATTTTCATATTTTGTTCACTGTAGACTAAAAATTAGCAAGGGATCTTATATATCTCCTAATAATTGGTGCAGAAATGAAGCCTGACACAAAATATTAAGACATTTCCCTTCTCCTTCCTTCTAAATAAATTTTTCATATACACAGCAATGTTGTTTTCTCTCTCTCCAGCACTGCCTGTCTACATCTCTAGCTATTTTTGCTCTTCATAAGCCTCACACTCAACAGAATTCAGGGGCTAGCAGAGGGCAGCGTGCAATAATAAGCAATCCTCAGAAAGAGCAAAAGTTACAAAACATGCAAATCTTAACCTCAATTGCATGACATGAGGCAAAATCTGGGATAATGTCTAATAAAAAAAAGAATTCTTTAGTCATTTATTTGCTTTGAAATACAAAACCCACTGAGTGCACAATAAATGTAACTAAACCAGCAAATTCTTCAATTTACGTTCGCAGTATATTTTACAAATACGATTCAGATGGCCCAGAATATGTGGAGGTGGCAGAGCCATTCCCTAAGAGTTAAAAGGTATCACCTATGACCCATGATGTTTGAACAATGATATGCAGGAGCATGACAAAGTCACCACCACTCTAAATTTAACACAAGACAGAGCTTTTAAACACTCTCAACACCTAAAACTGAGCTTACCATAAAATAGTTCCTGGTCCCAAACTAAAAGTGTTGATTAGTATTATGACAATTGCACTTATTCATACAACAAAAATTCTGTTTGGTGAAGGACCAGTAAAATTTACCTGAAACACATTATCATGCCAATTAAGTCATACACATCAATAATAAAAATAATTGTGTGTACACACTCTTTCACAAACTACAGATCTTCATATGAATGCAGTAGCATCTGCATCACTCAATACACCATCACAGAATTATGGGGCCAGAAGCAATCTATGCCCTTTTCAGACCAGGCTAGGTGTCTGAACTAAACCATGAGATGCACCTTTCCTTCTACAATCAGTCCCTGATCACACAGCCTCCACGCACAAACCCAGCTGCACGGTGGCCACACGACCAGCATGATACACATTGCACAAGTCAGGATACACAGCCAGACTGTGCAATGAGTGACAAATGTTTCATTTGTCAGCCTGAGGGATGTACCTCCATCAGATGGGAGCCCAGGAGCACTGTCCCGCTGAGCTGCACACACCACTCAGAAATGCCAAGTTACAAAAGCTTCCAGGCCAGAACAGTCCAGAGCCAACTGACAGGGCAAAAGAGAAAAGGCCATGAACCTGCAGCACAAGTGGATCCCCCCCATTATTACAAATGCATTAAAAACTCCGATTTCTACACTCATCCCTTGTTCAGGAGTTCAGAGCATTTAAATAGAACAATCCAGTATCTGACAAACCTGAAGTCCTTTGCAAAATACACCACCATAACTAAAGGAACATCCTAGGAGGGAATAGCTCAAGCCCATGCACAAGCACAGAAAGTGGCTAAGTTTCACAGTGTAACTTTTAAGGAAAGCACACGGTGTACTAGCTGCAATTTTTAATTAGTCGAAATAATGGATGGGTTAAGTTCTGGGAAGGAAATGAGAGGGGCTGATGGTGTAAATTGGACACATCAGTGATACGGACACAAGCATCCCTTTCACTTGATAAGAACTTCTCCTCCAAACAGTGGAGTCCTATGATGTTCCTATACTTCTTGCACAGCAAAAGTCAGCTGTTTTTAAGTGGGAGATGATGAAAATCAGATGGCTAGCTCCATTTGCTCAGCTCCAGAATTCTCCAAAGTCTTTTGTTTTCTCTTAGGAAAAGGAAATACTCTATTCTGGGAACTGGTTCTGAACATTTTGGATTTAGCCTCTTCAGTGATCAAAACAGTTAGCTGGAATGAATTTCAGCTTCAGCGATCAGAAGAATAAGATGGTGCTGGCAAGTAGAGGAATTCTTCAGTATCTGCTCTTCAGAAACAAAAATTAGAAACACAGCAACTCCAACAAGAAGTGTATGTCCAACTTGGTATACACAGAGTGTATAGATCCACAGTTTTCTGGAAGATTGAGGCCTCCTTGAATATTCTGTACTAAATGTCTCTAATACTAAATCACTGTATCACATGTCCTGCTTTTAGACAACGCATTCCCTATTTCCTCATTAGTTTTTTCTCAAACTAATGGATGAAACTATTTGAACCATAGTATTTAAACTATAAACAGACCAGATATTCTGATTAAACCAAAAGGATTCCTGCAGTTTTGTCTCTATATGCTAAATTTGTAGCCCTTTAATTTCCTTTGTTGTGAAATGTTCCTCCACTTTCTGGAGAAGATAAAAAGACACGTTAGAATAGAAAACTGAGGAATAATGAGATTCTTCTCTCAATTGCTTCCATCTTTCATGAACATTATTGGTACCTGTCCCTGATGTTAGGTAGTCTCAGCTGCCTTTATTGGAACTTTTCACCATATGGTCAAAAAAGTGGCTTATTTTTCCCAACCTCTGCCATGTCACTTCATCCCTAGCCCTGGTCCTATCCCTTCCCATACCTCCTCAGAGAGTGGCAGCTCTCCCTCACCAGCAGCTCTGGAGCAGACACATAGCAACAGTCTTTCAATTTAGCTTTTTAAACAGTTTCTTGCTGAGACCTGGCTCCTGCTAAACAACAGAAATGGGAATCACAGCAACTAAAGTTTCACAGCAAAGCTATTGTGTTTCATCCACACAAGGGACCCTGGAGAGAACACAGCAGAGAGGTGGGGATGTCTGGGCTACAGTGTGTGCTCGTTCCACTTTGCACCACTGCTTTCCACTTTGCTTGTAAATATGCCAGCATATTCTATTTTCAAGATCTCATTCCACTGCACAGAATCAGAGCTTGTTTTCTCGTTTGTCTCGTCACATTACAATCTCATTTCCCCCCCCTTTCCTTCCCAAGTGAAGCTGTAGCTTTTGAAGGAACATTATAAAGATATAAAACTTCCAGCCTGGAGCAGAGTGACTGAATCTTTAGTGCAGGACCTGGTTACGGGACAATGGTCACTGCCAGAGTCTCAAGACCTGAAGAGAAGTATACAAGAAAGGTGCAGCTGACAAAACTACTCCCTTCCCCTCTCCTTTCTTCTCCTCTACTATGAAGGGCTCAACATAAGTATAAGAGTTAAACAGGCTAATAACCGAAGCTCAGGGTTTTATTATTTCTTTAAACTCTTCTAAATGAACTGTCTTTACTTGTGTTAAATCCATAAATGTCCAGCTTTTCTCCAAAGAAAACCCCTTGCCAAGAAAACTCATGGCTACAAATTTTCTTCCCAGGAAGAATGTTCTCATAATATTTTAATTTTTGCCTTTTCAATTTAATGAAGTATTTCATGTTGTTAGACAAGGAGCAAAAAGCTCCTAAAATCTACACTGAACTATTCAATTATTTCATAATTCCTTTACTTTGTGTCCCTTTGTTCATTTTCTGGCCAAGATAAACGATACCAGTCTTTCTTTTCTCTTTCCCATTTCTGAAACAGGAAACACTTGACATCAGTCACAGCTCGTGTTGAGAAGCTGGGCTAACGTATCTGCAGGGTCCCGTCATACAGCACTAAAAAAAAAAAATCCATCTCCTTGATGAATATGAAGCCAGCATTGGTCAGCACTGTAGAAAAGGGAAAGCTCAGCCACTGACAGTGTCCTAGAAAATGATGGAGCAGTACCAGTAAAGATCCTTTTCCCTGGATCTACTAATCCTTGATCTACTAATCCTTGATATCCATTAATGCTTTTCTCCTCACAGGTGGCAGTAAGGTCCCTTTTGTCTGTGGAAACACTGGTAATAACTAATAACTAATAGCTGCTAATGATCTCTTACGTCATGAAAGTTGAAAACTCACAAGGTGGGCTCTGAAAAGAGTGACCTCAACCAATCACAGAATATTCTGAGTTGGAGGGAACCCAAGAAGAATCAAGTCCAGCTCTTAAATGAGTAGCCCACACAAGGATCAAATGCATGAGCTTGGTGTTACTAGCACCATGCTGTGAGCAGCTGAGCTGATCTCAGTTGACCTGAAATAATGCACCAGAGTCCTTCACCAAGCAGGAAGAGGGAATCGGTTGGTCTGTCTATCACTGCTGGATCTGGCATCAACAGACACCACTGTGGCACACTGCCACAACAACAGCTGACATTTAGATGCACTTCACCACAAAGTACAGAATCTTAATTGGCAGACATTTCAAATTTGAAAATACACCATTGACTGTAGCACTTGAAGCCTTGAGTGTGCTAAGTGAAATGTAGGATGCAACAATGGTGCATGGAGCAGGACAGAAATCAACTCATAGAAAGACTAAAGAATAAAAACTGACATTAGGGAATAATGGAACAACTCACGTGGGCTAAAGTAAGCACAGCACCTCTGCAGCTCAAATTAACTCCAGCAGAAAAGTGATGGCAGGGAAAGGGTGATGCAGTTGGAGGACACCCACCATCTTAAATGAAAGAGTTGAAATTAAAACTTGGTACTTTGAAAAAGTCAGTGGGGAAGAAAAAAAAACAATCAAAACAAATCATCATGGCTACATGATGGGTACATTGGGCTACTATAAAAACTACTTTCCAAAAAGAGGTGAAACCTAAAAGTGAAAATAAAAGCAGTCTTCACAGAAAAAAAAAGAGCAGGAAAATAATATTTTAAAATGTGATTCTTTCTACAAGATATTACAAAATGCAATTCAGATATTTATGAAAGAATTAATTATGATGAGAGTGATGGGGCTTGGTTGTAAAGCTCTATCACAAAGTAAGTGTACTCCATCTGGCCCACCAGTTCTACACATGCACACTGTGAGAATTGAAGAAGCCTGAGCACTTTAGTGGTCAGGAACTGTAAATGCAGATGCAGTTTTTTAGGACAGGAAACAGAAACAGGCTTTCCAAATGGCCACCATGCTCTGTGCTCCATTACAATTCACAGCTCTGTCATTTGAGCTGCTTTCACATCAGTAACCCAATGCCTGAGCACACATCTGGTAATGTCATGCACATCGCAGGCACTGGGAGCACAGATGGGGTGATACAAAATGAGTGCATTTTGAGGCGAATGCAGAATGGATTGGAAGTGTATCTAGGAATAATTGAACACAGTGACCATAACAGTAGCAGCCAAAGCTCATGAACAGTGAGCTGCCTTAAATAATTCTTGGTAGAGCTACTTTACCATTAACACACACTCGTAAATAGCCTATATTGAAGAAAGAAACTGCTTCTTCTTGACAGCAGCTGAGCTAAACACAACTACAAAGCAGGGGATTCTTGCCAACTACTTGATTATTATAATTATCTGCTAGGCTGTGCAATATGCTCAAAAATAAGCAAGTAAAAGTAAGCAAGGTAAAGAGATTCATAGAAAAAATAAACAACAAAAATTATACTTTATGTTCTCATAATGGGGCAAAACTTGCTCTGAAGTTACAGTACATTGTGTCTGCCAGAGAGGGAATTTCCAAAGGCTCCATAAGATGGAAGAGTGAGATTTACATTTGTTTTCTCTCACTAATGGTGATTGAAAATGGTTTTGCTGTCTCTGGTAACTGTCCATAAGTATTGCAGTATTCTTTACTCACAAAAGATTGTCATTATCAGGAGAAAATATCAGGCAAATAAAAGCCCTGCTTCACACATGCACTGCTACTACCACTTCTTTATTATATAAAATCCAAGCTGTTAAATTCAGGCAAGGAAGTGCCTTTTGCATGTTGTTGTGCTAGGAGCACACAGTTACAGTGAATGGAAGTTGACTCTCTATATATATATTTCAGTGAAGTCAAAGGAGATAGATTACTGAGTTATGCATAATTTAACCCTTAAAAGATCCTTCCCATCATCCTCTGATTCTTCTATCACTCGTCCAATGCCAACATCATGGTCTCATTTCCCACAGCCTTCTCCCCTGAAGGATTCTGTCTACTTCTCCAATAAGTTCAAAGAGCAGGACCTGCAAACTGATCCTCTATGACATCCTGTGGCCATTCACCGTTTTTTTTCTGTGAAGAAGTACTTATTTCATTTCCACTTAGTTCTATGGGCATCTTCCATAGGCACTACTTAAGAAGCTAGGGAATGCTTCAAACCCAAAAGCTGCTCAGCCATACTTTGCAGGACAGTCCAAGATTTGGATTACTTTGATTAGTGATACTGAATACAAGCTATGGCAATATCAATTCATGGGCTGAGTACTATGAAACAGCACTGTGAAATTTAATTGCAGAAACAGAAAAGAAGTAAAAGGGAAACTCAGCACAAAACTCCAGGAAAATGATATGATGAGAGAAATCCAGGTCTCCAGCTTCCAGAGGAAGAAGCAGGTACATATCATGGGTACCAAAGGATACAGTCCTTTGTGCTAAAGCTGCCCTTGATAACAACACCATAGTGACTACAGCATCTGGCTTTTCACAGCCCACAGTGTAAAAGTCTCTTTTCGGATTCCTTGGAGATCCACTTCCAGCAAATTAGAGTAATTCACCCATTCATAGCAAAGAACATCAATTTCAAAGACAATTTCAGAGCTAAGAAATACTTGCTCTGAAGTCACTATGGTTCCTTCACCTCGCCCCACCAGCAGGCAAAAAAAAAAAAGTTCAAGAGAAGAAGTAAGTTCAAGAACCTAAATTAATTAGAAAGACAACTTGAAAGAAAAAGAATAGAGTAAATGGAACAAACAAAAGGACAGATTCCATTCAAATTTTGTTGATGTGTAAAGAAATGAAACAACTGAAGGGAAGAAGAATGAGCTTTCATGTAAAGACACTGATACCAGCATAATGCATTGCTCTTGCTTGCCACAGCTTTGCCAGGAAGATGTGCAGCTTCCCACACAACAAGCTGAAAATCCCAAGAGCAACTTCGAGTTCATATTTCTTCTGTAAATATATGGCCACATGCCAATATCTTTTAAAGTACATAACATAAGGAAGGCAAAGGAAGGATAGGATAAGACCAAGTAAAAAACAGAAAGAAAACTGTAGAAACTATCTGAAGAAAAAAAGTAAAAACACTTTGTAAAACCATGAGATAGGAGAGAAATGCAGTTATAAATGGGGGTTTTCCCCCCAATTCTAAGAAAAGGCAGGAAAATAGTTCTGAGATTTCATCATGAAATTAATATAAAATTATACTTTGTAAATAAAAATTATAGATTCTATTTTAAAAAGATTTAAAAAAACCATGGCAACATTTCTGTGAATTCCAACTGTTCTGCAGCACAAGGAATTCAGGATTTTAATAACACTATCACAGTGGCATGCAAAGGCATTTTTGAGATGTATGTCAAAATCAATTTCCCAGCACAGGCAGTATTCTCTATTACTGCATGAAATCCTGAGGGACTGGTTTGTACTGACCATGACTGCACTCAACACATTTTGAAACTAACCCCACTGTCACCACCTGTGGGTTCCAGACAAAAGAAAAGCACTTTGTGCAGGCCAGCACACAGAAAACCGTCTCTTTCTCAGCATTATTTTCTTCCCTGTAAGTATCTCCTTTCTGTACTGCCATATAATCTATAATCTGATAAAAAATAACTATTTGCTTTAGTTTCCTTCCAGTCTAAATTACTCCTTTAGTTACAGAAATTTATCTTCAGTATTTGGTTTAAAATTCTTAAAATAAGAATTTTCATAAATAAAAAAATCTTATGCAATTTATTCTTAATTATGGAATTAATAAAAATAGATTTAGAACAAAATTCAAAGCAAATTGTGTCATGGCATATTTGCCCTCCTTTAATAATCTTTCTCCTTGCAAAGAACTCCACTATTTTTGAATATACTAGCCATGGACTGGGAAATTTCAGGAAAATTACCTTTAGGTTTATAATGTCACCACCTTGGCATTGAAAGGCAAATAATGCAGACTTTATGCCTTTATTAAGGCTCGTTTTACACCTAGTATAGAAAATAACATCACTCTGTGGCAAACAGTGTCAGTGATAACAGTGAGCAAAGTCATGCTGGCAGGTATTTATCTGCTGCTTGTCCACTGAGATAACTTACCCAGAGGCAATAAAAATAAATTACTACTGTATATTGACAATGTTTCACAGAATAAATAAAGGGGTAAAGACAAATTGGATGATCAGGTGTTTTGGACTGCAGCTTCATGGCAGCCCAGTGCTTCCAGCATGACTGCTCCTAGGGATGCTAACACCACAAAGAGCCCTGCCCACAGCTCAGGCTACCAATGGCAAAATGTTGAATGCCATGAGGAAAAATACATACACTTCAGGAATTAAACAGGCTGTACTGCTCATGCAATTAAGGCAATATTAAATGTAAAAACTCAGTTCTGTGGTTATTTCTGGACTTCCAGCAGTAAAAGCAAAGATGGCATGTCAATAGTGACTGGGATAATTCCAGGACAGAAGTGAGAAATGTCTGTTGCTGCAAAATACAGCAAAACAAAGTCTCTTCAAGCAAGTAAAATTACAACAGACCTTAAAAAAAGGAATTAAATCCTTAAATGAATACCTGCTTATCATATAAGCAGGTCCATCAGAGAAATCCTACCTTGAAACCAAACTCCTTAATTCAAAAATCAATAATTACATGACAGCAAATGACAGAACTCAAAAGACCAAGTGTAGAAACTCACAACCTCTAGTTAGCAAAACCTGTGGTGAGCAGGCATGCAGTATGTCTGTCTGCTTAATTTATATGCAGTTCTTCTGCATTCTTTGAGGAATTGTGCTGACTCCAAAGATCATCTGGCTTCATCCATGGCCCTATTGGTCATTGATAGACACACTGACGATCTTCAAAAGCTTCCCAACTTCACATGCGTTACCAACAGCAGCTGGGAAAGTAAGCTGTTTCTGCTGGTTTGGAGATAACAAGTATTTACAATTTTGAACTTTGAAGTGGTAGAAATCGTAAAAATCTGGTTGTTTTGTGCCGAGACAAAGTTCTGAATTGAAACAGCTTTTTTCTACAACATTTTAAAGTATGAATAGTAAAAGATCCTCTCTGTTGCATGCAAAAGCAGCATCACATGGACGTAGTCTCTGTTTGAAGCTGTAGAGGTTGTCTCACATTAACATGCTTAACAACGCAAATACAGTCACAATATAGATGCAAAATTACAAATGTTGAATTAATTTTAAGCTAATATATAGTTGATATTAGCCCTTTTTTTCAGTGAGCATCAGAATCCCATAAATCTCAGCTACTGTTGAAGCCTTGGTCCTTATTTTCTTTGGCTGGGCTATAGCTAAACATATCTACTTTTCCTTCTTTTTGAGCTTTAATCACTCAGTAAAGTAACTATTATTATTTTGTCTGTTGGGTTAACCTGTCCACAATCGCATACTACTTTTATCAAATTTGAAGGGTCACACAGCAGTCATCTTGTGTGCAAACAGATAATGTCATGTGAACAACTGCATGTGGACATTTTAATGTAAAAAAGTGTAATGAGACTTTATTAATTTTGTTGGAAACTCTCACATATTTCCTTAGCGTACATTTGGTTCCCATAAAAGCCCCAAACAGCCAGCCCTGGCAAAATGAAACCCCTTCTCTCCTCTGATAGGAGAAGTTCCTGTTGGAGTGTATCAGCACCAACCACAAAGGAACTCACGTTTTGTACAGAGGTTTCACTATTGGTACATTTTTGGGCTGGTTTGGTATGATTTTC
Organism: Rhipidura dahli; assembly: GCA_013399225.1. NCBI lineage: Eukaryota > Metazoa > Chordata > Aves > Passeriformes > Rhipiduridae > Rhipidura > Rhipidura dahli. The sequence goes on from VXAC01004222.1 coordinate 42,727, forward strand.
ACTTGGCTGCCAAAAGGACTAGTTTCTTCCACAGTCTGTCTGTGACAGAGAGAAAAAAAGCAGCAATAACCCAGTCCCATTCATGAAGGCTAAGAAGGTGTAAAGAGTAAGACTGTTCATTAGTAATATCCTACAGAGCTGTTCCTAAGATTCCAGGTTTGTAAGATAAGGGTAAATTTAACTTTTCCCCCTTGTTTTTCAGTTATGTCATATTCCCTTTTGACAATCTTTTGAGAAGGGTCTCCTTTGAAGCACACCATATTTGGTTATCCATTCATTCAACTCCCCTATTTACTTACTGTCTGTAAGCTCCCAGTTCTTGAGGAAGCCAAAAAAGACACTTGACAAGAATTGCCCCCAAGTCTCTTCAGGAGCTGCCAAGAAGTGGGACTCCTCCCAGCTGAGGATGTTACTGCCATAAACACCTCGCAGGGGTTAGGGGCTTGTGGTGAGCTGGTTTCAGAGCTCTTTGCAGAAAATTGAAGTGTTCCTGCTCTTCCACTCCCCAAAACCACTGGGGAGAAATTAAATATAATGGCGCATGTATTGCCAATATCCCTCTCTGCTATGATACGTAAGAGCATGATTTCACAGGTATCCAAAATGTAGGATATGTAGAGGATAGCTGATTGAACCCTAGCAATACAAAGACTGTGCTAATGGAAAGAAAAGTTGTTATAAAACCTTTCAAGTACCACTCATGCCAAATGTAATCTCCCTACAGAACATTAGGCTACCTGTTTTGGTATTCATCTGAATTTATCATCCTCCCCAAACACTCAGAAAGCCAAAACAGCTGGTGGGGGGTGGGGTGGAGGAGGTGGCACCCATTCCTGACACATCTGGACTCAATCACAATGATCACAAGTTCTTCCACCTTCAGGCCTCACAAGTTTGACTGCAATGGGGCACATAACTGAGCACAGCACAGCCTCAAATCCTGGGAAGGCTCCAGCCAGAGTGAGAGGCAGCACAGCAGTCACAGGCACTCAGCACATCTCCTCTCAATTTATTCTCCTTTGACTAATTCCCTATTAAGTAGCAGGTCAGATTCAAGAACCATGGCTAAAAGCACCACTAGTTTCTGAATGAGAAAGAGGTGTCCTTGAACAAAATTAAGTTTTTTCCAGATGATTACAGAACTTCCCTTCTCAACAAGGCAATGAACACTGAAGCAGCTGTTCAGTGGGAAGAATGTTCAGCTGTGGTTCTGTCAGGTCCCACAGTGCAAGAATGAAGGCTCTCAGAAGCAGCAGCAGATTCTGGAGAGCCAGGGGGCCACTTGGTACATAAACAAGGAAAGGAAAAAAAATCACTGGAGGGAAACTAGAGCAAAAGGATTACTATCATTTGGGGCTGAAAGCAAATACATTGCTGACATCCATTACAGCAAGGAGATCTGAAAAAATGTTGAGGATTCTCACGTTTTCAGCATTATTTATACAGTTCTATCTGTTAAAGTTCAAGTATTCTTGTTGGCAAACATAAAAACCCCTTCACTTTCAAAACCATACTGAATATAGCTGATGAGGAGATCTTAAAGCTTACTAAGGTAATACTTCACCACATCTTTTCAATATGGCCATTTCAACAGGCTAAGCAGTTATGTAACTGCTTAAAGTCTCCCAAGCAGGGTATATGAAAACAGTATTTTTATAGTGTCATTCAATGTGCTTAAGAAAAACAGAATTTTTTTTCTTACACTAACAAACCCCAGTACATTAACAAGTTTTATAAATTAGACTTAATGTGCTCCTTTTCCAGTCATTAATGTCCCACAGTAGTGCCTCATTTTACAGTCTAATTACTTCTTTCCACACATTATCTGGCTGTGCCAAACTTCCCACCCAAGGGCCTGAATAAGGAGGTGGCACCAGAGCTCTGCTCCATAAAGGCTCTCAACTCCCAAGAAGCAGCAGCTACACTCCCTGCTTTTGTCCCAGAACAAAATGCACATACAACTCCTTTACTGTAACTGCATCTGCCATGCTTGAAAAAAAGTATTTTTTACTGTTTATTTCAAACAGTGGAGTGAAGTTTCCTTCATGTGTTTGTTATGCAGCCTTTGGAACAAAGCTGCTTGTGAGAACCAGTCTATTCACACCTACTCTAGGTGTACAGTCAGAGCTGGGGATAAACAGCCATGCAAAGAGCCATCACCCCAGCACAGAGAATAACATCCAGGCAAGTGGAAGGAATGAGAGTGTTTTCAAGCAGTCGTGGTTCTTGCTGCCTAAAGACAATGAACTCAAGTCTCATGGAGGCATGTGAGCCTTCTCACGAGAAATTAAAAGCAGCTGTTAAATTTTTCACTCTCCTTTGAGCCCTGATTTCACAGTGAGGAGCCAGTATCCTGTTTTACAAAGAAAAGTGGGCGGCTGGCTTCTTTTTCACAATAGGATCTGACCTGTTGGTTCTGGAGCTCCTCAGATGAAGGCGCTTGGACACGCTACAGCTGCTCAGCTCCGGAAGAAAGCAAATTTCATTCTGTAATAAAATACTGCCCACAGTCATCCTGAAGGTATAAAGTGTGTGGCTTTAAATTTGTTTTAGGACCCTTGTTGATGAACTGTATCTGGCAGATACATAAGCTATCTACACAGCTGGGGTGGAATTTTTCTGCAATAAAGACACCTGGAAATTTGACAATTACTGTCAACTAAAATAATCTCACAAAGTTTTTTTAATTCCTGGTGATATACTGCTATTAAAAAATTCAAGCCTTGATTCTTATCTTAAGCATCCCCGAACTCAGACAGTGAAGTCAAACAGCTCTTCATTTATAGATGCATCTAAGGACAGACTGCAGAGGATCAGAAAGTTGGTTCGAAGTTGTGATACTCTTGACTACCACAGAAACACAGATAAAAACTCATAGCACAAAAAATTATTATGTAGAAAACCTCAGTGACAGAATTAAAACTCATCTTCCTCTGTATTTACAAGCCAGGTGACCACACAATTACAGGTAGTTAAATGTCTCAGTGAAGTTCTAGCTACTGGACATGTTCAAGGGCTTAAGACAAGAATAGACTTGAAAATACATTTTTTTTTTCCCCATCATGTCCAAAAATACAGGAGAAAAGAGCACCTTTTGTTAGAAAAAATAATAACATTGACAGAACCAGAGAAGTATCACAGTTAATAGATTAATCTTTGAAGCTTGGAAAGTCTGGCAAGAAATTCTCCTCAGGAATGAAACAGACTGACCACTATCTTGGGTGGGACTGTTAGAGATTCAGCAACCACAATGCAGGAAAGATTAGAAAGAAACCAAAACTGGGTCTTTTGTTGACTTAATCAGAAAAAGAGAAACACTGCTAAACACAAAAAAAAATGCATCATGACAGGACTAAGTGTTCTGCTTTTATCACATGGATGTTACTAAAGAGTTCCTGACTGCTCCAGCACGGAAATGCAAATGCTGCTGACAAACATAAAAGCCAGCTGTATTATTAAAAGCATACTTTTCATGGGAGCAAGTTTTTTAGCAACACACAGAACAACTCACCATCCTGCTTCATGCTATGAAAAATTCTGACAATTCTATTGTGCTGATGAACATTAAAATGCAGAAGTTTAACATGAGCATTTAGAAACTCCACATAATAACTAAAGGTTCTCTGTATACTTAGAAACATTTTTCTACAACAATCAGTCTTCACAGACTGTTATATGTCAGTCTGCTATGCTAGAGCTCACAACATGAAGAGATTCATAGGATAAAACACAGTGCAGCAAATTCATGTGTTTTGTACAAGTGACTTTGGGAGGAAAGTATCTGTCCAGACAGATGTAAAAAGTTGAAACAGCTTCAGTAACAAATCAAATAAGAAAAATAAACTAGTCCCATGGTCTAGAGAAGAAATACTAGACAACTTGATAAAAAACCTAAAAATACAGAAGACACAAGACTAAGTTCCATAGTTTAAGCAGAGGACTGGGAGAGAAGAACCCTCCCTCCCATTCTGATTTAACCACTAACAACCAAGCTGCTCACTGCTCATTAATAAGGCCTTACTTGAAAGCACAACTGCAGAAGAGCCTCAGGCTCTCAGTAACCTGAGGCTTTAGAGGACAAAAGCTTTACAGGAGGCTAAATATGGTTTAGAGCTGGACACTGCATAAGTAGGAAAGGGAAAGGTAACTAATTATTTTTAAATCCCCTTATTACAAACATCAGTGTCACCAAGAAAACTCAGTGCATCTTTTTAAACAATACCTATGGAAAATAGTGATGCCTAAAACTCACCAAAAATCTTTTGTAAGCATCTGCTGGACTTTTAAAAAGTAGTATAGGTACTACCTCTACTAAAATGTTAAAAAACTTCTACCTTTTGCTGCAGAGGCTCACCACAACCTGCTATTTATATGTAAAGGGGAACTTTCCAATCAAATAATAAAGCTTGAGTGGCAGAATAGTTGATTACTTTCATCTGGTAGCAGGACAACTTTAACACATTGTCCTAATGATCTTCAACCTGGGAATTTTAAATTGGGCATGCACTTACCACATCTCAGTATCTTAACAGCACCTTTCAGATACTAGCAAGATGGATAAAGACAGAAAGATAACAAAGACATCTACTGTTAACTGCTTAAATCCATTCATTTCTAATTGGAGGGAACAACAGCATAAACTAAGCAGAGGTCACAAAAACACTGTATTTGTCAAAGGAAAACACAGTCTGTGAGACTCTCAAGCACTGGCACCAATAAAGACCTTTCCCCACATACAACTCCCAAAATGGAAAACTTTGTGATCAAGGGACGTTCAGGATGTTATCTAAACTTACAGAGGTTTCAGTTGCAACACACAGGCTGAAGTTTCCAGTAATCCATTTTTCCTGCTCAGAACACATATTAACCAGGGACAAACTCACATACAGTAAACAGGTCAGTGACAGAATAGTCCACTAAGTAGCAAATGAAGGCAAGGAGAACGTTGAATGCTGAACAGGTGAAATTTCTAGGGAATGGGAATGACTACATAAATAATCTCTCCTGAAGATATTAAATCTGTTAGGCAATTAACTGCCTGAAGTGTTATATCCCACTGCAGGGATTGCACCTGAAACTGTCCCCCTTTGGATTGTTAACACCTGGACAAAGCCATCAGGCTTAGAAATAAATCATTACCTTTCCCTGCAGCTGATCCTGCAGAAGCATTCCTGAAGACTTTCACGTTTTTATGCCCAGTTCTACAACTTCACTGCAGGTCCCTCACAAGTCAATCACTGATATTGAGTGTTTTCCACTTTATACTGAACTAATTAATTCAAGATAATTAAGTCAGGCTTTCAGTAGTGAAGAGGCCTCTGGGAGAAATAAACCAACAATACTGACAGGGCGGGAACACAAAGAAAACTGAAATTTCACAGTAAACTCTCCTTTATGAAAGAGAACCTTGCTTTACTATCCAAGACTTTTCTTTCTCTTTCAACTTTCCTCTCTTAAGTCTTATTTACACAAGATGAATTTCATTTTCTGGATTTATTGTTATCAGTTTCCTGGGAAACATCCTGGCAAGCTACACCATCTCACCAGATTAATATCACAATGATTAAGAACACCTTCAAGACTAAAATTGTTTTCCAAGCACAGGTCTACAGCTGTGATTGTGGAAAACATATATGGAATTGTGTCTGGTTTTAATGTACAAGAAAAGCCTTCACCTACAGATATCATACACCCCTCTTCAGAAAAAGGTAAATGGAAGCTTGATTTCTGCCTCAGTTCCTTTATGAGTAAATTGACAGCTGAGCTATCAGGGAAAAAAAAAAAGAAAGAAAAAAGAAAGAAAACATCTACTTTATTTATTTCTTTGGTTTCCTTAAGGATCAAAAAATGTGCTTTATTTCTGAAGGATGTCAATTTTTCATTCAGACTGCAGCACCTTGTTAAATTCATATTTAATAGGGAATAGGAAAAAAGGAATGAAACACATTTTGGGTTCATTCTAAGTGAAAGCCTGTATTAATTTTTCAGCTCAGAAAAGGCAGGATAAGATCTAAAGCACTATACCAGAATAAGTGTGATAAAAGAGCCAACAGAAGTCACATCTGTGGGGATTTGAACCAGAGAAGCTATCAACAACAGCCTAATCCTGCCACTGCTTATTTTTTGCTGCTGGTCTAAATGTCAAAACCATACTGACAATCAAAAAAAAATCCATCTAAAAGAACTTCTGACTAATGGTACTGGAGTTAATGAAAATTGATAAATTACCCCAAAACACACAGATTGAAAGAACAAATCAAAGATGCCTTTAGCAAATTAATGTTAGTATTTTAAGGTTTTGAACAATGTATCACATAAAAAGCATCCATATCACTGATGCCACAGCTAGAAGTGATCAAGATACTTACAGCTTAGTAACTCTCTGAAGATATAAAATCCCCCTGGAACTGTCACAAATACACACAATGTTCCCAGTATCTCAATCTGTGCACTACATTACTGTTTCCAAGCCCTGCAGTGACTGTACATATGAAGAGAATGTGAACTAATCCAGTGAGATGAGTAATTCTAGAGGAGTTCTATGCAAAAAACCAAATTGTTCTTGAAGTTCACATTTTAAACAAGAGTAGCCAAATAACTAGAACTCAACTTATGGTTCTGTATTAGACTGAATCCCATTTTTATTACATTCTAAAGGAGAAGAAGTAACACTATCACTTTATTGTTGCAAAAGAATATGACAAGAATATTGAACGGTCAGGTTACTGTATACTTGGTAAAAAGCATTCAGACAACTAAAGAGAAAAAATTATTCTAGGTTTATATGGTATTAAAGGGGCTATCAGCAAGCAAGAAACAAAAATAAGCCAGCCTGCCTATCACTTTATCAGCATGTCCCCTTCTATGCTTTGAAGAAAAAATATTTACTACTGTCACGGTTTAGACAAAAATCCCCCCTTGAAATTTTATCTCCCTTTTACCCACCCACTCACTGCAAAAGCTGGTTTTAGATCACAGTTTGATACACAATGAAAATCTGTATCCAGTGCCTCATACACTTACAGTGTTACATAATTATGTTTTAAATGACCAGAACATTACCAAGCACACAAATTGCCTGAAACTTCACCTCTCTCCAAAAAATGCTGCTGCAACTGATGGTCAGTTCGTGTCTCACAGCTAGGAGAGTTTTCTCTGTAGATCACTCTGTAGAGCCATATATCTAATGCTAATCATAAGTAGCCTCATGCCATTGTAAAACCATTTGTACAAATCCTCAGCTTTGTACCACAGCTGTTCTGGGTGACCATCCTTCACTCTGGCGGTATTCAATTCAATACAAAATGACAACTGATACATCCTTCTGTTTTGAAAGCTTAACTGAATGTCTGGTGGTTTGTAGAACCCTGCCTGAGTCCTAACAACCAACAGGTGAAACTCTCACAACAGCATTCATTCCCAAACCATAATTCCTTCTTTTTACCTTTCAATTGTTTCAAGGACAGTAATTGCAGTACATATGCAACACAACTCACACAAACCTCAACACTCTGCAGGACTCTTTTCAGACACAATCCATCATGTTCTCTTTGGCTCTGCTCATCTCTCTCTTCTGACCACCAAGCCATGATAATGACAAAATGCCTTTTTTTCCTGGCCACTGTGAATGGCAGCTTCATATTCCAGTCTCATCTCTGTATTTGTTAATCTGCCTCCTTATTATTATCTCACAACTGTTTTTACCTTCCATCAGGACTTTAATTACTTGTGTAATCTTTTCTCCCAGTTCATATAGGCAACAGCAAAGTTAGAAACAAAAGCAGGATGAATTTTTACCATAATTACACTCCTGCTTAAGAACTTCATGGATTCAAGAGGAATAGGACTGGGATGTTTATTCTCCAGAGTCAGAGATCCTATCTCTAGCTTATAGTGATGTATCGTATTTAATTCAATGAATATTGATTCTAAAAGGGATTACAGATACTCTAAATATTCAGAGGTCCTGAATTTTCTAGAGGATTTTTAAAAGCAGGGTGGGGAATATGACAGATGACTGTCTGCCTCTTGAGGCTCTCTGAAGGCTTCATTAGCAATTCCACTCGGGAAAAGCAGTTTTAGTACTGTACAATGAGAATATCCACACTCACTGTGATAGTCCAGGAATCCTCCCTGTAAATAAGTCATGAACTTTGTCTGACATTTTAAAATTGTTTGATAAAAATTATTTTTTAATTGACTAACTCTCATACACACTATTTTCAACCAGACAGAATGACTGGACATTAGGAGTAACAATTGCTTCATTGAGAGAGGCTGATTAAAGTCAGGAAAGAGTTTTCTCCTGCTTGTCCACAAGGAGGAAGTGGAGAGAGCATAGAACCCCCAAGCAAGAAAAATTCACTGAGTGGATAAAATATAAGCTTAAAAAGATTTGCAAGAAAAGCCTACATAGGGGGCAATCTCAGTACTTTTCAGAGAGGAGAAAGAAGGTGGTCTTATTTAGTTGGAGACAGAGAAGATTCACATGAGAACAAAATGTCAGAAAAGCTTTGTTATGAAGAAAAGCTGGAAAGTGCAGAAGCCAAGAGGAGCTGGGCTGAATCCCAACAGTCACTTGAAAGATTTATGGTATCTCCAGAAGGTGCTTAGAGACCCCACAGAGGTTCAGATTCCAGGGGCTTAAAGAATGAATGGCCTAATGAAATAAATCCCTAACACATAAGCCAGTGAAATGTCCCACCAGAGAAGGAACTCTACTAGCAACCCCAGTTGACCTGTATGTTATTAAAAAAAAAAAAAGAAGAAGAAACAGAATGAATTCATGTGCAAGTCTATGAGCCAAGAGCAACATAGATGGTTAGTCCTCAGAGCAAGAAGATGAGATTTTAACAGCTGCAAAGTGTTGAGCTAATGCTTGGAGGATATGCTGTTCAGGGGATTTTTTTCCCCCAGCATCACATGGAATAAAGCTAAGTGTCTGCTCTAGGTCTCCTTGGCCCCAGAGCTAGACTTGAAGATATACAGAGGGAATTAAAATACTCTCGGAGAAAGAGTATCACCAAGAATAATTTCTTTATAAGAAGCTTTGACTTCTCAGAGAATCATAAAACAATGAAAATAGCAAAGCCTCAATGGACTTGAGTGTTTCAGACCATGTAATTATCACCTAAGTTTAAATTAAATGGAGTAATGACCAACAGTTAGCTTGTATCTCAAAGTTTATGTGATAAATATGTAGTGCTCAAATGAGCAGTTAACAAAGGCCAGAATAAAATGGAGTGCTGGACACAAGAAAAGTCTAGGACTTCATTCAATCACCATAAAATAATACAGGTGTTCCTGGACAGAATAAAATAAACAGAAATGTCTGTACCAAGATGAAATGAGAGCATGCTGTTAAGACTGGCCATTGTACTAGAACTGAAGCAGTACCTCCCTCACTTCTGCTATCAGCAGTGGTGGTGGCCAGCATAACCAGAGTGAGGACACAGCACGTCCTTACAGGTAAAATTCAAACAGCATGCCAAGTGGGACAACCCAACAGAAAATTATTATAGAACTGACAAATCAAACGAGAAACTTGCAGCCATAACCATTCTAGATCTTAACAAAACAATCTCTCTGAAAAATATCAAATGGAGGGACTGCAGAAAAGGAGAAAAAACTGAATGTGGCAACTACAATGCTACAGCCTGACCTAAAGAGATTATCAGAACACCTTTCAAAGAATAAAGATAGAAAACAAGATAAAACATTTGCCAAGTCCTTCAGTATCCTTCCAGTAAGAGATTTTCTACACACACAACCTGGATTTAGTAAAGCAACCAACAGAAATCACATTTCTTTACACAGTACAGACAACACAGCTTTTAGTCAAAGAATCATATTGTAGAAAACCAGGTAAACAAGAAATCAAAACAAGTTGTCTTGAAAAAGGGAATTAATGAATATGCCGATTATACTGATAACCAGTTTGTTAAATCTATTATTTAACCAGAAAAAAACAAAAAAAAAAACAAAAAAACAAACAAACCCAGAACATAAGCAATTCAATAACATTCACGAATTCTTGAAACCAGAAAGCACTATCAGTGTTGGAGATCAAGAGGATCTTTATAATGAGGAACAAGAGGTCTGAAGTAATAAATACAGAATGACAAAATATGAAATTACAGACTAACAAACTAATTTTTTTTTGCTGTGAGCTGGGAATTTATTCATTGGAAACTGAAGAAAAAAACCCACAAACATGGATGACTATAAGTCAAAGTGATCCAGCCTAAAAAAAGGATAAATGCAAACTGATTTAAGTGAGATGTTACCAGTTAAGTACTAACGTTCCTCTGCAAATAACTTGTCCATTTCCACTTGGAAAATACTGAGTATAGATGATGGGAGCAGAGAGGTCCAGTGACTTGATGAAAACACCTGCCTTACCATGCATTTCAGAAGGCACAGCAGTTCTGATATTTTTCCCAGAAATGTGGGGTGGGCAAGGGGAGGTGTAGTCACTGGGAGCCTTTGGGAATAGTGGGTACTGGGATTTGCACCTGATAATCCCTACCAACATTTCTAACTTTCATCCACACTTTCTAGGAAAAATTACCATGATTTAGTGCATGCTCATAGGCCTACAACATGGTTTCCATTAGAAACAATTAGCAAGAATAATGGCCTAGCATAAAATCAAAGTCTCAAAAAATTCACTATAAATGGCCTCCAATGAGATGTAACAGACATGGAAAACATTTGTGTTTCCTGGAGGTTTCTGAACACTGCATTTCAACAACAAAGATTTAGAAACTGAGGGATAACTTGTGTCCCACAACCACAAGGTTCTGGAAATGTAATACATGGTCTAGTCTAACTCCCAAATATTGGCTAGGGTCCTCCCTTCAGACAAACATTTCTGAATATTAAAAGCAGTCAGCCTTTCAAAAAGGCTGTTGCAGCTGTCAGGTCTTTCCCCCCTCCTCAGATACAGGCACAAGTGGATATTAAAACAAAACAAACAAACAAACAAACTCAACCAAAAATATTGACTCATTTTGAGAAAATGTAAACATTACTTTTTCAATTGAGTATTACAAACCTAAGAGACTTGGGGCTTGTTTTTTATCAATGGAAAGAGAACACAAAAGCAGCCTGGTATCATAGCAAAATCATTTTAAGACTGTACCACTGCCAAAATTATTGCTACAGACACCAGCTTCAAAGACATCTAAAAAAAGAAAAGAAACAAATTCCAGGATATGGAATTTTACTTTAATAGTAACAAAAGGAAGCAAACAAACAAACAAGGGCCAAATATATGGAAGGTTGCCATTCTTCTTTCTTTTTTGAATCCAGAATGAAATGCTCTTAGATCCTTTAAAAGTTACACAAATCTAAAAGGAAAGGAAAAAGAAATTTCTAACTTGTGACTACTTTCAAATTAAACTTTTGGGGAAAACAATTATTCTACTATTACGTGTGTCAGCAGCACACATTGTTCTAAAATGTGTTACATCAAGAAGGAGTTCTGTGCCCTGGGAAAGCAGGGCACATTTAGTTTGTTTAATATTTGTTTGTTTCATCCCCCTGCCCCTACAGTGTCATGCACACAGCACTCTCTCCCCCTCAGAAACCCACAGACACACATTAAATTAGCTAGCATTTCCCAAATGCAGGGAACCTGAAATACCCCCAAAGAATAAGCTGTGGCTGATTTCATTGCAGCTTGTGTCCCTAAGCTCCCTGTATGTTTGAACAACAAAAGCTTTTTGAAAAGACCCTCCCAGTTCTCCCCACTGTCTCTCAACTTGTGCAGCCACCAACTGGCATGACACTGTCATCCAGTATTACTATAGATCTACACAAAGCAGAAGGCAGAGGCAGGAAATACCAGATTTTGTCTATTTTAAAACTCATCATTACTGAATCTTGTGCTCTGAGTTAAAAAGACAATGCTCAACTTGAGCAATTTTTTCCCTCTCCTAATTTTGCACCATGAGCTGAGACTAGATCCTGATGGGGCTGCAAACACCAAGTGAGCCTTGGTACTAATGGTGCTGAGCAGCTGCCCCAGAGCCTCACTAGAATAATTACAAGGGTAAGCACAGCATGCCCCAAAACATCTGAAGTGCTTTCAGTGATTGAATTTCTCAAAAGGCTGTAAAACAGGTTCTGTTGGATGTCTTCATGAGCAGCAGTAGCAGTAGAGTACGCTCAAAACCACTCAAAAGAGGAACCAGCCTGTTGAGAACTGAGCGAGTGCTGGGTTGGTACTTTAAGGCTACTGCTTCCCTTCCCCTGAAGGTAACAGCAACTTCTGAAGTTTAAACTCTGACTCAGTACATTCTTGAGATGAATGCATTTTCTAAGAGTACAGCAAACCCCTATCTACACAATACCTACTTATGGTCCCATGCATGGCATAAGCATTAACAGAGGTATAATCCTTCTCTCAAAGAGATTATTCTCCTCCATTTGGGAGCATCATAAGTTAATCTTTTCAGAAGAGAATAACAGACCTGCTTTATCAAGTCCAGGTCCATGTAAACACACATTGATCCCACAGAATATCATTATGTCCTCTAATGTCAATTAAGTATTGTAGTGATGAAAGTACCAAACTGAAATGTACTCATAAAATTAGCTAATTAATAAAAATGCAATAGCCTATCCAACGATTAATGAAATAACCTGAAGCAAAAATAATTAGATGTCTGTGGATCTATGCAGAGTGTTTAATATGGGACCTAACTGGTGTAAAGAAGCAGAGATAAAGTTATCACAATATCTGTGATTGATAACAGCCTATGAGAAAACAGTTTCATACAAATGACAGGTCTAATATTAATGCCACAGTACAGAAGGACACATGGAAGAAAAGGCTTTGGTAAATCATTACTCTGGTATATCTGGACAGGAGTTTGAAATTCAAAGCAGGAAAACCTGAATGTGTAGTATAAAACTGTATTTATTGTGGTGTCATGCAATTGAAAACAAAAGGTCATATTGAAGGTAATACACAAGAAGCAGAGTGCAGTCACCTCCAGCAGTTTCTTTGATTGGTAAGATATATCCAGTTCCTTGGACACTGCATTAAACCATATGTGTTTGTTTATAACTGTTAGAAAAAAGAGCATACACAAGTTGTTTGTCTCACATATGCTTAGCCAGACATTAGCTAAAAACTGCCCTTCCTGTTGCCTCTTTCCCAGCACCAGATGTACGCACAAGTCAGTGGAAGTGGAGCAGACATAGGCATGACAACATAATTCCCTGCACGAGGGAAGTAGCTGGGGACAAGGAGGGGGAAGGGGAGACAAAAACACTTTACACAAAGAGATTGAGTGCAGGAGATTGAGACATCTGTCAGGGCTGGAAGTTGGTACATTTGCTTTTATTACAGCAAATAATGTTGGTACTGCAACAGTTTGTGCTTAAAGCAGTGCAGCCTGTGAGCACAAGTAAATAGGCATGACAGTATCCTGATTTTTATTTTAAGTCATATCTCACAGGAAATGGAACTAGTAAAGTCTGATATAAATGTAATGCTTGTTTTCATCTAGTACAGAGAACAGGAAGAGAGAGAACCTAGAGCTGCACCTCTAAAGTACTTCCAGTTATAGAATGAAAACCCACTTCTAAACAAGGCACTTCAAAGCATTTCAAATTCCATAGATTTGACCCATCTAGAGTAACCCAAGTTATCAGTGGGAAGCTTGTGGAAGTGAGGAAATAAGCACAAAAAGGGATTGCAATGTAAGCATCATCCCTGAAAACATGTTCTGCTAACTCAGATGCTACGATGAAGCTTGGGTTGTACTGTCAAGTTCACACATATAAAGAAAGCCCAGTTAAAACTTTCTTTACCCTACTTCATTTAAATGGGACTGACTGAGGAATATGAACTAACTCCATACACAATGCAACTTAACCAGTAATCCACCTGCTTTGGTATCTATTTTGTGCATCTACCCTAAAAACCCCAAACAAGTAATTATCAAGAGGAGTCAGGAGAGATTTTATATCCAAGTATAGCCAGCCAGCACACAGGTCCTTACAAACATCCCTTCTGCATTAGAGTGTACCAGTAGTTACTGTAAATGCTTACAGCTACTACATTTAGTCATGTACGTGTTAGACAGGGTACAGCTGTTTAATCAGCTGCACATTTATTTATATATGATATATAAAATTATATACACAAATTTATATAGGGGAGTAGGTCAGTACAAAGAGGTGAGAAGTATCTGCACATCTTCTGCTGCAATGCTAAATACACCACCACTGGACATGCTCTCCAGGCATGACAGAAATCCCTTGCAATACAATATTCAGAGAAGAATTATTTCACCTAAGTGCCAATGAAATTAATGATTTTGTGCAGCTTCTTATAGAGCTGTCTCAAACAGCTTAGCACTGATTGAATGAACTGTGATTTATAAGCATCATTTGAAAAATCCATTACTCCTCCTGAAAGAAGTGCCTTTTCACACAGATTAGTGTGCTTTTTTCATAGACTGAGAGCAAGGGCACTATCTTCTATCAATCCTATAAAATGTGAACTTTCTTCTGCTACATTTCCTTTGCAAACAAAGCTTAATTTTATATTTTCACCAGTGGCAAATTTCAGCATTTAGCGTTAAAGAGTAGCTGTTGGCCACATGTTTTTGGTTTTTTCTTCAGCTAACAAGAAAAAGTACTGAAGATGAGATGGAGAGGTGATACAGCAGATGTGTGAAATCATAAGGCATTGGGACCAACCATTCTCTTTGTCTCCAGGCTGAAAGCAAAAGGGGCTTTCTCCTGGAATAGGCAGCTGACTGACACACCCACTACCACAGCATGTTAGGGCCAATGATACTTGGGAAAAGGTGAGGTGAGGGCTAGGTCATCTTCACAGAAAAAAAAAATTCCCTTCGGGGTTACAAATGTGTGGAACCTAACTTGGTTGGGATGTCCTCAAGCTGAAAATGGTCGAACACCAAGAATCCAGGAGGGAAAATTTCACATATGTTTGCCCTGCTCCCACCCTCATCCAGGGTGTATGCTTTTAGCTTCTGTGAGAAGAAGGGCATGGGGCTGGATGGGACAGTGGTCTGCTACAACACACACACTGGCTCTTACATGTAACACCTGTGCCAAATGAGCTGTGTGCTATTTCCCCCGAGTGTTTTGTAAGCTGGTATCTCTGCTCCCATGCTGTTCACACCTGAGTGGACACTGAAGCCCATAAGGTTCTAAAGCAAACTCATGCACTTCAAAAGAAAAATGCAGACTCTGGAAATCATTGATTTTTTTTTTTTCAGCATGCAACTAGAAGTTTGTTTTCAAGAATGAACTGAGCCGTGAAGTAAAATAAAAATGCTCATTCTGGTGTGTGTCAATCTGCTTGCCTAGTAAGATGGAATTTAAGAGATTCCTAACTCATCTGTTTCTCAATGCTTTTAAGCCTTCCAGGAAAGACTAAGCCTTCTGCTGACCCAGCAATTCATGCAGATCTGTAGGGATGATAAACTGCCATTAATATTTGATAAATGGACAGACCAAACCATACCCAGCCATTTACAGCTTATTAATAATTTGCTCTAGTGTACTGTAAGACAACTGCTGGTATCAATTCTTTGTATAAAAGTGAACACCAGCAAAACCCATCTGTTTCTGAATTGGAATGACTTTCATCTAAAAAATTAGTTCATGACCATTACTCTAGAAGGTCAGTGGCTATAAATGAACTCTGCTGGACACTTAACTGAAATGTTATTCATTATGCTGCATAAAAATCTAAAAAGCAAAAGCAGCCAAAGGTATTCAAGGACTCTATCTTTGCCACTGGTGCTCTGAGTAGTCTAATAGCTAATACTTTAATACACAGGTCTCTGCAATATAAAGTCTATGATTAAGAGTATTTTATATCATTACACCTCTTCCATAGGCAGGGACACATCTAATTTCTCTGACAAGAATACCTTTATCACATATGTTTCTTTTCTTATCACAGCTATAGACTGAAGTATGAAGAAAATTTCAGACTTAGCCTTCAAAATTTCCCTCTTTCCAGACCCAGTTTGCTGACATCAATTGAAAGATTTTCCTGAGAACTGGGGAAAAAAAGACATTTACTGAAGTAATTTTTAAAATGCTTTTGTTCTAAAACTTTAACATGATTTTTAATTCTTAAATAAAAGCCAAATGTTTCCACGTCAATGTGTTTTTGATGTTTCAGTGTTTCATATGTTCTCTAAATCATGGATTAAGTTAGCAAACAGCTGTAGATCTATTACACAGATGGGGGGGAATTACCTTTGGAGATGTGGTTTTTTGCAGGTGTTAGACACTGAAAATTTAACACTTACCACATTTAAGAGTAAACGCAAAATAAGAAAAGTGAAAGGCTTCCAATTCCCCTTTCCCAGGATAAGAGCTTCTTTTATCTACAAAGCACCCTTTTGGTGCTGGATGCTGGACTGAAAGGACTGCATCAAGGAACAGAGTCCCATTCTTACAAATGCTTTAATTATTAAATGGAACAGGTTTTCTATTTTTAAAATGCAATAAGCGCACCATAAGAGAATTCTTAAGCAAAAGCATATGTAGAATTCCCATTCACCTGAAGTTACTTAATGATTAAAACTATATATATTGGGCATTAATTTTTTTTTTTTTACTTTTCTTCCTTCCTGCAATCAGCTCAGCATGGCCATCTACTCCTCCAGCACAGATTCAAAGAAATATTTATTTATCTTCGAGCCCAGACCACCCACACTTGTAAAGCTACATATTAATAGATCACAAAAAGTTGTGCATAGCCATGAAAAGTGATTTTATACCCACAACGCCATTATACCCAGAATCTACTGAACAGCTTCTGGAGTGCAAAGGGATACTTGTTGTGAATTTAGAACTAAATAATTGCTACAAAATCACGCATCTAACAGATAAATGATGACATGCTAACTGCTTTCAGACTCAGTATAAGAAAAGAAATTGGATGAAGAAATAAGTAGTTTCTCATTACAGTTACAGATTAGATGACAAATTTCTTTGCTGATACTCTAGTTTAGTCTGGAGTTTGGTCTCTTGGTTGTCAATTGTATTAGTTTTAAAACATAGTAGCATTTCAGGTCAACAAACAAAATCTGTATTTTTTGCAGCTGACTTTAAATTGAATGCAGTGAAAATTAGACCTGGAAAGCTCAAAAAGCAAACAGAGGAATTCATGGCGTGACATCTTTAGCTTCTTTCTGGTTTACCTCTAACGGGGATGAGTTGGATTTTATAACTCTTTAGAATTTACATGAACCTTGTTTGTGGGTTTCATTTCTGCTTTCAGTAACTGCAGTGTGGCTTAAATGATCCAGAACCAAAACCATGAGGGAAAGAACTGTCCTTTTAGCAAATTGTTTCAACATTCAGAGAAAGAAAAGGAAGAAAAATGTGGTCTGCAGCCAATGCTGCTGCTACCTGCTTAGTGTCTCAATGACAGATTAGAGTCTCTAAGTCTCCATCCTTCAAAGCAGGGATATATCCTCCATCCTTTTTCTTAGTTTTCTTTTTAATTTTGTGGAAGGCAGAGAAAAATTAGAGAAGATGCAGGTTATAACGTCTTTTTTAGAACTCTCTCATTCTGCAAGCAGCTCTTGGAAATGCATTTTTCAAGCAAGAACAAACAACAACTCTCATACCTAGTAAGCACTTAAAAAATTCTCAAACCCCATGCATCCTTCTTACATATATTACACCTATAAACAGTATTTTCTAAAATCTCACAGATTTATTATTCCATAATTCCTGGCATACCTAGATTAGCTTTAAGAGCTTTAAACAAAATCTTTATTTGCTATCATTGCATTTACAAACCTCCCACAATCTCAGCATCAAAAAGTCTGTTATTTTTAAATAAAAGGAACAGAGGAGCTCTACCCAGTAAGTTGAAACAGCCTCCTTAATGGACCAGAAAAGTGCAATTTGTCATAACACTGGAATGCATATGGGTCTCTATCATTTGCCAGATAACATATATTTTCTCTCTTCCTCTGCACTTTCAGAGATGACTCTAGAGCCAATACACATGAATTTTCTAATAAACCATAAAAGAAAATAAAATTACTAAAAAGCTACTGACATGACTTACTAAGCCATGACAATGTTCTCTTCAAGATGCAATTACAGGTACATAACTGGTTAGACCTTTCATAAGAAGGCACCTGCAGCATAAGAGAATGATGTTTACATCACACATTTGTACCCTACAAGCTACAGCACAGCCCAGCAGGCTGTTAACTTACATCTAGCCCCACACATACACAGAATGTGCTGTGCTGTATGACACAAAATAAACACCTTCATCAGGTTCAAAATATGAGTTGAACTGAGAGATGGGATCATCAACAAATCTTTAAACTTTGCAGAGGCCAGTAAGGGAAATACTCTTTTATGCAGGAGTCCATGGAGGATAAGAAAGAGAATGTGGTGTTTCCATCCCATCTAGGTAAAAAACACAGCCCAAACTGATGCCAACATGATGTGCTGATTTCTCCTAATTCAGATAAAGTTTTAGTCTGCTCAGAGACAGAGAGAGAAAGAGAGAGAAAGAATATTATCACTTCAGCTACAAGACAGGAAATCCTGACAAATCTGGCAATACTATAATTTGGAGATACATTATAATAAAAAGAACCATAACAATGAGTATTGAGAAGCATTACAACCACCAAAACCAGCTCAAAAATAAAATTTATAATCAGAATTAAACCTCTGTTATCAAGGCAGGTCTACGACAAAGCTTTATTTCTTAATTCATTCATAGGATAAGTGAGTGGCTCAGAAGAAAGACACTTTGTCACCCCTTACCCTTAGGCCACAGAGGTGCTGCTATCAAAGAGTTGTACATCATCAGGTGCTAAATCTACCTAAAATTGCCAAGCTCACACCAAAGAGTGCAGGAACAGGACATAATCACCACCATCACTCAACAGTTGATGGGCATTTATAATCACACCGGTCCTTGAGAAAGTATGGTACAAAAAACAGGAGAGCAGCCAATGTGGTCTCACTCATTCCTCTGTCTTATTCCATTCCTAGGCCATGATGAAGATCTTCAGGAAAACAGATTCATATTATGCTGAAAGATCATCATAACAACAGGTGTCATCCTTAAGGCCAGTGACCACTTGAAATTAACATGCAGTACCTCTACATGAAGAAACCAGGATGATTATACACATGCAAAAATCAAAACATTACTAAAATGTCTGCAGACAGGACGTCACACCAAGATGTGCTTCTGCTTTCCTTTTAGTTACTGCAAACTGCCTTGGTCTACAATTTATCTCTGCTTGTGTTCACTTTTACCTCCCTGTACCTGTACCTTTTGTTTTTTTTTTTTTAAGCATGCCACCAGTAATGCTTAAATTTTAACAAAGGTGTGTTGATAACAACTGTTAACAAACCAGAAGTTCAGTATCAAAAACTTGGCAAAAATGTGATAAAGGCTGTTAATGACTTCAAAATTCTACTTACATCTTTCACTGCATACCTTTGCTCTACTTTCTAATGTCTGATAACCCTCTACTTTCCCACTGATTTTCCTTTTCTTCATTTAACTTTCTCCCATTCGTCTGCTCAGATTTCTGATCTCCACCTGTGTTATCTACCCTGAGGATACAATCATTACATTACCACATTTCTTTTTTATATTAGCTAATGCAAACAAATTCCACTTATTTTTCAGTATGCAGTTTCTCTCTTACTGGTCAATCTGCACTTAAAGGAAGAGCCTTTTGTCCACAAGGAAAAGCCCAAACATATGCCTGGAATAAAGCAGTAATTCCAGAAGTGGCTGAAAACTCTATCTTTTAAGTGCATGGTTAATTCTTCTACATGGTGAATTCCTACAGACTAGGAGAAACCACTACTATACAGACTTGCAAGTTGATCCATTTCTTAAGACTAGCCTATATTATGGGCTACATCTGTGGAGAGTAGGGGGGAAATGAAGATAACTTGAATAAACACAGGAGGAGTTGAAGATTTCCCAGAAGGAAAGAAATCCCCCATTATCAACGTGCAGTCAAGAACATAAGGAAACAAATTGTCCAGTTATTTAGTGGCTGGGCAGAGGCACAGCAAAGCACTAAGGCAGAAGGCTCTAGACATACAATGTATGAGTCAATGGTTTGTCACCAGCTGGTCCCCAAGCAAGTTACTGATAAACAAGACTACTTCAGTAATGCCCTACTGCAAGAGCCCCTCTGCTTGCAGGGGGGAAAGACTAGAGGGTTTAGAAGACTTCCAGGTATCATGTTAGTGATTCAAATATAAATGTTTATCACCAGCTCCCAGGCTGTGGAGCAGAGGAAGACATGACATGAGTAGCCTCCTTCAGTATCTTGGGTTTGTTACCAGCTCTCCAGGAGCACCAATAACAGAGTGCATGGTTGCCTCCTTTTCATGCTAGCTCTGAAATTCAAGAGCCCACCTGGAGCCAAGACTCATAGCACAGACCCTGAAAAAGAGCTTGGCCAAACCAAAACGTATTTTCTACATTCTTATCACTTGCTGCAACTCCTAGCGCAATATAAACGAAGCTGCCCTCTTCATGATAGTCCTTACTGCTCACAATCTTAGAGTAGAAGGTTTCCTTTCCTGGGGGAAAGGATAAGAGGATAATTGTAAAAGGTGGCTATGTTTAAAGTTTAAGCCTGCTACACAATGTAGTATGAAACTTGGACACCACTACAGTGATCCTGGATTAAGCTGCAAGTAGGACCAGCTTCCTTTCCTGGCAGTCCATACGATGCTCCTCTGCTATTCCTCCTGTGTCTGTCTCTCGTGTCTCCTTCTCACTCACTCATTGGCTTTATTATCCCAGGTTCATTCATTACCAGGATGTAACTATTTCTTTCTACTCTCTAAACAGGATTATGGCAGCATGGTGACATTTTCAAAAAGTGATGCACCATGAGTAATATCGACGTACACGACATCACAGTGCATGACACCTGCAGCCCTAGAAAGTCTGCACTATTCATGCATCAAAACCTACAAGAAAAAAAGAAATCAGTAAAACCGTAATCACAGGTAGTCTTCTTCAAAACTCTCAGGAATCCTTCAGGAGGCGTCTGTCTGCTTAAATCGAAAGCAGACGATTGCTATCCCCCAGCCCCGCCGCGGAGTCAGGCAGCGGCAGCGCTCCCCGACGGCGCCGGTCCCGCTGCCTTTCAGCACCACGGACGCCCGCGCCCAGCGCCAGAGGCGGGGCTGCCGCAACGCCCCTCGCTCCTCCCCGGGAGATGGAGAATTCCTAAAATCACTTCATTAATTTCTTTCTTATTTTTTCTTCTTTCTTTTTTTTTTTCTAATTTTTTTTTTCCCCATGGTGCTGGAGGAAAAAGAAAGGGCAGTGATGGGATTTTCTTTTTGTCTTGGGATGCTAAATCAAAAGCTCCATGAGCTCAACCTTCCCAAAGTTTTTATAGATTAAATTGTATTAGGGGTGTACAAATTGTGTACTTTTTGAGCTCCTGGTGCAATTAGAAAAAGGAGAGAAAATTATGGGGGAAAATGGCTTTTGTTCCAATAAACTTTTGTCAGACCCAAAATATCATCAATGACTCCTGATTCGAAATTAATTCATTAATTAAGTAGGCCACCTGAAGATAACGACAGATTGATTTTTCGTCAAATGTACTGAGGGAACACATTGCAGCTACTCTTTAAGGACTACAGTGTGTCTCTTCTGGGTCTCCTCTTTAAGTACTGGTTTTCCCCAAATTCATCTAAGTTCTGCACAAACTCAGAAACATGTCTACGCTCATCCAGGACCAACTGCTGTGAATTTTCTTCTGATGGGAAAGGCTTTGTTCAGTTCAAAGGTATACATTCTGCAATGCTTTTCCAAGCTGAAAGCAAAAGGGCTCTCTGTCAACCCCTGGCCCTCCAAAGCCTCCATTCAACCTCACCTGCAAAGAATAAAGGGGGTTTTATGGACGAGTAGAACATTTTTCTCTATTATGATTAATCAGTTTCTTTGAAGGCAGGGTGAGTTGATTCACTTCGTTAGCAGAGAGCCCGGGAACCATTACAAAGACCCTGAAGTGCACTTTAATTCCAGGACGCTGTGTGCTACACTGTCTGCCCTTCTCTTTGGTTCAGTTTGGCTCACGCTGCCCCTGGGGACGGGTCCTACCGGCTCTTCTCTGAGGACCATCCCAAGTCCTCAGGAGCATCCCCGTTGGTTTAACTCCCTCCGAGATTTAACCAGAGCTGACACTGAAGACCTGAGCTTCTGCACTGATTACCCACGCTACAGGTGTTAGGGGACAAGGAGCGCGTTTCTCAGGGCACTGGTGCGGATGGCGGTATGAGGGCTGCGCTCACTAGCGGAGCTCGCACCGAGCGTTCCGCGGCAGCGCAGCGGGGCCGTGCGGGGCCGTGCGGGGCTCACCTGGAGGAGGCGGCGGCCGCTGGCGGCGTGCTCGGGCAGGCGCGCGCGGTACACGGCGCGCTCGAACCGCGGCTCGTTGTCGTTGGCGTCCTCCACGCGCACGCTGAGCCGGCACGCGGCNGCGTGCTGACGGCGCCGCTCCGCGCGTCGATGCGCAGCAGGGCCAGCGCGGCCGCGTCGCCCTCCAGCTCGTACCGCACCTCGGCGTTGGGCGAGCCCGGCTCGTCGGCGTCCGAGGCGGTGAGGCGGAGCACGGCGGTGCCGGGGGAGGCGGCCTCCGAGACGGCGGCGAGGTAGTGGGGCTGCGGGAAGGCGGGCGCTTCGTCATTGATGTCGGCGACGCGCAGCAGCAGCGGCTCCTCGGCGGAGAGCGGCGGTGTGCCGTCGTCCGTGGCCACCAGCCGCAGCTCGTAGAAGTCGCGGCTCTCGCGGTCCAGCGGCTCCGCCACGCAGAGGAAGAAGACGCCGGCCCCGGCCGCCCGCAAAGCGAAGTCGCCATCGCCGCCCAGCAGAGCCAGCGCGATGCCGCCGCCGCCCTCCGCGTCGCCACCTTCGTCGGCATCCGAGACGGAGACTCGGGCCACGTAGTCGCCGGGCCCAGCCCCTTCGGAGACCCGCGGACCGCCGGTCTCTGTGAGGTAGAGCAAACGGATGGAGGGCCGGTTGTCGTTCACGTCCAGCACGGCCACGGAGACGAGGACGCTGGAGCCCTCGGGCTGGGCGCCGCCGTCCCGCGCCTCCACGACCAGGCGGTGCAGGGCTCGCGCCTCGCGGTCCAGCGGGCGCCGGAGGCGCAGGATGCCGCTGCGCTCCTCCACCGCGAAGTAGCCGTCGGGGTCGCTCTGCCGGCGATTGATGGCGTACCGCACCTCGCCGTTGGCACCCAGGTCGGGGTCGGTGGCCCGTAGGCGGCAGACGGCTGTGCCCGGCGGCGCGTCCTCCCGCAGCCGCGCCCTGTACTCGGAGCGGCTGAATGCGGGCGCGTTGTCGTTCTCGTCCAGCACCCGCACCATCACCCGCAGGCGGCCGCGTCGCCGCGGGCTGCCGCCGTCCCACGCCTCCACCCCCAGCCGGTGG
>VXAC01004222.1:70660-114246 GCA_013399225.1 Rhipidura dahli
CTTTACCACTATTCCTGATTCCCATATCTATCTCAGAATAGTCTACGAATGAATTAGTGCTTCTTCAATGACACTGAGAATATACAGCATCATATAAATGCTGAGTACCAACCATCCATCTATCCATGAAAGCTAAGTACAGTACTTCAGTGGTTAGCAGTCTCTTGCTGTTTCTACTGATAGTTTCCAAACTTAACTTCACCTTTCTTGCTAGAGTCAAGCAGCTGTTCAGACAAAAGTGAATTCATCCTAGGACAGGCAAGTAAAATCAGGGCAAAGACAGTAATTAGCAGGTGGAGTTACTATAGCTCAATCCTCTCCTATAAAGGGGGACTTGAGACGGCAGCTCTTGTACTATTTGCCTCTTTTCCAAGTCATGGAAGAACAACCCAATTACACTGCCAGAGCATTTTGAGGATGGAGCAAATTCACTGCAACAGTGAGGAGAAGTGGAAGAGGATTTTTTTCCCCAACATTTTTGGGACCTACACAATACCACATATCCAGGTTAAGAGAGAGAACTAGGTTCTAAAGTAAGTCTAGAAGTCTTACTGCACGTGTGTAGTTGCATGGACAGGAGGGGGAACACATGAGATCACACTGACTGTGTCTGATTTGCCTCCTTACACAGAGAAACTGGGCTGAGCAAAAGCTAGATCTTGTCAGATCTTCTTAGGCACATTCTGAGAAAGTCTCTGTATATTTATACACTGTGATAATTACAAGCATAGAAGCAAGAAGGAAATGCTGAGCTCCTTGCCAGCTCTGTTCATATTCATTGAGAAAACACATGGATCCTCCCCAAGTCACAGATGTTCAATATGAAAATGCCTGAATTCCATTGAATCACAGCAAGTTTGGAAAAGCAGCCATGTCCCATGCAGTCCATGCTGTCACTAAGAAAACATGTGAATCATGTTCAATCAGGCACATTCACTGAAAAACTAAACAAAACCTGCTGTTGACATGGTCAGGCAGTGCCTAAAGAGCAAAATTCTGTGTTCATATACAGCATGCATGAAGATAGCAGGGGAAAAACAAGACTGACATAGTTATCTGTGGTTCTGGCAGTATTCATGTATTTTGTGAAAGCAGGGCACTTTACCAGTTTTATATGACATAAAGTCATTAAAGCACTGCCCAAGTACAGCATGTTCCCTGGAATACATCTTTGGGACACTATAGATGTTTTGCCTACTGTGAGCATGAACCTTACCTCGTAAGCATTCCTCCACCTTCTTTGTGTTTCTGCCTTCTCTGAGTCTATTCTTTCATCCATTCCTTTCTTAAAAGTTTTCTCTTCCTCTCTTTTGCCATGTTCATGACCTCATTCTTTTCTTCCATAAATCACAAACAGAAGTTTCTAAGTCTTGAGGAGATTTGCCATCTCCTGGATATATTTAGCTACCCCTGCTGTTACCCATCTTCTCAGTGGCATGCTGACCTACACAAAAAAGAGAAGTGACATTTGTAAGACATGGAGGGAAGCTGCCACAATGACATTATCCCAAAGGAAGCAAGGTGTCAAAGTGCATTGGCCACCTCCTACATCCTCAACAGATCACTCTCATAGTGAAGACAGTTCCTCAGATCTACCAAGTCTTCCAGTGTAAAGAGTGGATAGGAGGTAGAAACATATTATTTGAAGATGAGGAGTGTTGGTTAGAGTACACAAAATGCCTGAGCATTCCAGTTTAGAAGGGATTGTCTGTCAGGGTCAGCCTGCTCAGTTAGATAGCAGAAAGTTCCTTCTCCTGCTGTTCTCCCATTCTGTTCCTGGAGGTGGCCACCTCTGACTTTGTCGACAGGTGAACAGGATAGGAATCCGCTTTCAAGACACTGAAGTTTCAAACCCTGTTTCTTCAGGCAACCCTACTTGAGCATCCCTCTAATCCACTATGCAAGGCAGTGAACTCTGGTGCTTCCAGAGCAGCTCCACGTGCCACATTCAGATGTCCTGTGGCAGGGATGCAACCTCCAGGAACGGAGCAAGGAAGGAAACTGGAAGGTGATAGCTCTATCAGCTGCTCAAATTTAATTGGCTCATATTTGCAAATCACAATTTACTATAGCTTAATCCACCTTGGATTAATTGGAAATTCTTTTTGCTTCAAGGAGAATTAAACTACAGCAAACTAAAGCTGGTCATGACACTAGAGCGCAAAAGATCGCTGAAACAGAGATAGTGTTAAAACCATGAAGGTCTATCAATAACAGAGTTAATTCCACCGACAAACATTGCCTCACCCACGCAACAGCTGTGGCAGCTGAAGATGTGACCCTCCCATGCTGAAGGCATGGCTGAGGTGGTAAAGCAGTATGACCACTTCCTTTCCTGCAGCCCTCTGGCTCGCTGCAACCCATCTTCAGCAGCAGCAGCAGCAGTTGAAGCCAAACCACCTGACTGGGGGCTGACACAGGGCGGGAGCGCTGCTGGATCCATTCCAGCGCTCATTAGATGGGCGGTAGCAGCCAGCTGAGGGCAGAGCGTGGCTGAACTGCTCCAGACAGGGCTGAAGCAAATAAAATAAAACCGGAACATTTTTTCCATGAAGTTATTATCTGCTGTTTGGTCCCAGCACTTGTTACTGCCTTTCAGCCAGTGGGCACCATGCTTCCATTTCTGCCTACCAGGTGGTGTTCCCTGATCCTCTGTGGGTTTAGTTTAAGGACAGAGATTAATTTAGGCAATGCTGAAACAATGATTTCCATTAACCCCGGTGATTCTTTTTTCTATGCTGGGTTACAGAGCACCCATATAAATTGGCTTTCTGGCAAAATTGTGGTGTGAGGAAGCACTAATATCGTCAACTATTGCAGCTGGATCTAAGAAAGGACATCTGTCTCCAGCCTTGCTGGCTGGGGTCACTGTAGATATTCAGCCTGTAATATGTGATATATGGAGAAAGCGTTAACTCTGCAGAGCATCAGGTGTTTCATTATTTATAGTTCCCCAGGCACACATATATTGATTTCAGCAACACCTCCTTGAGGGAATGTCAGCTGCACAAAAGATTTGCTGATGACCACATGGAGGCTGGTCAGTTACTATAATAAAAAGCTATGTAGGGACTGCTCTCCTTATAAATGCAGCAAAGTGTAATTAAGAGTAATTTTTTTCTTCTGGTAGCCATAATTTAACTCTTAATCACAAACTAATTTGCAGAACTCATTTTGCTGTGAAATAATAGATGATTTGCCTTCTCCGATGAAAAATCATGTAGTTGCCAGAACCTGACTGGAAATAATGTACCCGAGTCTCTCTTCGAAGGTAGGAAAGACTTTCCTACTCTTTGTGTTACAGATAGAGTAGTGGGGTTTTCACAGTTTCATTCCAGATACACCTCAATGCCTTCGCTCTGCCTGTAGAGGATGTTGCTGGCACCTTCTGGGGGCAATTACTTCAGAATCTGTCACTCAGATATAACCATCTAAGAAGGATTACCCAGATCAATATTTTCACATTAACTTTATTTCTAGTCCACTTATCTCATATGCTGTCAACCAGACTTAATAATCTGTCCCAGTTTTGTGCTTCCATTTTATAGATCTTCATTAATCTCTTTGCTGTCGATCCCATTCTGTTCCTACATACCTTCCCAGCTGCACAAATCCAAGTGTCACATCACTTGTCAAGATGATTGTTCAAATATATTTAGATTTGCCTGAAAAAATTGGCTGTGTCCTACGCATGTTAAATTTATCCCACTATCCCCTGCAGGATGAAAACATTCCTTGTTACGCACAATATATATATGTGATCCTTTATTATGAACAAAATTTTTAAAAAAACTAATAAAATATTAAAATAAATATTAACATAATTAAATTAGATTCTACTAGGTAGGTGTTCATTCAGGTTTTGACATCCTAACCAATTTTATATCTATATCTATATTTAGTTTATGAACTTGGTTGCAGATTTAATTAATCTAGCAATTAGATTTTATCCAAAAATAAAAGACCCCATATTTGATTGCAATTCACTGCCTCATTTGTAATTAACATGATATGATGTCATCTTTAAAACAGAAGAAAGGCTTCTGCCTTTAGCTGTCTGTTATTCCAACAAGCTGATGCAGATTTGAAGCAATCTCTTTGGAATGTCAAAGGGTTCACCCTTACGTGCCAGGAATAAACACACAAGAGCTTCCCATTACATGGGTTGCATTCCACGTAGAGCTGGCTTTTGCCACCTGCTTGCCACTGCTGAATCCAGACCTTAGTGGTCTCTGTAAAATCTGAAGGGGAGCTCCAGAAAGCTTGATAAAATATATCCCAGGCCAGATTTAATACTACTTGGATATAATGTCTCCCTTGACTGCTATGTTGAATTTTCACATAAAATGTATGAGATGATCTACATTATCAACGTTTCTCACACAGTAATAGATCACAACCTGCAGTCAGATCCAGTAGACAAATTCTGTGTGTAGAAGAGCAAAAGAAAAGAAGACGCAGATATGAGGAACAAAATGGGACCAAATCCTGTTCTCTGATGTGCTTGTCTGAACTGCAGATGATACTGAAAGTATGCAGTGACCAAATACATTTGCAGGAGCTCCAAATCCAGATAATCTTCATCTGGATGTAGCCTCTTAAATCAGGGACATAAGAGCAGCATTACAGAAGTTATTCTGTATCTACAGGATACCATATCCTAGCACTTACAGTGCTTGCCAATCTATCTCTCTCTGAGCCTTGAAGCTCTAAAAAGAAAGAACTGGCTGAGAGCAAACAAAGCAAAACCATTACAACCATCTCTTAAAACACAGAAGTCGTCAAGCAGAGGATTGCTCTGAATTAGCTCTTCCCAGATTTCCCTTCAGTGACGTCAGTCAGCTGATGTTAACACTGGCCAGCACTGTGCACAGCACTAGTGGTGCCAGCGAGCCAAAATACAGTAGTTGAACATTAAAAGTCTGTTAAGAGTTCAAGCTGCAAACAAGATGCAAATAGCAAGAATGATTGCAATGGCATGCCATGGGATAGGATGCATTTTCTGTCACTTGCAGTCTTTAAATCAAGGTTAGACAGCTAACAGACATGTTCTATTTCAGCCACAAATGACAGGGCTTTAGGCAGGAATTACCAAGTAAAATGAAGTCAGGCTAAGCGATTAGGCTGTTCCTTTCTGGCTTTCACATCTACGAAAATCCAGCTTTCCAGGGCAGCTGCTCTGATCACAGAAGAGCAGCCCACACAGTGTGCTTGAGACTGGAAACCTGCTGCTATCACTTCATCAGCTGAAGTCCCTGCTGAGAACTCAAGCTTGTGGCACTGAGAGGAGGGAGAGTCTACACATAAAGCTGTATCTTAGTATGTTAAGCCACTCTGCCAGCTGATTCCCTTGCTGCATTGAGCTAAGTAATTATTTTAAAGAGCTGTAAATCAGAAAAGAGCTTTGCTTGTAAAAGTGAAATGTACCATAATCCACGTGTGAATTCATGCCCCGGCTATTTTCTCTCTCTCACGTGCACAAACACTAAAAGCAATGAATTCACCAGCAGTTTTGAGCCTTTGTATTCCTTTTCCAGATGATAATTTCATAAAGAGTTTTGATGCCTGAGTTTTGGCTGCTGTGCTACAACTGACACTACCACAATTACATTCCTAAAAGGTTCACATGTTTTCTTAAACAGTCTATTAAGACAAAGCTATAAATACACGAGAACAAAGCAATCCTCCTTGTCCCAGTATAAGTGCCCTGACCTGTTGATTTTCAAGGCACACAGTATTATGCAGTACTACATATTTCTTTGGGGAGGTGACAGCTGGAGCTGTGGCTGAATGGGGTGAGAACCCCACAGCAGCCATAGGGGAGCAGATGTTTGTGTTCCCTCCTGCAGCAGGTTTGTTTTTGTTGGCAGCTGTCAGTAAACTGTTGCTGGGTAATTCTGCTCATGTCATTTTGGTCAGTGGCAGTGGAGTGCCTAGTACCTTCTCAACAGGCACCCATTTTCACTAGATGTGGAAAACACATTTGTACAAATCCTAATTAATGCAGCCTATTTGATTGAAAGTAAGTCAAACTGAGTGCTGGAGACAGAAGTTGATTGCCTATGTTAATTTAGGTCATATAAGCTGCATCTAAAAGCAGTTCTGACAGCTTCCTCCAGCCTCTTCATGTCAGCAGGGGGAAATCCTACTTTTACGATGCTGTCACTGAATTATCCAGGATCTCATCTTTTTTTTTTTTTTAATAGAGTTTATCACTACAGAATCTTTATGGGGCTGAGAAGGCTCATAATCACCATTCCACAGAGGACTGCAGACAGATACTAAGTTATGTCTCCATAGGACACATTTACCCTGCAATGGACAGAGAGCCCTGAGGTAAAACCAACCCTACTCTTCAGCTGGAGGTGTCATAGCACCACCCTCAGGGGCCCCAGCCTGAAATAACAGACCCAAGGCAGGGGTTATTTGCCAGAAATGCTCCAGCCATCTCACCATCACAGTTTCTAGTGCCAAACAGTCTTTGCAGTTTACAAGGACAGTGTTCACAGGCAGTGAATGCATTGGGGTGGGGAGCTCCCTGTGGAGCACTTGCTCTGTGCACACTGTCACAGAGGGCATCAGCAATGCAATCTACACTTCCTGCATCCCAAGGCAGTGGCTTGGGGCTTGTTTTTCCTCGCTTGCTTTTCCCAGCCTGTTCTAGTTGTTTTTTACTGCTAACCTTTTTTTTTGTGTGTGTGTGTGTTTGAGTGAGTGTTCAAGAATAAAATAACACAGACTTTTACCGATTTTAACTGTGTATCTTCTGCTCTGGTGGCTGGAACGTCAGCTATGAGATGCTTGAGATCACAGCAGTGGTTTTAGAGTTTCAAACATGGACATCATGCTGTTACTCACAGCAGATTGTTCCCCAGCACAAAATAGTCAACAAAAATACTTTTCTAAATTTTTTTTTCATCACTCCCAGTATATTTATGAATATGACACCTTTGGCTATGTTACCTTTAGCATAACTCGGGATATGGTTTGCAATGCTTGCGTGTATCATACTGCAGTAAATACAGAAATCAGTGTATTTCAGAGTGAACTCAGCCAAAAAGGATAGAAAGGAGAAGCTTCTTGAGCCTTTCAGTAAGGCATAAAATAAACTTTTGTAATGTATTTAGAGGAAAAATAAAAACTGCTAGGCATCTGTAAAAGGAATGCAGGACTTCTAAAGCCATGTACATTCATGCACTAG
Source organism: Rhipidura dahli (assembly GCA_013399225.1). Taxonomy (NCBI): domain Eukaryota; kingdom Metazoa; phylum Chordata; class Aves; order Passeriformes; family Rhipiduridae; genus Rhipidura; species Rhipidura dahli. Next base: position 77,862 of record VXAC01004222.1, read on the forward strand.
AATATGACTGCAGGAACAAGAAGATACCATAGGAAGAATAAATTCCTACAGCTAATTTTAGGCAAGAACTGTCTGTAGGCCTAGCTTACTGTTTCAATTACACTTGGCATGTGTTCATGCCTGACTTGACCACATTGTTTCTGAATTCCTGCATCAAAGGTTTTATAGCTTCTTCTTTCAAAATAACACAAAATGCATCCCCTTCTCTGAACTGCATTGAAAAATGCCATCAGGAAAATGAAACTGGATTCCTAAACATGTTTATCAGAGTAGGTGTCTTGGGTACAGCACAGCTGGGGTAGCCTCTCCCATGATGCCCCCAGCCTCAGTCATACTCTAAAATTGGGTGCCAGCACTTTGGGCATTAGAAGAGTGCATCTATTTTTAAATATATTTTTTTCCTAACTAGAGTTCCTAGCCCTTTTTAGGCGACCAAGGAAAAGAGTTAATGCTATGCTTTTCAGACTTTACCAATAAGAAAGATATGACATTCTTAAAAGGAATTGTGAAGTGTTTAGGTCTAGAATAGGATGTGCAACAGATAACACTCTGCTGGAAGCAGCCCTCAGGCAGAGGGAGGTGTAACTGCTGGAAGGGGCATTTTAGACCAGAAATCCCAGTGTTGTTCGCCTCTAGCAGAAACCAACCAGCACTGAGAAGGGCATAAAATATCCTGCTGAATTCATATGACATCGTTCCTTCACCACACAATAGTTACTTGACTGAAAATTCAGAGGACAGAGAAACTGGATGTTCTGCTGACTTTGGGCTGTGCCCAGAGCATCATTTTCCTTTCACACAATCCAGGGAAGGACCATATCTGCAGCCAGCCTCTAGGCTGGTCTCTAGGAGAGGACCTCCCTCAGGGCTGCCACAGCTACCCCCCAGCCCAGACTCTGCATGGGAAGAGCTGCTGCTGGGATGGTACAGATGGGCTCCCCACTGCCACACAGGGGCAGGAACACCGGGCTCCACGCCATGCCTGCCTGACATGGGGACTCACTCTGCCTTTCAGCTTCCCAGCCCTGACCACCTTGTCCCTGCCTCTGCCCACCACAAACCTACATCTGCCTACCACCTCCCAAATTAACACAGGCAAAACTCTTAGACCACCACACAAACCCAAGTAATCACGCAGGGCAAAATGACCTGGTCCCTTCAGTAAAACCTGCATGCTTTCTCTCTGACTCCAGTTTATTGCTGCATGGTGGGGAGGGAAGGGGAGGAGACCATCGAACTCGCTGTGGCTGTAGGTATTTTTCTAGGTCTGGGAGCAGTTCACAACTTCCTTGCTTATTCTAAAGAAAACAACATGCACAAAAGTGCTCCTGCAGGGCTGAATATGGAGTCTCTCTCAGGCTCAAATCTCAGTTTACACCCATAGAAAAAACCATATTGCCAGCATGAGCTCATGACAGGGTGATCTCTCTCTGAATGCTCATTTTGGCTTATGCACTTGGAACAGCTTGCTGTTTTCTCTGTAGCTCAGTCGTGCGATATTTCACCTCACTCTTCATCAAGAACCAGGAGGGGTCCATAGTGCAATGGAATGAAAAAATTACAGCAGTTTTAATTTAATGTGCAAATCTTTTATGAGACGGCCTTTTGAAATGACAGACAAAATTTTTATTTTCATGCACAAAGCCATTCTCTGCTAGGAGAAGAGCCCAGGTCTGCATTTTCTCTTCCTTTTTTCTCTCTGTCTTGAATGAGCTGCTTTCAGTTGTTGACACAGGCTGTCAGAATTTCATTGCACTAAACAGATTGTTGGCAGCTGGTGGGAAGGTAAAATGAATTCATCTACATTGAAATAATAGTTTGTTCTTTAGGAAAGTGGCATTCATTTACAAGCCCTAAAGCTCTCTACAGATGTGAATGAATGAAGCTTTATAGTGATCCTGTTGGAGGGGTAAGCAGAGCATGCACTTTTCAGTCCCAAGCACAGAGGGCACCTGACTTGTCCAAGGTCAGACTAAATGCACCTGAACCAAGATCTACTGAAATTAATAAAACATTTCCTGCAACTTCAAGGCATGCTGAGCTGAGACCTAAGCTAGTGACAGAAACAGAAAATAATTCATAACCCACAAATCTCTCTTCTAATTGCTATTTTAGGCTACTTTTCTTCCTTCTGTTTTAGAGCAGGCTTAAACCAGAACATCAGCCAAACCACAAAAATTTATTACAAGACAATATCATACAAGAGAAATTGTGTTAAAGCTTTCCAGAAAAAAATCATATTGCAAGAACAAATAATAGTGTTTTGTGGCCAAGATAATATTTAAAGGAAATCAGAATGAATCAAAATATTCCCATAGGCTTCTTTGCTTGAATGCTAAAGCACTTATCTGAAATTTGTATTTACTGCAACAACTTCATGCCATTATTGCCTGGGTTAATGGGACAGGGCTATAGCAGAAGTACCAGCTAGAATTCAGGACTCAGTAGTGCACCAGGGAAATGAAAAATCTGAACCACTCTGAACTGAGAGCTGTTAGGCTGCTAAACAGATGCAAGTCTTTAGCAATGAGCACTTAAATAATCTTTTAATTTAAACCACACCTTTTTAATTGCAGTGACAGCCATGTAGTCATAACTGTAGGATCCACTTGGAAATACAGACATCTCTCAATGACATGGAAGCAAATTATCATGGCTGGGATTTAGTCATACCACAGCAACAGGAAGATGCCCAAGTTGCTCTGAAAAGACAAGCTTATTTACTTGCACACAATCCCATCTCAACAGCTCTATCGCTTTCACACCTGAGCTGGGCAAAACCCATTTGTCAGTAAAGATTTGGGACTTCTCTGCAGTCAACAGCATCACCAACATTTTTATCCTACCAATTATTTGTAATATCTTCTCATGCTCTGATTTACATGGGCTCTATAGTAGCTATGGTTTTATTTTCTCTAGGTGGCCACCACTTCACTGCGTATTTAAGCTAAATGCAGTTACAATAATGGAGGATTCCCCCAGTTACCTGCTAATCACAGTCCTGCTACAGAAAATATCATGGCATTAACTTCATCCTCTTTCTCTCCTTCCCTAAGTTCCAAACCATTTATTCATGCCCTGGAGATGTTCTGACCAGGAAAAGAAAGCAAGTTTCCAAGTCAAAGATCGTGAACAGAAAATGGCTCTCCAGCTACCCCTTTTCTCTCTTACATTTGCAGCCTTCCAGGACAAGGGCCAGCACTAACTGGTGGCTGAGCCAGGAAAGGACAAGCTCCTTCGGATTGCTGGAACTTCCCAGGCCAAAACTAACATATTCAAATCAAGGCAAGAGGTGGCCAAAGCAGACTGTGGAGCACAGGCACCATGCATTCACAGGGGATAAAAACAGCTCCTAATGTCCATGGGTATTGGTTTCTCATCGGGTGGAAGATGCATCTTTGTAAGGAGTGTGTTGAAGGAACCTGATGCTGGGAGGCAGAAGCCTGGCTGAAATGACAAGGTCTGTCTCCACAAGAATTTTTCAGAGTCTCCCCATGCCAGGTAACGAACAAACCCCAAAAAGTTGTCCTGGCTACTAATGATGTCTTGAGCATTTAGAAATCCAGCCAGAATGAGGTTGGAAACCCAACTAGGCCTTTGGATCATAAACTTGGAACAACCTAAGACAGACACCCTCAAAGGGCAAGATACTCTGCTTTCTCTGCTGATTACAAACCCCATCCAGACAACATCACCTCAGCCTCCTTCAGATCTGGTTTCAAACATTTCCTTCCCATCTGTGCTCCTTTCTCAGCTAACTCTGTGCAATGCTGCTGTTGATGGATCACACAAACGAGAGATACAAGATGAAGTATGAATTGTTAATGTAGTAAAGACTCTCCCATCCCTATGTCTTTCCAAGGACCCCAATATAAATGAAGACTGCTCCCCCTATGCCAGAGAAGAACAATCCTCATATATTCTCTACAGGACTATTTTAGTTCATTCACGAATTATCATAACATATAAAAACATATGTAAAAAGTATCGGGTGAAACGCCTGCCTGACTGGAGTCCATGGCAAATCTCCCATTTACTCTAGAGGGACAAAATTTCATCCTCTAAGTTCCAAAATGAACATTTTCTGCCTACATTTTCTTGGATATGTGTATTAGGCAGATGCTCTGTGTTTGCTCAACAGCTAAAGAAAGTTATTCTTTTCACGCAAAATGCTGTCTTGTCTCCCCACTAGAAAATAGACTTTGAATAATTTCTTCAGAATATAATACCAAATTGTCAGGGTTTGTACTGTCTAATCTGGGTTTGGCATAACCAAGGGAACTTGCTGGCTGCAAGCCCTGCCATTAATAGTAACAGCACAGTTTGGGACTTCTCCTTTGGTTTCCCACTCGTACATTTCTCTGTGTCCAATTTCAAACACAGTTAATCATGAAGCAAGGAATAAATGGCAAAGTGGAAAGGTTGAGGATGGGGAAACGCATTGAAATTCCTCTTAGAGAGTGAAAGGGCAATGATCTGAGCCCCAGGGAGATTAAACTGGGGCAGAAAAATGTGTTCAGAGAGGATGCCTAGCTATCCTGGCAGCAGTGCACGACTTGCCTCTCATGGCTTTTTGCTGCTTCTCCCCATGGGTTGCTGCCCTGCAGCCACAGAACAAGACGCAGGCCAGCATTTCATCTGCTCCAGTTCACACTTCTGTAAGTTAACCTCACCTGCCTCAATTTGCACCAATAAACTGGGCAGTGAATCACAACAGGCTGGGACACAAGCAGGCTCCTGCTAAGAGCTGCCTCTGGCCAGGCAGGTACAGGGGAGATTATCCAGGGATTGCAGCCAGTTCTCCCCTGCACTCAAGTCACAGACAGCAACATGTGATACCCAAGGACATCAAATTGCTGCACATAACAGGTAAACAACTCCCCAAGAGGTGAAGATAATTGGGAAAGCAAGTAGCTTTGAGGGGAGGACAAAGAATGCTAAAATTCTCTCTTGGGAGACTTTGATTTCCCACTAAATTACTCCTCTGTGAACTCATGCGTGGCTTTCCCTCTGCCCACAAATTTATGTATTAAAAAGCCTCACCAGAGTGCTAGAAGATGTAATTCTCCCTTCAAAACCTACATCTAAAGCAGCCATTCCATGCAGGCAATTTTTGTATGCCCAGGTTTTCTGTTGGAGAAACAAAACTCTTTGGCCAGTGTCTCAGTCTGGGGATTTTTCCCCCTCTTTGAAGAAACACAGAGAAAAGGCAAAGGCACAAAATTGAGAAAATGGTTCAAACTGGAGTTTTAAACAGGTGTTAAGATAGAACAAATACTGATCCCTCAGTTCATCACTTTCTGAGGTGGGAAAGGACATGAAAGAAAAAAGCAGTACATTAATGCAGTTAGAACACTTCAGAATTCATTAAAAAACTCCACCCCAGCATGCCCAGCTTACTCTGTCTCACCTCAATAAATATCTACTGATTGTAACTGATTATACTTTGAAACACAAAACCCCACAGTGTGGTAGAAATCGCCTCCCCTGTTAGGACTACTACAGATTCAAGGCACAAATGTGACCACAGAATTTGCTGTAGAGGGCTTAAGACCAAAAGTACTGGCAGAGAAAAGACATTTTAGAAAATGCAGCCTTGAGGACAATGAAACTTTTAAATTTCTCTGCCAGTATATGCTGGGTGGGTTTATTTACCTTTGGTCTATGAGACAAGACTTATCTGTTGGCTTAAATCTTTACTCAGGGAAAAGAGGAAAAATTAGGGGTTTGATAGAGGAAGCTTTATAGTATGAAGTTTGGGAGGTTTGATCCTATGGCCCTACTTTTGTGGTGGGTTTATAGGACACAAAAGCACATGAAAAATCTTACTTCAGTGTTACTTCTCAATATTCATTCTCTTGTGCGCTTTTTATTTCTACTTCCTTCTATCAAAGGAGAAAAAGCCCAAAACAATGTGGAAAATGTAGATAGGAGGAAAGTGAGTCAATCAACCAGCCAAGACAGATATTTTCAAAATGTTAGTGCTTCTTAACCACACCTTGCTCTTTTCACCATCTTGTGCCTGGTAGCTCCAGTGTCCTGTTCCCAGCACACAGGTGAGCTGGGCAGAGTCCATGGCAGACTTGGACTTGCACTGAGAAGTTCCATGTGCAGTACCACACACATGAAAACACATTAAACAATGCATGCATGAGCAAAGCTGGCTCAGAGAAATGAATCAAAGAGAAAAAGAAGGAAAATGAGTGAAAAGAAGATGAGGCTAAGACAGCAAATAACACCAGTTTATCAGACCACTGAATGAGTGCGTTTTTTCATTAAAAATGCAGTATTTAAAAATAATAATGAAGAAACTTGTCACATTAACTGAGGCAACTAATGAAAAACAAATGCATGGCCTCAGTGAGCCAGATATGGAAAAAATGCCAAAGAAGAAATTTTGGCAAGACAGAGAAGACTTCAGAGAAGAGCAAATACAAGCAACACTTCCTCTCCCTCCTCCCGTTATGGGATGCAACAGCAAGGATTACCACACACACACAGAGTGCATATCACAACATTCATGTCTTGATTTAAAAGGAGAAAAGAATGTGAAATAGGAACTGCAAATTTAGCTTCCCAAAATTTATTTCCTCAGGAATGTGCATATACTTTATTTTCTCCTGATTAATATCCAGCATGAAAAGTAGATGCTTGTGTGGGGTTTGCATGGCCAGGTTTTGGTAGTGTGTGTTGGGGGGTGATGGATGAGCAGGCAGCAAACAGCCCAAAGACCTGGGCGTATTTCCAAATAGTTGACATTGCCCTGCTAAAGCTGCACTCACTGCCACTGGTTCCTAGGAAAGGGTGGCAAGAGGTGGGACATGTTTGGAGCAGCACAGGCTGGATCTACTTCAGTACCTGTGAGAAAAGCCCAAACTGGGCCATGGCCCCCAGGACTGGTAGACTTACAACACCTTGAGCCCTGTAGGAAACATTTTGGTTTTTAGCAGCAAAAATGCTTCAATGCTAACATCTTGGACCAATGGCCTGGATGCAACACTGTGCTAGCAACCATCAGAGATTTGAAAGAAACAAGCTTTGCAAGTAACTACAGTCATCCAGCCCCTGAACAGGAACTAAGCATAGCACCATGGGGCAGGATCCATTTCTCTGCTATGCTTAGTTACTGCTCAGGCTGTATATTTGTTAGGGACAATGACCACTGCAGGGAGGCAGCGAGCAAAGCAGCTACATTTTATATTCAGCTGTAGAATTTCTGTTCCCCAAACTGCATTGATCTTGCCAAACAAAATTTAGAAATCCAATGGAGTGAATCAATGATGCTTCTCACTCCCATTTCAAATGCAAAAAGAAAAATAGATAGAGATATACAAAACTATTTGGAGGAAAACGTGAAAAATGCAACTCCATGAGCTCAGTGCTCATTGTGGTAAATTATAGATCACAACCATTATTTTTATCATTGTGATGCTTTCAGACAGAAACGACAAAGTTGTCAGCAAAACAGCTTTAGAGTCTCTACAAACTCCACAGTGAACTTTAGAAGACAGGACCCTATAAACACAACTCCTGTGTTTCCAGCAGGTGATCCCTTTCTAACCTCTACACATCATGGGGAAAAAAAACCCAAACATTTCTTCTTCCCCTGTAATACACTCACTTCTCTGATGGTCTCTCCCTCCTGGTGCACAGGAGGGAATCAGCAGATTATTATTTTACTCTGCCCACGAGCCAACAAGAGACAAAGAGGCTTTTGGTAGGATTGGAAGAAGGGGCAGAGCTCTGGGTTGGCAGGACAGTGTTGTGGCTGTGTTTCTGTCCACCACCTCCCTCCATTCTGGAAGGAGCAGGCTGGGAATGAGGAAGGACGTGGTGTGCACGGGAAGGAGGAAAGCAGCATCTCACTATGATGACCACTGTCCTAATCAGCCTCAGCACAGGGGGAAATTACAGCAGCCTAAGGAAACCTAAAAACACTGAAAATTAATTTAAAAAGCTGAGAATCCAATCAAAATGGGATGCTAAGACTTTTTAACGTTTTCCAAGGTAAGGTTCTCAGGGAACATTACCAATATTATCTCTTGCTTGATTTAAACTATGTTCTCCTTCTGCTGAGGGAGAGATGACTTTACATGAACTGCATGTGAGAACATAAAGGAAAACATTTCAACAAAAAAAGTGGGAGAGAGAAAATGAAAGAGGATGAGCAAAGTGTATTCTTTATAAGCACCAAGTTAAAAAAAGTGAGAACTGGCATGTCTTAAAGCAAGGAAAACTGTGTGAAAACACAGTATTGCCCTGAGGAATGAGTGACAACAGCTGTGTTATTTAAAAACATGCTGGCTCCTAGTGGTTAACTGTGAGGTGTGTCCTGCAGAAAATCACTGGTGATTTTTCACATCCAACACACCCCTCCACACAGATACCAGTTATTATTGAGTTGTTTCAAATGAACTGCCTTGGTATAAGCAGGGTGTCAGCATACACTTACAGAACAGCACACAGACATTTATGTTCTGGCCATGCATTTTATAAACACACCTCACCGTCCCTTCTGTCTTCTCTTTGAACAGAGCAACAACATTTAGGTTTTTCTCTTCTGTTTGGAAGACATGCATGGAGATATGATATTCTCCAGAGTAGAAAGTTCTCCCATTTCCTAACTGTGACCATTATTGGTAATGGCTCTTTGTCTGTGAGTCTTTATTTCTCTATAGGTACCAAGACTTAGATACTCATGAGTCCTGGAATATTCCTGAGTCCAAAACTTTAAGAGAATTTAGACGTTGGACCACAATTTAAAGGTCTGTATTACCTGCAATACTAGATCTGTTTACCACACTACTCATAGCAACTATTTATGGGGTTTAAGAAATTAGGAAACTGTGAAACAGAAAAAAGCTAGACATTTTCTTAGCACAAGGACAGCTTTATCCTCAGAGATTTTGGCATTCCTCCACCAGAATATCCCCTGCTCAGCTTCACCAATACAAAGCGTTTGCCAGGACAGTCAGCTGAGTTGGCCTGAGTGTTTCCTAGTGGAATGCTGAGGCTTAACAACTGTTACTGGACACACTGCTGAGCTGAACATGTGAAAAAAGAGAAAAAAACAGAGACACGATTATGTGAACATCTTCCTCACTTTGGTTTAGGTTTCCTTTGTGTGAGTCTCATTCAACCTCAGGCTTTACTTCTTGCCTCCTTTCTGCCAGCAATGTGAAACCTGTTGTCAGATTTTGTTATTAAAACCAGTGTGGGGTGTTGTTAACAACCACTGGTGTGTTTTATACACAGTATTGCTATCAGTTCCCAAGAAAAATCAAGGAGGGTGATATGAACTGGGAGGATGGAGGCAGAGGTGTCTATCAACACCAGGTTGCATATCAGGTTATCCAGTCAGTATTTTCTGTCTCCAAGGACAACTTCCCACCACAAAACCCTCTCACTGCATAGTTCCATCAGTGTTTGATGCCGCAAGGCTGAACCACACAGGGACCCGAAAGAGCAATTGAAAGCACTGCACACTGCACCTGGACAACATGAAGCTCTCCAGAACAGCTGAGAACCTCACAGGCTCCTCAGGGATGTTGTTGATGGAAGAAGGCCAGGACAAGTTTGGGGGAAAAGGAAAAAAAAAAAAAGGAGTTACCAGATGATAATTAATCAGGCTGGAGATACAGGCCAGAGATAGCTTCCAATTTCTTAGCAGTGTTTTCACCATTAAAGTTTCCTAAGAACAAAAACTGAGAAATTGAAACCTGTGAGAGAATACAAAACTAAAATTGCACTGCCACAGGGTTATGTTATGGAAAGTGTGTGGACCTTTTCTTCAGTGTGTGGATCTTTGAAACTCACAGCGCCATTTTAGCATAGTTTTTCTATTTTAATCACTACAGAAAAACTGCATCACTGAACTGGCAACTGCATGCCAACCAAAACTGCAGAAACACCAGGAGCAGTATTCTTTGCTCTTATATAATTAAAGTACATTTACAACCTCAACTAGAAATTTAAAAAAAACCAAACAAAATCTAACAAAAAAAAAAATCACAAACCCAAAAATAATCAGCCAGGTTTGCCCAGGAAGACAAACTACAGTTCACTACATTAATTTATGTTAGAAGTAAGCAATTTTATTTATGCTTTCATTTAGCTACCATGATTGAATGCTAGTTACTTCTCAATTTCCTGCTGAAGTTTGATTTAGAGCAACACAAAACTCCTTCACTGGGATTTTCAGTTCCAAATAGAACAAAGTCATTAAAGAATTAATGGATTCTGGTCAGTTTGCATTGCCAAGCTTTCTTTAAAAGAAACATGCTCATTAGCATGTTGCATGGGAAGAAAAGAAATTGAATGAGCAGGAAAGAATTAATATACTTACAGGACATGAGATTTGGCTCATCTGGCAGCTGAAGCCATGCTCAAATTTTTGTATGGAATTTTTATATTCATAATCTATATTGCTGCTTTATTGAGAGCAGATCTCTAGTTGTCAATGCAGGAAGTTTGCTTGTCAAGGGGATTTACTTGGAAATAGTTAAGTCATGTTATGATTGGTAATGTCTTTTACCAGTTTAAAAAAAAAAGCCCTTTTGGATGCAGCACAGAAGTTTTTCTGACTACACAAGCTACACTCCTTACCACAATAGTCTCCCAACAGCAATGCATTCTGTCAGCATGGTATTCTATGGCTATAAACTCACTTCTCATTCCTCAGCTCACCATTTAACTGTCAGAAAAAAAACCAAACTCAGTGTTGCAAGGTAATCCCTACATTCAATCATCTGTAAAAAAATTAGTCTCACTACTTTTCTAAGATACTCACCATGCAAACTTTGGCTTCAGTCTTCACACTTTACTTTTAAGCTTTGTTTAGAATTGCGCTTGCGAGCACTTCCTCAGTGAAAATCCCAGTGCAGCTGAAATTCTCTCCAGACTTATCATTCTGCAGTGGTCCACAATTCTTCACTTGTCACTGAATTTTCTGTAGTATAATTTGGAGCATGAGGCCACTGGAACATGCAGATACGTGCAACACCTGCACTTTTCAGGAATTTCGGCATTTATAGCTTGCTGTCATAAGATTTCTTTGCATCAAGGTGCCCACATTTTCATTTTCACCATTGGCTGCACCCGCATTAACACACTATTGCTCCTCCATTCTTCCATTTGTACTCATCTAATCCAGAAATGCCTCCTCTACTCCAGGCTGCCAGGCAAATCTAGTAAGTTTTCAAATATTTCCTTTCAGACATCATAGCTCTAGTCTCCTTTAGTCTTAATTCTTCCACTATCCTTTTCACCTCCCTGAGAGGTTTTAGTTAATTACAGTTTTCTTATCTCGTCTCTGGGAAGTCTTTTCTTGGTACTCATAATTCATACTGATGCTGCATTAATTCTCCCTTGCTCTGAAGGACTTAACCCTTCATCCCTTCTCTTAGCAATGCATCAGCTGGAAAAAAAAAAAAGACATTTGCAGCATCCAAAAACTCAAGAATTGTTACTGGAGCAGAAACAGAAAAGGTGACGTGTCCCGCAGACACGGTCTCCCTAAAAAATAAACCAGAGGTTGTAAAAAAATGTTGGCAGAAATGAGCATTTCACACATGACCTGCACTTCTCAAACATAAGGGTAAGGTGGGCAGGTTTTTTGAGGAAAGGAAAAAAAAACCCAGCACAATACAGATTTCCTGAGCATTTTCAACAACAGTTTTCTTGTCAGTGATTTCAACTTTCCTCCCAAGGAGAGAGACATTTAGCTCGTTTATTTTACTGCTGAGGTCTAATTTGCAGGTGAGTGCCTCCAATTAATCCACACTTTAGATACAAGTTTGGGGCTTCTGTACTCATTATATTCAAACAAAAACCCTAAAGAGAGGTTAACAAACCCCTGGTGCTAACATGCAGCTGAAAGAAGTTAACATGTTACTGACTTAAGTACATAATTAAACATTACAAAGCCTATCCTACATAGATTCAATACACACAGCAATAGGAAGACAATAACACCCAAGGGTGATCCTGCAAGTCCCTTAAGAAAAAAATATTTTAGATTTTTAAGAGAACATTTGGGAAAAAAACCCAAACAAGTCCACATCTAGAAACTCCACAGTTCCCATCTATAGCAAGTACTTAACAGAGTTTTAAATCTTTAAAACTACCTGAGCACTGCTTCACAGCAATTAGTAGACAGAATAAAGACAGCTTAAAGCCAAATTAAAGACAAAATTCTTTTGGTTAGATTTGGTTATTTTGCTGAACAACCTCTCAAGGTAATTTTGCAACATCAATATTTATGAATACTTACGCTGACACTTTTTAAGTTTCTGATGCATCCTAGATGAGATTACAATACTGCATGACTGCTGATGAACTTTATTTTTCAATATAAGCAAGCCTCAGAAAAAATCATGTGAAAAAAAGTGTTCACAGAAGCAACTACATTCTGCTAGCTCTGCAATTGGAGCTTACTTACAGATCCTTACTCAATATCGAAACAAGAAATGCATATTCCCCTCTGTGCTTCAAAATTCTTGGATCATCTTCAGACAGGAATGGCCATTCATTTATTATCCAAATTACTTCTGTCGGATTTCAACCAATTTCTGTCCTAAGTAAGCACAGAACTAAATTCACAAGACTTCAAGATATAAAGACCAGAGAAGTGACTCTTAGCAGCTGCCATTAAAGAAACCTCAGATGGGAATCTCCCAAAGTGACAAGCTCTGCCTAAATGACCACCAGTGAAATCTGCAGTTATTCGCCTGCCAAGTTTCAGAGGACCAGAGATTCACCAACTCCATAGTATGCTTATGAAACAGGTAGTTTCAAGTCCTGTAAATCCAGAGTTCACTTCATAAATCAGGAGTGCAGGTTGACCCTTCTTTAGGTCATCAGGCTTACTGACACAGATTAATTTCCAAGAATGTAATGTTTTCTTAGGTATGCTAATAAAAGTTTAGAGGGCTCATCTAAAAATGAATGATGCATCTTGAGTACAAAAACCCACGCACCCCATGCAGATATTTACATACATAACATAGCAGACTGATACTTCTTCCAACTCACTGGAAGGAAAAAACCCCATCAACCCCTTCTCCCCCACCCCCAAAAACCATAACCAACCAACCAAAAAAATCCCACCTAACCAAGTGGAATCATCACTTTAAAATTTAGTGATAAATCCCCCACTGACTCCATTGTGACCAGATTTTCAGTTGCATGCCATGTAGAGAAATATCCCTTTGATTTGCTCCCATTAACATATACCAAAATTACTTTAAGCTTTCTTCCACCCACAAAGCTCTCATCCAGGATTTGTCCTAGAACTCAAACTCCAGGGGTGTTTGCATGTTTTTATAAAACATGCTAGGGGAAATGCATGAACAATTCTGCATCTCTTTTGCTAATCCCCTCATGCAGACAGGAAGCTCCCCATAAAACAGCAATCAAAGGTTTCTCTCTTCCCATTACAGCTGAGGCGCAAAAGTACTTGTTACTCTGCTATGGGAAACAGCCCCTTTCAATCCTAAATTACTTTCATTTTCAATACAGTTGTTTTTTGTTCTTCTTACTATAAATCCATAATGGAAAAAAAGACATGAATTCATATTATATGGAAGGTTTTATTGATTGCTAAATTGCTGTCACTTACATCAGGTATAGCACTTTAATTCCAATCCATCAAAACTAAAAAGCTGCTATTAAAGACTTGTTCCTGTAAGCCTTTCAGTTGTCAAATACACATTGTTCTGCACAACTCTCACACTGCCAGCAAACGACAGCGTTTTAACTGCACAGCTTACACTGAATGCTTCAGGATACAGCAAAGAGTGATCTGAAAATTCATCACTTTTACCAGTTACAATTTTATGTTACAAACAAAACCCATTTTCTTACTTCTCTGCAATTATATATACAGTATAAAACAAATCTCAGGGTTTGTGGTAGAAATGATTTGATCCTATACAGAAGACAACATCAATTTTTATGAAATTAAGGACAATAATTATTTTCTGAGATTAGACTATGAAAATGACATTGCAGTGTGACCCTTTCCAGAACCATGTAAAATACATCCAGTAGACCAGACCCTCCTCTTTTGCTTCACCTTATGACTCACATGGACAAATCTAATGTCACTGTGTATCCTACACCATCAGGCCTATGTGTGTCACATATCCAAGCTTACTCTGCACTAGAGAAGCACTGTGATGCAATCTGATAATCTTGATGCACCAGAAATAATACTTACAGAAGAACATGTGATGATATTCACATTACTGTCAAGTGCAGGAAAAAACTGCTGGGAAGGAAATGAACAAGCAAATCAAAAGTTCAAGAATATACTTTAAAAAAATCACTCTTAGAACTGGGGCAGCCTATCCTAGAGCCCGAAGGGAAACATATTATCCCAAATAACAGTGCACAGCCTTTAATTTATAAACAAAATCTTCACCAAGGGCACAAAAAAGAAAAGTTCTGATAACCACTCCCCCAAGATAGCAGATTCCTGCAAAAGTCCACAGAAGAAATACAGGTTCTTACGGAGACTTTCTGATCTCTCTTCAAAATGATAAAGAGTGGAAAAAATGCAGTTTCTAAAGCAAAGTGCCAGTACAGAAAAGATGTGCTAGAACTCTGGGCCATAGCTAGAGCTGTAAATTCTCCTTCTTCATTCCAAACTATCAAAAGAAATAGACACCTCTTAAAAAAAAAAAGAAAACAAAATGAAACAAAAAAATCCTCAACAATCCCACCTCTTTTTAAGTAAGTTATTTCTCTCTCCTCTGGTTTCCTAAAGAGGATTTCACTGTGAGCAACCACCAAATTTTGTGTAACACCAATAATTCATTGATTTCTGGAATGAAGCATTAGTAGCAACATACAACATGCATGAGCCATACCTATATTTTTGTTATATTAGTTAACATGGAAAGAATTGTAAACAAGATCCAGAAAAATTCAAATTACCACTCAAAAAAAGATGCTAAATCCAACTCATAAATACCAAATATCCCTTTCCTATTTTGTGAAGTTGTTTCCAACAGTAGCTGTGAACTAAAATTCAGTTACTTATGCAGCAGGGACTCTCTTGAAATGACACTGTCAAACATTCAGATTATAAATACAAGACCTCCTGTGCATCATAAAAAAGACAAAAATTGTCGTAATATAAACAACACTTAGTTTTACTAGCTTTTTGTAAATTACATTTCAAATAACTAATTTGTCTAACATAAATCCTAGATTTGAAAGAAGCCAATCTGGTAGAGAACAGAAATAATTATTGTGAACTGCTTGATATCAATGTTTGATACCAATGAGGCCACAGATTAATTCCAGCATCTATTCAGCGTAACACTTGCCAGTGCAACTATTAACACTGCTAGCAAAGTCGCCAATAAGTGAATGGTCAGATGACAATGATTTTCCCCACTGCCCTGTGAAGGAGAAGTGCTTTAGAGCAGCACAGACATCACAGATAAGCAGTAGCAAGGAGGCTTACATGTTTACAGCTTGTTACCTGACTATTTATAGAGCCAATGTACGATTTGTCCCTTCAGGAGTACAAATTATCTTTCAGTAGCAGCTTATTTTAAATTCCTTCCTAAGATCATGGGAAGACACCAACCTGTAAAATTAAGGCTTAAATTACTTAGGAGCTTTTCCTCAAGCTCAGTTTTAAAGTCCACTGCACTCTACTGTCATATATGTTTTAGATAAATGGAAAAAACCAACAGTTCATCTACAGAGAAAGTCAACGGGTCCTAACCCTGCAGTGACTGCAAACAATATGATTTGACAGTGGTTCTTGCTACAGAAAGCCCACTCTGAAATAACATAAATGAAGATGAGTGCTTCCATTTGAAAGCTTTCCTGGGGAAAGATACATTTTAAAGATCCATTTCATTCACTAACACAGCACCAGCAATGCTCAGTGGCCATGTTTATAAAGCAAACTACCTTATTATTGTGTTGTCCTGCTTGTTTCTAAATTACTCTGTAACTCTAATTTAGTATAGACAGCCTATGTACAGTAAACAATACTGGCCTAAAACCTGAAAGTGTCCCCAAGGAATTTCCAGAAGATTACTTCTATGTATAAATTTGCAATTAACTTTTGAGGTCAAGCAAGGGTGTTTCAGACAACCTAGCTCATCAAAATATTTTTGTAAGAATCTATTGAGTATAAGTCTAAAAAAATAACCACCTGCACACCTATCTTTTTCATGAATCCTGCATACTCCACAAAGTTAACAGATTCAACTGGTTTGCTGGAATCGCAACAAAAAAAGACAAAAGGAAAGAGAAATAAAATTTATTATGAAACATGTTGAAATAGCAATGACTAAACTGACTTCTTGCTCTGCTGCTATAGGCAGAACAAAATGTGACTGAATGCTCTCAGGAAAGCCAAAACAAAATTACAGAAGTAACATGCTGCTGCACTAAAATCGTTTTCTCTTGATGATTTCTGGTTTCCAGCTGACAGGATGGGTTTCTTCAGTCTAAAGAGGAAAAAAAAAATCTCATAAGGATTATTTTAAACTTGAAACTCACCTAAAATTAAGGTTTAGTTTAAAATATTACATATGAAGTACATGTACTCTATTTCATATGTAGCATTATTAATACCTAATCTACAATGTAATTAATTTATCCAAATTAAATTTTTTATCATCTCACTGTCTGAAGTACATAGCAGTACTTGTTCTGCTCTTGTCACTTTTTGTTTTTCCAACAAAGAAAAAGATCAGGTTGCCAGTGGCATTTCCAAAACAACACTGTATCAAAGCACAGCAACAGGATTAGCCAGTGACAGTCCTTCCAGACCTATCTACATCAGTATTGGTAGATGTCACTGAGTGTATTTTGCCCAACTTCAAATCGGATAAAACATTCCTGACTCTTCATATCTGAGAGTTGCTCCAACTCCAATTCAGTGCAAAAGTCCAACGCTTAATAAAAATCCTTATATTCTTTATATTGAAGACATACTCTGATAAACTATACAATCATCTACTGTCTTCTCCACTGGCAAATTCAGATTTTAAAGTTAACAGTTTGAAAATAAGGTATTTATTCTAAATTCTAAAAATTGTCAAGGCCAGTATGTCCAGATCATACAACTAAGTACAATAAACCTTTGAAGTGCAATCCTTTTGCTGATTCCCATGTTTTTATCAATACAACCCCCCAGTTCCACACTGGATGCAAAACCCAAAATACATTATTGTATTCAGATTTCTCCAAACTTCACCACAAAGGCCTTTTTCAGAAGAATTCAGAGACCTGACACTTGTCAGCATATAGTAAGAATTAGGAATGCAGAAATTAGCTACTGTCCTCTTAATGCTAATACAGAGGTCTTTCACACCTCAACAAAATGGATTACATAAATCTGAACATGTCCCCTCCTGACATCTGCTATATTTATCTGATCTTTTTGATTTGATGAAAATACTTTAAAAGGCACTTTCACATACCGCAGTATCATCTTCTTTGTATACTTTTATGGTTTTATCAGCTTCAGCAGTTAGCAATCTGCTTTCTGACTGGTCAAAAACACAAGCAAATATTCCTGATTCGCTGTCCAAAGAACCCGGTTGTACAGCTGCATGTACTCTCTGGAAATTGTATCCAGTTCTCCAGTCCCAAAGATGCATAGTGCCATTATCAGCTACAACAAACAAACAAACAAGAAAACAAACTTAGTATTTTGACCAGTTAATTTCTTTCTGTTTTCTAGAAAGAGTATCATAAACAACTAGGAAATACATCAGGAATACATCACACAACGTTCATGCAGAACAGCTCAGCACACCCTACAAGTTCTCCTATTTTCTGCTCTTTTCCTTCTTCAGAATCTCATCCAGATTTGCACCAGATAACCCAGAAAGATGATGAACTACATCACAAGGCAATTGCAGCAAGTTGCTTTGGAAGCACAGGAAGGACTGGCATTCTGAATATCAAGCTCCCTGTTCAGTAGCTCCACTAAAGTCGAATAAAGAGGCATCATCCTACCAAAGAGATTAAGGACATTAAGGACTTTTACAACATGCAAAGTAGGTTTGATGTTTGCACAGGTTTTATTTCAAATCCAGTTTAAACCACTGCCAGTATTGCTGCTGCTGGCATCAGCTACAGGGTGGTCACAGCAATCTGAACTCTCTATTCAGAAGGATGCTCTCAAGATAACTTTTCAGTTACAAAACCCAATATCCTTCAAAAGCATTATCTAGCCAAAACAGATCTATTAAAATTTGAATTTCTGCACAGCTGCCAACTAGACAAGAAATCCAGATGTTTCAAGAAGGGTGTTCCTACAGTAGGAAACTCCAAGGTAAAATCAACTTCTTTTAACTCGGCATCACCTCCTCTGAAGGTGCTGTAGATAGCACGAAGATGTAAAGGGGAGAACTGATACTCCAATTTTAATTTCTAAAAAGTTGCAGCTAATATTATTAAAATAATAGTGGGGTTTTTATGTGGGAAAGGAGAAGGAATTTTTTAAGACTCAGCTACTACTAACATAAAAAAGTCTTACAAAGATGTTCTGAAACTGTCTTCATATAATAATAATGAAATAGAAGTCCATTCCAGTATTCTGTGAAGTTCTTGTGCTTACTGTGAATGAGCCAATTGTCAAACACAGCTTTATCCAAATTTTAAAATCAAGGGCTCCTTTTGCCCATACTTAGAAACATAACCAGAGTAAGGTGACAATGTAATTGGCTGTTTTCCAACTCCTGCTTAGCACAGTCTCATCTTACTCTAGATCCCTGGCCTACAGGACAGAGTATCAAAGGGGACCAAATGGGACCAAGTGCCTTATTCCCCATCAGCTTCAGCAGGATGTTTCTATATCCTCTATCCAGTCTCACTGCATCAATGTGCAGCTAACTCTAGAGGAGGCACTAATGATTAGCAGATCATAAAGGATGGACTCTGGAGCCTTGCAGCAGCAGCCAGCTGAGAAGAGGAAACCTCTTCCATGCAGCACATTAGAAGTCCTTCAAATTTATTTTATTTGCATGCAGCTCAGAAACATCCAAGAAGATGGAAGTGGCCCTACTCAGTATGAAATTAAATGAAATGGTGTCTTGCACCAGGCTTACAGGCCTAGCTAAAGCAGAGTTCTGTGAGCATCTCTGCCTAAGGACCTCCAGCCACATGTGCATGGGGGAGAGGAGAGGAATGTGTATTTCTGATTTTTACCTCCTGAGACCAGAACACCATCAGAATTTACAGCCAGTGTGTTTATAATGGCATTGTGACCAGAGAGGTTCTGAATGAAGTTTCCATCTGGGAATTTCCACTGCTTAATGTTATCTGGAGAACCAGATGCAAATGTGTAACTGAAAGAAAATAAAAATAGTATATTAAAGTTCAAAACAGCTGTAATGAGAGCAAATGTCCTTTATTAAAACTACTGTTAAATGCTAGCTGCAAAATTACTTAATATTAAAACTGCTTTTCTGCTATGTTTACCTCACATAAAATTAAGCAATTTTATGAAATAATGAATTACTTATTCCTACTATTTTCTTTCCGCTTCATAGACTAAACTTCCTAATATCCTATATGGCATAGGATTTAATATGTAAGTAAGCACTTAAAATGCACATTAAGTTCTCTTCAGTTGCTATTCTGGCAAATTTTCAGGTATAAGGGCAACAGCAGCAAAGGTAACAGGAAAAAAAAGACAACAAACCACAAGCATAGGCTAGTGGCTAGTCTTCTGAAATTACATAAGCAAGGAGAAGGCCCTGAAAAAATTTAACTAAGATAATTTCTTCCACTGAGTTACCCTAAAATAAAAATTTTCTTCAAGATGTGCAAGCAGTTACATGGTTATTTGGGAGTACATATAAAATCATTTAAGAATAGGAATACTTTCATTACCACAATGTCCAGGCAATTTGCTGTCTATTCAAAAGATACCATAAATAATAAGTGTTATGAGAAAATGCCAGAATTTTTTTTTTTAAAATAGAACGACTGAAATACAGGCTGACAGCTGCTACTGTTTGACAAGAACACTTCAAGATTATTTTCAAAAATGTGTTACTGATGAAGCTGAAACTAGAATTACTCTTTTTTTCAGAATGTAAGTAAAACAAGAGGTTTTTTCTATAGCTACAGCTAACAAGCTATACAAGTTTACAGGCACACACTGGAACAGTTTATTAATATCAAAGATTCTGAATTTCTGACAGGAATGATACAATGCAATTTTAAAATATTAAAGGCACAAAAGTACCGAAATTTTATGTTAATTCCTTTTCTCCTTTGTTTTAAGTGCCAAACAGGCACCTGTTGTGCATCAAAATACAGCATCTAAATTAAGAGCACTTCCAAGACCACGTGCTTCAAAGCTTCAATTCTCATAGTAAGTTTTCTTTTAGGGCCAGTTACATTGAAATGTCTTGTGCAGTGAACCACATATTCAAACCAATGGCCATTCTATTTATCACTGTCTCCTTTAGCATTAATCATATGTGTGCTATGGCACATTACAAAACTACTGCACTTTCTGCTCACAACCATTCAGTTATGTATTTATTATTAGCCTTACAAGCTCTGTATCACTGATTTTTAAGAACTGAATGAAAGGCACACACATAAGTAACTCTGTGGGATATAAGACATTCTGAGAATTGTTGAAGTACACCAATGCCAATGCTAGGGAAGCACAATCAGTGCAGTAAAATGTATCTGACAATTGATATGCACATTTCTGCATCATCCTAAGTGCATTAGTTTCTCACATTATTATAATCTACCATTCTAGATCATCACTCACATTGGCTCTCTTCAGCTCTCAAAAGAACTGTCAAAGTGCAACAGAATGAGGAAAACTTACTGTCTTGGATGTAGTACTACTGCTCTTACAGATTTCTTGTGATTTGTTAAAGTAACACGAGTTTTTCCTGCCACCAAGTCCCAGAGTCGTATGGTAGTATCATGACTGCCTACAATGAAAAGAAAATTTAAAAAAAAAAGTAGAAACCATTGTCTTGACTTTATCATAATAATTACTTTGCTCAGGTAGCCAAAATGATGTGAAACAAAAATATTCTGCGAATGCAACCTCAGATGAAGAGGATGCTGGATTGCAAGAGTCTTTTTACTCAGTCTGAAATCTAAGAACTAAGTTACACTGCAAAGCTGGATTTTGACATAGTGAAAAAGAAGATGAACACGTAACCACAGTACTGGACACTCCTTAACTGAAACAGGGAGAGCTGAAATATCACAGAAAATCCAAGTCTCAATACATATTATAAAACAAACGTTAACACCAGAAAAAAGGAAGGGCGGAAAAGCATTTGAACAATGGACAGCCATACTTGCTTAAACATACCATTAACAGTATGTAATAATCACTGCATGGCCCATTTTCAACAGAAACCAGTAAGAGATATTGAGCTAATTCTCCAAGATAACATTACAAACATCACACAATTACTGAACAAACACACACATCATTAGGTTTTTCAGTCATGTTACTCATGAAACGACGCCTACTATACCTGTAATAATTTGTGGTTCTGCAGCTTGGCACTTCACAGTTGCTACTGCATTTGTGTGTCCTGACAGTGTGTGCACACTGGCTTTTGTCCTTACATCCCAAATCTATGAATTCACAGCAAATACGTGAGAGGTCAGTAACAGGTGCATATTCAATGTATTTTAGGCACTGTCATTGATTGCATAATTTCCTTGCTATAGTCCTACAGATTAAAAATGGTATTTAGGTGGTATTTTTCAACCAACCATTCATTATAGAACTGCCTCAGCTGGCAAATTTCAAGGACAGCAGGAACCTGTCAGTGAACTTCTATGCATATGAATAATTTAAGTCACCATCTAAATACCAAGCAATCCTACATATATTATGTAATCTACCTACTAAATTAAGAAATAAAACACCCTGAAGTGACATGACATGTTTGTATTTGGGCTTCAATTTTACCAACAATGTAAGACAAAAATCATCTTAGTATTTCATCTAGATTGATGTTAGCTTTTGCTAAGTGCTCTTTTATACAAACAGAAGATACTGAAATACATGTATCAGGATTTTAAAACACAACAATGCTATACTTACTCGTGCTGTTGAATCTCTGCTACATGTCACCAGCACATCTATTGTTGGATGCAAGTCTAAGCCATAGACAGCACTTAGATGACCATGGTAATGCCTGATAACCTAGATGAATAAAAACCACACAAACTAGTAATTGAAATAACATTCTAAATGCTTTGATTTCTGTATTAACTACCAACAATTCCTCCAATTAAAGAAACCACAGCTTACCTTATTGTATTCAAGATCCCAGCATTTCACTTGTTTGTCTTCTCCACAAGAAAAGAGGTATGGACTCCTTGCACTTACTATCACCCCTCGTACAGTACTGATGTGTCCCGTCAAAGACAATTTCAATTTTCCACTAGCAAGGTCCCAAATCTGCACCAAAATAGGTATTTTAAGGCAGACAGAAAAAAGCTACACAGTGAGTCTGGGTAAACAGCCCAGATGTAACTGATCTTGTTGCACTCTAAGTTAAAAATACAGTCACAAACATTTGCTCTCCAGATACGACCATATAATAAATAAAATCTCACGAAAAGAACTAGTGCTATGACAAGGTAGTAAAAGAAAAAATGTTCTGCAGTTTATTATTTGGCAAACAGCAAACAAGAAATTGTTTCCAAGGGCTGGAGACATTTTTAAATAAAAAGGGAACAAAAAAACCCCCGCGCCCTACAAACTTTGTCAGTCATTTCTTCCAAACTCTTACCTTTATGGTTCTGTCAGCAGAGCCAGTAACAAACCACTGATTTCCTGGTTCTACTGCAATACATCTCACCCAGCCCAGGTGACCACTGATAACCTTTAGAAAAAACAAAAGAAATTTATAAATCAGAAATAATACACGTACACCTTTAGATGTAATTTTCCTTCTCCAAAACTGAAATTTGCTAGTATTTACCAAGAAAAGTCAAATGTGAAATCAGATCTGAAGACAGCTTGATTTCTACTTCAATTAAACACAGAGAAAACTAGAAATTTACATACCCCCGACTTGGGGAGCTTGCAATAAGTAAAGATCTTCTTCCTATAAGCAACTATGTCACATCCTTTATGAGCCCAAAACATTGTGAGCTCAACACTTGGAGCTTTGCAGAGAAAGACTGTATTTGAGCACTGATTCCTTATGCTGCTGTATAGTGCATATATAAAGAACAATTCTAAAAATATTGACTATTAAATCACATTTCTATATAATAGCCTCTTAAAACACACCATCACTTTCTTTTCCCTAAAACAGGGGTAATAGGAGAGCTGGACACTTTCCAGCAATAAAATAATGGAGACTGATCTCACAAGAAACACTTAGCCAATGCACACTTTGCTTTCAGCAGCCTTTCTGTTTCTCTAAATTCTCTGAAGTCAGACAGCTAAAATCAAACCCCGGAAGTGGTTTTCATTGATTTATTTTGGTGCAATTTCATTCAAATGGCATTTATCTTAATTTTTAGAGAAAACACATTCAAATACTGCTGTATTTAGAAAACCTATATACTCCTTGGAGCTCAAGTGTTTTTCAAAAAACTGCTTTAAAGATTAGCCTTCAGATTTCTGACTAATACAGCAAACTTTCTAACAAATTTATCATAACACAGCTACAAGAGTGAAAAAAAGGTTCCAAGAGAGTGTGTATACAACTTAGTTGTGATCATTTTTTGATCACATTTTTGAATCACATTTAATTACATATTTGTGAATGAGAAAAAAAATTATGATTTAAGGTCTTACATAAAATATGTTTGCTTTTATATGCATGTTCATGTCATTTAATTTCTAACTTACTCTGTACAGTTTCCAAGGTGGATGCCATTGAGGTTTGGGCATGGTTGGAGCCTTCTTTGGCATTAATGCAGAATTTTTGTTTCCACCAGCTTCCACCATAGCCTGTAAGTTAAAAGAAGGGTTACTCTTCTGGTTCATAGCTTACCTCTTTGCCCAAAGCCTAAAACCTTCTTCTTTTGCTTTCTAAGCACTGATTAAATTCAGTCAGTCAGGAGATCTCCACACAACACACACGGATACAGAAACCATCTGGTCAGCACCATGTACTTTTTTTCACTTTAGATGTGCAACAGACTCACCACAGACATCCCAGGAGGCTGTGAACGCTCAGATATCCCAGCATGCCTGTAAATGTCACCCACACCAGCAGCTGTCCGATTTGCATCCAGCCTAGGGTGAATGAAATTGGCTGATGAATTGCAATCCACTTTCTCCTGCTAAGTGATAAGGCATCACAAGGCTGCATACAGCTGAGCGTTGTACACCCCTCAGGACGGAGAATCCACAATCTCCCTTAGCACCCTGTCCAGAGCTTGACCACCCCAAGGTACAGATACCCACAGAGTTTCAACTTTCTCTCTTCTACCTAAACAAAATTTCCCTTGTCCCAACTTCCACCCACTGCCTCTCATGACAATATCAAAAAAAAAGCGTACAGAAAAATGATGCCTGTCCACACTAAAAGCAGGTTTTTTAAGAATCTTTTAATTACTCCAAGTAGGTCTTATTCCAGCTTCTGTGATTTGCCTTGAAATTGCAATAGATAACAACAGTGTCAATGAGGTAACACAGCAGTACCTGGACTGAGAAGCAGGAAGTGCTACAGCTAAGGACTGTGCTGCAGATTCACTTGGCATCCTCTGGACCTTTGTATCTGCTGTCAAAGCCACACCTTGGAAGAAAATAACACGTCAGAAACAAAGAGAACTCTTTTAAACAGAAACTTGGAAGTGTATTACATGAATATGTATATACACATATACCTGCAAACAAGGGCCTGACACACCTGTAATATTAAGTCTCATCCTTCAATAACATTCTCACACCCCATTCAAATCCACTGAAATCTTTATTTTGGCCCAATCCTTTCCATCTTGATCTATCACATATGTGAGTACAAAATTATTAGAGTATAAAACAGTAGGTTTATATCAGTGGAAACGAGAAAAAAAAAGTCTGACTAGGAGCAGCATCCATCTTTTTATCCAGCTTCAACTGCTATGAAAATCCAAACATTACAGAAATAAATGTGATCCTGTGAAACATTTGCTAACCTAGGCCCTTTAGTACAATTTATAATCCAACCCTATGTGGTGGTTGGCATCATGCAGTGGTCCCAGAACTACAAAAGCTTTAGTCCTACTGAACTGAGAATTTCAGGCTGTAACTTCAGATTTTTAACCTCATCTCAAGAACAGCAGATCCTTTCTTTAAAAAAATTAAAAACTCTTTGTACAGTATAGTTTCGATGCAGACTGGTGAATTTAACTCATTGCTTGATTTCTCTTCCTAACCAAACTTCTGTCAGTTGACAACAAACTCAGTATTTCAGTAAAATATTCAGGTTAAAACAGGAAACAGCAAAGAAATAAATCTGATTTTTAACTGTGATATATATGATTCTATTAAAAGAACACTAAACTTGACGAAACCACTGTGAGCAATTCTCAACCCCACAGTTACAAGCAACTATGCCTGGTTTAATGATTGAGGGTCCACTGAACACTCGCATTTGTTATCTTATAAACCAAGACAACAGATTTTCCACAACACTCATAATAAACTTAAGTACAATGAGAGATCAACAGCTAAAACGAAGCTCTTAAAAGAACAGAGAAGCATTGATCAGTAACAGTGCAATTAGCAATGGCCAATGTAACAATACAGAAACATAACCCTTACAAGCATAGACAAAACCAAATGACACTAAAATTATTATTAAACCTTTAAGTCTCTTCCCCAGAGCAAGGTGGTGAAACCTGCACCTTTCTGCTCTGGTGATGAAAAGCAGGCTACATTCCACTACTATCAAGTATGGATTCACAACAAGAGGAAGCCTACTCCTGCTAGGATGCACAATGTCTTGTTCATACAGGAAAACAAAAAATTCATGCAAACATTTGCAAAATTTTACTTACCAGGCCCAGATGGGTATGGGTGTGTACCAGTTACCACATATTCAAGTTCTTGTCCTACATAGCAAGAAATTGTTATATTAATAATTACATTTTGTACTGCACTGCAAATAATGCACTCAAACAGCAAATAGAGGAAAACAGAGCAGGTCTTACATAGCAGAAACCAGCAACCACTTCCAATGTACATAGACATTTCTCATTTTCATTAATTTAATTTGTTCTGGTTATCTCCATTTTAGAAAACTCAATTGTGAAAAATAATTAATTTGAATGGTGAAGCTACCTGTTATCAAGGGGACTCAAGAGAAATATCTTAATAATGCCTTTGAAGCAGATATCGTGGAAAAGGATTCAAGTGCACAAAAAGCACAGATATCTGAAATGTAAGCTAGTCAACTGGTTGTCTGTGTTGTCAGAATTGAAAAAGGTTCTTTTCTTCTTAAAAGATTTTTCATTCCCTCTCAACATGTTTCACTTTTATAATACTTCCAAATAAAGTACCTTGGGCAAAATCTCAATATCAACTATAATGAAGCAGGATTCTTAGAAGAGAAATTTCAATACAGGACCTATCTAACGCATACACACTTTATACATCACAAAACATAGACTGAAAAACCCCTACAGATTTTAAATAAAGTGTTTTATGGTTTAAATTTGCACAGCTAAAAAGGTTGTAAATATACTACGAAACAAAATTAAAAGAAAAAAAAACCCACCCCAAACAAAGAAACAGCAATACACAAAAATACCAAAGCAAACAAAAGTCAACAAAAGAGCATGTCCTAGATCATCATAAACTTGCAAAAAGAAAAAATACATAATTCATCTCTAACACCTATGTGCAGCACACACTAATGCTACCAAAAATAACTCTTTTTACCAATTAATCACTATTAAAAAATCCACAGCACCCATTAACTCCTTTGTTAAAAACAAGCTTTCCCCTTGTTCTGAATCACTTTCCTCCTGTGGACCCTAGCAAGAAAAATACTAATCAAAAAAGGGGTGTTTTATTTCTGTATTTACTGCCAGTGGATTCACACTGGACTGCATTCTTTAGATTTTACATCAGTGAGACTGCTCCAAAAGAAAGGATAAATGCACCACTAAGAGCAAACTAACCTTGATTTCCAGAATACTGTTTGTGTCCATAGGGATCCCCAGTGTTGGGGCCTCCTTTCTCCCTCAGGTTCTCTTTGAGAGTGGGCATGTGCAGCACCGAGCCGTACTCTGTGCGCAGCTTGACTGCCATTTTCACCTTGTGACTGTGGGAAGAGTAAAGCATAATCCTCATTAAACCCCAGTTTCTGAACTGTTACTAAGTTTTGAAATATTTTAGAGAGGATGTCATAAAACTTACTTTACAACTCCAATATTTCTCTCCCCTCAAAATTACACAGTTAGCAGTACAGAAACATCCGAATTTCTGACTCGGGTGGAGCAACCATCAAAGGAGTTTAAAACTTCCCTGAGTGCAGCAGCACTTACCTTTCTTCATCCAATGGGATAGGCTTGGCATTATCAGCTACAAACATGTCATGAGTTCTCTTTAAAGACCTGAACACAAGTGTGTGCACAGAATGCTTCTGGACTTCCTAAAATAAAGAAAAGAGCATTTAAATACGTTTGAACAGGTTTAAACGAAAAACTGAAAACTGAAACATAAATTGAACTGGGTAGCAATTTCAAATCTCAGTTCTGTTACATGACATGCAACCATTCAGTTCACAGAAGACACTAATCTTTTTAGAAACTACAAAATAAAGTTTATCTGTTAATTGTTATTCAGTGTTTATTCAAAACTATATTCTATTCCTTGGAAACTTACAAGACTTTGAAAAGCAAGCCAAAAACTTTGATCAAACTTTCTGCACTGGTATTTACATGACAAATCCATGAATATAAAGCTTTTATCTCACATCCTTTCCAGTTCTGTTTTTATATGTAGGCAACAAAGCAACCAATTCTGAAAAAAAAAACCTGTAAGTTTTCCTTCACCACCACCATAAAAAGCACATGGGCAATTGGTGAATTTCTGTACCACTTGATGTTAACATGGATAATCACCACTCAACAACAGCAGCTGCTGACACCACAAATGGAGGAGTAGGTAACACCACGTCTCCCCAGGAGGGAAGAAGCTTTTGCAAGTAATTTTTGACAAATGCTTTTCTGTAAAAAAACCAGCTCATAGTGTTGCATGGGGCAGCAGTCTTCTGGTTGCACCTTTTTCTATAATCCTGACAACCCCACACGCTTTTACAAGTCCATAATATTCACCCCACAGTAACGAGTCTACAGCCTATAAAAGCCTTCTCAACAGCTGCACTCCCAAGCCCTCACCAAAAAAAAAAAATTGAGGTTTCCCTTATGGGCTAACAGAGTCAATAGCTCTCTGGTGGTCGAGCATCACAGCATCACTTCCCCACAGTCGCAGATTATGCTGAGTTGGAAGGGACCCACAAGGATCACTGATTCCATCTCCTTACCCTGCACAGAACCACCACCAAAAGTTACACCATGTGCCTGAGAGCACTGTCCAAAGGCTTACTGAACTCCGTCAGGCTTGGTGCTGTGAGCACTGCCCTGGGGAGCTGTTCCAGTGCCCAACCACTCTCTGGGTGAAGAGACTTCTACCATCTAACCTAAACCTCCCCTGACACAGCTTCAGGCCATTCCCTCAGTCCTGTCACAGATATCAGATCAGACCAGTGCCTGCTCCTCTGCTTTCCCCCCACGAGGAAGCAGTAAACTGAAATGAGTTTTCTCTTCACTCTCTTCTCCAGACTGAACATGGTAAGCGGCCTCAGACACTCTTCATAAAGCTTCCCCTCCAGATCCTTGATATCCATCTAATTTAGACCTTTATTTTATACTGTGTCACCCAGACGTGCCCCCAGCAGTCTGCCCCAGTGCAGAGCAAAGCGGGACAATCCCCTCCCTTGCCCGGCTGCCGATGCTGTGCCCGATGCCCCCCAGCACCAATTCCGCAGACGGCACAAGTCTGGCAAAGCAAACCCGCTGCCCGCTCCTGTCCCAGACCCGCCCAGGCCGACGCCTCGCACCCTCTGCGTCCTGCGCGCCCCTCGCTGTCCCCGGGCCGCACCGGGCGGGCGCTGCGCAGACGGAAGGGCCGCCACGGTCCATCCCCACAGCGGCCTTTCCCACCCTGGGGACAGTGAAGGTGGCGGGCGCGGGGTGGTGCTTCTCCCGCCCGGCCCCGCTCCCTGGTCTCGCCCGGGTCGCCTCAAAGGCGTGACAGAGTGACCGTGCGGGGCCGCTCCCCCCGTCCCTCACCTCCGCCATGGCGCCACCGAACTCCCCCCGCCACCGCCGCTATGGAGCCACTTCCGGCGCCTTCCTCCGCCGCATCGGAAGTGACGCTAAAGAGGAAAATGGAAAGACAATGAAAGGAGGGGCGGGGCTTATGGCAACCCATCCCCTCGGTGTCCTGGGGGTCGCGGGTTCGAGCCCCGCCGGTGCTGCCGGAGCAGGCGGTGCGAGTCACTTCATCTGTGTGTATAAATATCTATATTTATGACAAGAGAATGGAACCAGGCTCTGTTCGGGGGGGCCAAGCAGTAGGACAAGAGGCAGCAACTGATGCACAGGAAGTCCCACCTGAACATGAGGAAGAGCTTTACCGTGCACAGATGATCATGCACCAGCACAGGATGCCCGGAGAGGTTGCGGAGTCTCCCTGACTGGAGATCCTCAAGAACCCTCTGCACACAACCCCGCGCCACCTGTTTTGCCATGGCCCTGCTCGATCCGGGAGGTGGGACCCGGTGACCCCACTGCGGTCCCTCCCGTGTCCCCGATGTCCCCGGTGTCGCCGGTGTCGCCGCTGGCCGGGAGAGGGCGGTGTGCCGCCGCTGGAGAGCCGCCGCACACGGAGGGGCCGGACCTGCTCCGCTCCGTCCCGCTTGGGCTCCGAAATTCTCCGCCGTCTCCACTGCTTTGGGCCGTGCAGCTGCGGGTTCCAAGTGCTGCTTTCCTCGTGATTTCTCAAGGATAAAGCCGCACATGTGGAACCGTGGTGATACTGGATGTTAGCCAGCCATTATAGCTGATCTTTTGGGAAGAGTGTCTCGAGTTTGGATTCCCAGGACTTCATTTGGATGGAGAGTGAAGCATGTGAACGAGGTGGTAACCCCTGCACCTCATGGCAAAGCGTTGGTTGTGAAAGGGCAGAGGTTGTAATTCTCTTCCAAATGTACCCTGGTACTCCACCTGACGTGTCACTTCCCTTCATAAGCAGAATAACCAAATTTCGAATTTGGTTTGGCAAATTTCAAATAGGCACCTAATTTCTCCAGATACACTCATCTGCTCTTACTCCCAGGAAGCCTTGTCCTCCTGAACAGTAGCTGGGATTTGGCAAGCTCCTCTTTTGCACCCCCTCCATCATGATGTTCTTTACTACTGAACCAGCCACTTGCTCTGTCTGTGTGCCCGCAAATCTGAGCTGTGAACACTTTACAAACCAATCTGGGCAAGATGTAATTCAGTGCAACATAACCAGTTCAAGCCTGTCATCTTTATTAGCTACAGGACGATGTTAGCCTGGGATTACTTCTGGTACACGACTTGCCCGCTTGACATAAAGCTCATGTCTTTTCTGCAGCTGGCGGGTCATTTCTTGCGGCTGCACTGATGATTTGTATTTGGTAATTTAGGATACAGTGATGGAAATGTGCTCCGGGTGGCTTTGACCCCCAGCTCCCGGTCTAGGTAGAGGCGGGGAAGAGATGCCAATTGTCACTAACAGTGGAGAACTGCCAGCTCAGTTCAAGCCAAGGCAGCCAGGTTTCATATTTAACATGTCAACCTATTTTGGTGTCCCTCCGGTGAGGTTGGCAATCCCTCCGGATTTCAGAGCTTCCCATAAAGGCCAGCCCAGCACCTCGAGGAAGGGGAGCATTGTCTGTCTTTGCTTAAAGTGCAACCTAGAGTGCAAACTCCACAGGGCAGTGTGTCAAAATGGGGCAAGTCTCTCATGTCCTCTTGGGCTAAAGAGGTTAAATTAAAGATACACAACATTTGAAAGGAAACTTGGGGAGGGCTAGGGATTTCAAACAGGTCTGCCTTTCTTTTTTAAGGTCACACACAGAGTAGCACGCTTGAGTGCCTACTTCATCGCTCAGTTCGCTGGTGGACTTGATGTGTGGAAATGGTTTAAAGGCTAGTCTCTGGCAGTATACAGAGTTGTTTCCTTCCTATTGTCTGTTGAAAGAAATCTGACTTATTTCCACTCCCTTTTAAAGGGAAACCAAATTTGAAATTTACCCTCTGGTAGCAAAATAAACAAAATACCCAATTATATTAGGCAAGAAAACTTGTCTGTGCTTTTTATTACTATTATTAGTAGCATTCACATGGCCCTGTAGTTGCTGTAGTTGTTCTCTTTTTTTTTTTTACAAGTAAACATTTCCCTCAGAAATTTATAGTCTGAACTTTCCTGGTATCCTTGTAATGCTTTAGAAACTCAGAGGACAAATTAATCTTTTCAGAGATTTCAGAATCCAGTTAGAGGACAAATTTAATTTTTTTTTCTAGAAGATTTAGTCTAAAGTGAAATTTAGTCCTAGAACCTCAGTAAATTATGTCAGTAATTTTAATAAGAATATACACTTCATTCATTTTCTTTGTTATATGTGGTTTCTTGATGTGTTCTTGCATGTCAGCTACAGCTGCAATTGTGGAAAAAGAGAACCGTGTGTTTTTTAATGGACACTGTTCCATAGAGGGTGACTAGTAAGTTGGATGGACTTCTAGTGTTGTATTAAAGCCAAAGTGAATAGGCACACTCATTAATGTTTTAGAACTTGCTTGCTCCTGGAACATGGAGATAGCATTAATTATCATTTACAAGAAACTTTTGAAGTAATATTTGCTACCAGTAAAAGCAGATAAGAAAAAAGGATGAACCAGAGATGAACATTTAAGTTTACAATATTCTTCTAATAGGATGACACTATTACAACACTAGTTGGTTAAAAGGACATTTCTAAATCAACAGCTATTTTTAAATTCAAACACTATAGCTCAATGTAAGCCAAGAAGGTTCTGTTCCCCAGACCTCTTTGGGGGATACATGCAGCTCTGTAGGGCCGTGATCCAGTGACTGCAGCTCTCCTGGGGATGGGGGGGTTTGTGTAAAGAGGGTTGCATCACTGGCTGGCACAACAAACACCAAGGCAGCGAGCAAATAGTCATTCCTCAAAACACACACACGCCTCTGCCAGTAAGTGCGTTTTTAGTACAAAAATACTGTACAGAGAGGTGTCCTGGCACACCAACAGGTCCACGGTGTATTATTGCAGTCTCTAGCAGGTAGGTTGTGTTATCACCACTACCATATTAACTCTGGGAACACATTCTCATTAACCACATGAGTTGGAGGAGGGAGTACGAAGAAAAAAAGATAGGATGTTCTGCTTTGAAGAGAAAGCTTCTTTGATAGCATTTTTAGAAGAAATTAAAGTCATAGTTCTGGTTCTTCATAAGGCTTTATTCAATCCTTATAAAGTGTCAGCCTGACTAGTGGTTGCAAGCATGAGAGTGAAATCACATCTCATAACCAAGATGCTAATGGAGGTTAACTTCTGCTGCCAAAGTGCTTTTCTGTATGTGTGTATGTTTGCCAGGATAGAACCCTCCATATGCCATTCCAAATTTGGACCATTTTTGCTGATGGAAGTCTCCAGGCACAACCTCTGCAGTGCAGATGAGGCCCTTGCTTACCAGATGGACAGTCACCTGATGGATCTCCGCCCTGGGCCATCTGGTCATTTGGCGTGTAGCCACCAGCCTGCTGTGGTGTTACATACACGTGTTGCTCACGGAGAATCAACCACCCAACTCTCCTGGGGAAGCCAATGAAAAGTACTGGAGCTGGGAGGGTCAGAGGCTGAGTTTCAAAGGGGAAATCCCATCTGAAGGCAGAATAAGTCTGGGGCATTCCCATGCTGGGACTCTGCAGCTGGTTTGGGGGCTCCCGTGCCAACACTCATCATCCAGCCTTCAACAGCCTCTGCACAGACACAACCAGGGCTCTTCATCAGGAGCTAAAGAGGGCTTAATGCCTGAAGGAGGACACCATGAGTTACTGCAGAACATGCTGATGGTTTCAAAACAGATTGAGCACAAATATCATATATTTAATTAAGATCTGTGTGAACCGAGCCAGGATAATTTGAGTTTCTGGCTCAGGACTAGTGGGACCTAGTTTTAGTTCCACTGTGCCACAAGCTGCTCGTAAGCCCTGGGCAAAGGTTCAAGATGACCATGTCCCTTCCATATATGTAATATGAGGGTGGCTGAACTTCCCTTAGAGGTACATGGAGGGAAAATAGTATTAAAAGTTTGGAGATTCCCAGAATCAATGATAACATCTTGGCTAGCATCCATATGTGGAAATAACTTCTTAGTGATGCCAGTTTTGGCCTTAGACACATTTCTTTAATATCTATAGGGAGAAGTTTGTGTTCTTTCAAATCTAATAGAGTTGGTGATGTCCTCATGCAGGAGATCAAATTCAGTGGAGTTTTAGCTCCCTGAGCCATGGCTGATTTTGGTCCAAACTGTTTAATAATTAAACCAGTCAGGTTAAACAGTTTTCATATTTTGTGAATCTCCATAGTTTACTAGAATTCTGACAACAGCATGAATACAGGAAAAGGCCTAAACCAAGCAATTTTAGCTGTTCTTTTCTTTGCTTCCCATAAAATCCCCCCCTCCATCAAGTTAGCCTTTGAAATGGAGGCTCAGACCACAGTTTGCATCCCTTCATGGGTTCAGATATCCCTATGAATGACTTCAGAAAAGTGTTCTGGTTCTCACCTGTCACACTTTATTTAATTCAGCACATCAGGGTCATTTATAATGCACAAGAAAATCACAGGATATAAACACACTGAAATGTTAAAACTCTTCTAATATGACAGCAGCGATATGCAACCTCTTATAAAACATTAGAAAACAGGTTGGAGTATTCCACTATGATCTCAAGTAACTTCATGCTGTATTCTCTTAAAATATTATTAGAAATATTTAAATAATATCTAACAGATGTAAGTTTTGTATTAAAAAAAGAAACCAGCAAATTAAAACGTAAAACTGAATTATTTTCATTCATTTACAATACCACAAGGCTATATTAATAGAATAATGTTGGCTTATGCTTACAGTGTTCATCTGATCTTTAATAAATTAACACATTGCTTTTATTCAAAATTATTAACGTAATGAATATAATATACTTTTTTTCCTTTTATGTAAAAAGACCCAAAGATTTGCATACCTATCAGGCACCATCAAACTATTTAGAAAAATGCAGCAATTTGTATGGTGTGAGTAGTCTTTACATTTAATACAATATTTCTGAAACAATCACATTTTCAGCAGAAAAAAAAAAAAGAGCCATCACAACATGACTTCTAATGATTTTTTTTTCCTTTGGCTATTCAGCTTTCCAGCTGTTTTAAAATACTTGTGATTTTTGAGACAATGGTAACCTTGTGTAATCTGAGCAGGAGGCAGTTTTAAGGATCTGAACATGTATTGGATGCCAGCATCAACAGAGGTCTCCAGGACATATAGATAAGAGCTGTCCAGAGGAATTGCTCAACAGATGTATCCAGGCACAGAGGGAAGAGAAAGGTTGAATATTAACAGAGAAACTCTGATTGCTCAGAAAGATTGATCCTATCGCTGTGAAGCTGGAAATTAGTGCTGCTGCCTATATATAAAGGGACAGAGGAGACCTCTCCCTGTCAGAGCTGATGGTGAGAGAAGACCACGGAGCTGCTCCCGCAAGCCAACACCATGAAACTGCTCCTGCTCTTCCTGCTCTGTGTGTCCTCTGTGCAGTCCCAGGACTCTCTTGACTATGACGAAGAGGTTGTAATACTGATACTGATTAATAATTAGGCATTAATAATTTAATTTAATTTAATTTAATTTAATTTAATTTAATTTAATTTAATTGCATGCATTACTTACTCAGCTCATGTGAGTTAGCCAGATTAGAAGTTGTGGGAAAAGGTAGTCCAGTGCATGTTTTTTTTCCACTTGAATTGTTAAAAAATTAACTTTTTATGTGTAACTCCACAATGGTTATTTTCTGAGTTTGGAGATATTTTCTTCCTATTTCTTTTTCTGTAGGGAATGAAGCATGTTTGATGGTAAGATTAGTTATCTAGCTGAATTTATTTAAGGACACTAATTTAGCAAAGTTGACTATATGATATTACAGACAAAAAGTATTAGGTATAAAGGAGTATAAATGTGTAATTAATCATGTCCAAAGACAGTAAAAACTTTCCTATAGTCTGTAGACATTTTAAAAAACCAAAACCAAACAAACTACCAGTTCATACAGCTTAATATTGGAAATTAGGAGGTAACAATTGCTAAACAAAAGGAAAAGCAATGAGAATCAATATAAAATAATGGTTTAACCTATATTTATTTCTGTTTAAATAAAATATTTTAGTGGGAAACACAATTTAGAATTTTGGTACACTTTTTTATAGTTTGAAGATCCCATAAAAATTAAATAGGTCTGGATAATCGCAGTTTCTGACAATCTAAGCACTTATGTCTGCACACTGACTACTGATAACATTAATGTGTTAAATCATTTTCAGCAATTCTGTGTTTTGTATGCAGCTTATTTTTGGAACTACTTGAAGCCTCTGATGCTGGATCCTTACAAGTGTTTGTTATTTGTATCTGAGTGGGATTGGAAACGGCTGTAGGTTTTGATTCAGTAGCTCAAACAATTTAATTCGAATGGTTTTGTTTGAAAAAATGCTTCCAGACCTGGCCTGTTTTCCTTGCTCAGCCTCTTAGACTTTGCTGTTTCTGGCAGATATGGGGAATGTATGCATCAGAGAGAGCTCTAAAAACTTACTCTGAGAGATAATATTAAATGCTTTTCCTAATTTCACCAGATAACAGCTGGTATGTGGCCTGAGACCTGATGATGTATTTGACTGTGGCTTGATTTTCTGAGACCTTACAAATATTCCTGTGGCCCAGAAAAACCTGGGACACTGAAAATGTTCTGCTGAATATGCTTCTTAGCCCCAAGGATATCTAGTTACTTTTTTTTTGTAGCCTACCACTTCCAGTTTCATGGTGCTTAGTGGTTCTGAACTGTGCAGGATCTATTCCTGGGTCAAAACTGGCTATTGAAATATTGTTTTACTTTGGCTTGAAGGCTTTTTAGTTTATCTGTATCTGGGTATGGAGAGTGCAATTAGTCGTAAACAGAAGGGGACAGCAATGACTTTTACGTAATGTCAGTATCGTATTTCCATTATGGCTTTTTCCCTTCCCTTCCCTTCCCTTCCCTTCCCTTCCCTTCCCTTCCCTTCCCTTCCCT
>VXAC01004222.1:114514-132446 GCA_013399225.1 Rhipidura dahli
GCTCCGGCCTGTGGCACCTCCCATCAGCGGGGCTGGGTACCGGCCCCGGCCCCCGAAGCGTGGCAAGGGGGGGGACAAGAAAGAGCGGATCATCTATCCCGATGCTGGAGGCTGCAAGCACGCGCTGGAGGAGCTGGTAGGTGTCCGGCTGCTGAGGCAGAATGCTGGTGGCGCACGGTCCTTTTCTCCTAGGACACCCAGCACAAGGGTTTTCCTCGCCAAATAAAGGATGGGTCCTTCGTTTATAGCAGTCCAGCTTTTCTTCACTTGGCTTGGGTTTGCTAGGACTGCATTCAGAGAGGTGATGGTGC
The DNA here is from genome assembly GCA_013399225.1 of Rhipidura dahli. NCBI lineage: Eukaryota > Metazoa > Chordata > Aves > Passeriformes > Rhipiduridae > Rhipidura > Rhipidura dahli. The sequence goes on from VXAC01004222.1 coordinate 114,826, forward strand.
CAGAGTCCATGGGATTAGTAGCAGAGTCAGCTGCAGTAAAGATGGGGAGGTGAGAGTTGAACCATAGACAAGAAAAGGAAATATCTGTGGGCTAGCCTGTGCCTTCCACCTGGCTCTGCACACGTCATTATTGAGGACAACAAAAACCTCTGCAGAAGTGCTGGATTCAGTTTCAGATAATCTTAAGGAGCCCTAGGGACCAAAAAGACCCCAGCCTCCCATGTCTTTCCTAAAATTAGTTTCAAAATGCAATTCTAGTCTACCCTCAGTCGCTGCTGCAGCTCTTGTGGCAGAGCATACAAGCATGCTGACATCCAGCATAGCCTTGCTGCCTTGCAGCAGTCTATCACCCTGTCCCTGCCATGCTCCCTGCTGGAAAATGCAAGCTGTAACCATGCTGAGGGGCATCTTAGTGCCCAAGCACAAGCTTGAGTGTGGAAGTTGCCAACAAATGAGGTCTGTTAAAGCTTAATGAATACATGGTTGTGGGAGAGCCCCATGCTGCCTGAGGATTTGGGTTCTCACAGGATGTCAGAATTTCCCATCTGTTTTTAAAACTGTCCCTGATGGTGCAGCACTTGTAGAAGCAATGGTCCTCAACTTCTTGAAGTGATAATTTTTAAGGAATCATATGGTGATCTCATGAGATATACATACAGCAATGTGAAGAGAATGTGGATGATTCTTTTCATATCGAGGAAAGAGGGTCGGTATAAACATGGACAGGCACCAGGCAGTCCCTGACAGGCTTTAATCATAGTTCAGGTGGCTTAACACAGTGAATATTTAACAGTGCAGGAAAATGAAAATCAGTTAGGGGACCAAAAAAGTGTAATGAGAAATGTTTTTTTCTCAAAAGCTTTATTCAAAAAAGTCTTCCTGAGGGACTCAGCTTCCTTCCCAACCTTCAGAGTACAGCCTCTTTTTAGAACTGAAATGTCTTGATTGCTTATCTAGATGCTTAAATATCTGTTCTCACATTACAAACCCTTCCCTGTATTCAAAGGTGTGGTTGTTCACTGATTGGACTAGAACTTCTTTACTTTTATTCACAGTCCTTTTTGCTTCTTTTAAGGGAGTGCTGTGTCCAACTGGATGTGAGCTGAGAACTACACTGTTAAAACAGGAAAAAACCGTGAAAGCAGTTGTTCATGATCTAAAAGATAAAGTGAACACTCTGTCGGAGAGCTCCTCAACCTTCTATGAATATGTGACTGTTCTAGAAGATAAATTGATTAAGAGGCAAAAACAAAGAAAAGGTATGTTATTTCTATGAATCACTGGTATGAATGGTATTGAAGTTTTATTGGCATTCCTACAATTACTTTTTAGTGGGACTTCTTAAAAAAAAATTGTAAATATCTTGGAATATCTATCAAAGCAGAGTTCCATAACCATGTCCTCTTAAATCTTAAAAGAAATCCTTTGAGAGAGGCAAAGGAATGGATCTCATACTAAGGCAAGATTCATATGAGACCTCTAAGTGACCATAATTCATGTGTTCCCCTTACCTGTTTCCCTAACTCCATCCAATCCATTTATGACCAGCCTCTGGATTGGCACCATGGCTCCCCAGAAAGGAGGAAATTACTGCTCTTTGGCAGAGTATAACACCACTGATAAATCTATTAGCTAGCAAAGAAACAACAGTGCACATGTACAACTTCCCTGAGAAATGCCCTTCCTTCCTTCCTTCCTTCCTTCCTTCCTTCCTTCCTTCCTTCCTTCCTTCCTTCCTNGAAATGCCATTCCTTCCTTCCTTCCTTCCTTCCTTCCTTCCTTCCTTCCTTCCTTCGTTTCTTGCCTGTCTTCCTTTCTTGCCTGTCTTCCTTCCTTCCTTTCCTGCCTTCTTTCCTTCCTTCCTTCCTTTCCTGCCTTCCTGCCTTCCTGCCTTCCTGCCTCCCTCCCTGATTGTACTTACAAATTGGTCTCCATCATTTCCCGACTAGAAAACACATTGAAAACTAATCTGCTTTTCATCTCTTTGCTTTTCTAGACAATGATGATTTACTTTCTCAGTACAACACAGAAGTAGAATTGCAGTATAATTATATAAAGGATAATCTGGACAATAACATCCCATCCAGCCTCAGGGTCCTTCGTGCAGTTGTGGATTCTTTACATAAAAAGATACAAAAACTGGAAAATGCCATTGCAACCCAGGTGGACTACTGCCGTTCCCCATGCACTGTTTCCTGTAATATTCCTGTGGTTTCAGGCAAAGGTAATGACATCTTTTCTCCTATTTATATCACTGTGCAAACTGATGGATGCATCATTCAGTTGGTATGAATGTGACTCTGAAGCCTGTACAATTGATTAGGGTATCAGGAAAGATGGAAAGTGATCTGGATAAAAAAAATCTTTTCTGGATCACTATACTGGACAGACCAAATATCCTCTTATCCAATATCAGTCTTGTAAGTGGCCAGTAGCATTTTAAAGAAACGTGCTTCAGGGATTCTGTAAGGTGGAGATGACACATTTCTGAGAATCATAGTTGTACTGTTAAATTTTTTTCAGTCAAGAAACGTTCTGCTTTCACAAGCAAGAAGTCACTGTAAGGCATACAGTCTTGCATCACTTAGTTTGAAGTTTTGGAAATTCCTGTTTGGAAAAGCTGAAGTATTCTTACTTCCCTGATTTTTTCACTTGATGTATTACAGAAATCAAAATGAAAGTAAAATACTATCTATATATTTAAAACTGTTCCCATATAACAGCAAATGAAAAGATAAGAAGACTGTTGAAGAAATTCACAGATCTTTCAGTAATAGTCTCTGTTTTATTCTTGCAGAATGTGAGGATATCATCAGAAAGGGAGGTGAGACATCTGAAATGTACCTCATCCAGCCAGATCCTTTTGTCAAGCCATACAGAGTATACTGTGACATGGAAACAGATAATGGAGGTTAGTGTGAAATAACTGTGTCATTATAATACTGTCAGTGGTATCAAAAATAATATTAGTAATTTGTATTTTATACAAAGCAATATGAAATTATACCTTTTATAATTACTTGATAATTCAATCTGATTGACTTGTTCAGGAAAGTCTTGTTGAGGTCATCTGCTGATGCAGAATAGGCTACTTCTATAATGAAACAAAATTAATTGTGTAGGTACCTTACAGCTGGTTGGAGGACTATATACCATGCTATAACCAGCATGGATGATGTATAGCTGGGCAGACAAGGACAGCCTGGCTCATTTCTTACCCTGCTACAATGCACTAGACAAAAGACCAGGGCTGTCCTTCAAGTTCTGCTTTTTCCCCCTTTCCTTATGACCAAGGTACTACTTAAGCATGAGCCAAAGTGGCAAAGCTGGGCTCAGAAGCAGTGAAGGACCTGCTGCAAGGAAGCCATGAGCTCCTCTGGTCCTGAGGTGAAGTTAAAAGGGCTGTATCTTAATGTTTAATTCTCCTTTTGTACTGGTAATTTAATCTTAACACCCCTACTCCCACAGGCTGGACTTTGATTCAGAACCGCCAGGACGGCAGCGTTAATTTCGGAAGAAGATGGGATCAGTATAGAAAAGGATTTGGAAATGTTGCAAAGAGTGGAGGGAAGAACTACTGTGATACACCAGGTAAAATACCGAGCATGAAATGCAAAAAGCTGCTCTTACTGAAAATGCTTCTTCTATTTTTTGAAGCTTTTGAATTTTTTTTTTTTTAAAGTAACTAATCCACTTCAGCAGACCTGTAGGCAAATAATAAGGTGGCCTTGGGGTATATTGGAAAGTCTGTTTCACAGAGCTCTCACTTGTTGCTTCTCAGGTGAATATTGGCTTGGAAATGACAAAATCAGCCAGCTGACCAAAATAGGGCCCACTGAGGTTTTAATTGAAATGGAGGACTGGAACGGGGATAAAGTATCAGCTCATTATGGAGGTTTCACCATACAGAATGAAGGAAACAAGTACCAACTTTCAGTTAGTAACTACAAAGGCACTGCTGGCAACGCGCTGATGGAAGGAGCTTCCCAGCTGCATGGAGAAAACAGGACAATGACAATTCACAATGGCATGTACTTCAGTACTTATGACAGAGACAATGATGGATGGTATGTACTCGCACTTGACATTTAAAGTAAAAATAGAGCTGAAGATAGAATATTTCTGTAATTTGCCATTAGTTTTCACAGCATTTCGTAGTATGTCAAAATATGTTATATCCCTGCAAATTACCAGCTAAATGTCTATGCAGTTCTCTTGGCACAGCCAAGGATAGGTAAAACTATAAATTAGGTCACTGACACTTCACAACTAAGTAAGAAGCAAGCATGCTGAACTTTATTGATTACATGAATGACTTACCACAGACAAAGCAGCAAATCTGGATGCAATATATTCATAGTCAGAGACTGACCAGCAGCAGTGCTGAGGACACTAAGTAGGAATATTGGTACTCACTCCAGTAATGTATAATGGGTTCTGAAGAAGGAGGCAGGTAGCATGTCCATTCAAAAAAAAATTTTCTGCCTACTCAAAAATACGTAATAGAGCACTGTATAAACTGTGCTTAATACCTGATTACATATTCATGAATAAAGGAATTTTTTAGGTTGGGGAAGACATAAATTTCTTATTGCTTTCTGTCTTTAAATTTCATTGATATTGTAATTATCATTATGAACTGCAAGTAATTGTGCTTATCAAGCAGTTAACTAAAATGACATTTGCGAAGAGGTGCAGCTAAAAGTTGATTTGTTTTTTGTAGCTGCTTTACCTTCTGAGTGCACTGTGTAGCACACACTTGTGATGGTCAATTTTTATAGAAAGTTCAGAGAAGACTTAAAATGTTTATTATTATGGTTTGAAAATTTCAGTACATGGCAGGTATATGTACTCAGTTGATCTGTTTGCCTGTATTACAGATGTCACTCTCAACACCTTTTTCCCCTCTTCATCAGGTTAACTTCAGATCCAAGAAAACAGTGCTCCAAAGAAGATGGTGGTGGATGGTGGTACAACCGCTGCCACTCAGCCAACCCCAACGGCAGATACTACTGGGGAGGCACCTACAGCTGGGACATGGCAAAACATGGGACAGATGATGGTGTTGTGTGGATGAACTGGAAAGGGTCGTGGTATTCAATGAAGAAGATGAGCATGAAAATCCGGCCATACTTCCCACAATAACCATTATCAAAATATGCAGAATCAGGGGTTTTCTTTTTGTACATGGTTATCTTTTTAGCATGGTTCTCAGGCTTATCTTTACATGTGAGAACCAAATATGTATGTACAACCATATTGTGGCCTAAAATGAAAAGCTATGTCAAATGTAAATCAAAATCTGTCTGATGAAAATAACCCACAACTGTATTTTTTTCCACTTTTCATTTGTGCACAAGATAGAATTAACTAGTAGAGAATAACATTGATAAAATAAAAACAACTCATTTCACTCTTTTACAAAGGTCTTTTGTATCTCTTTTAAAGAGGGAGAGGAGTATTTTTAAATGTTTTCTAAAAATTAATAAAGTCTTTAAAATAAAGTATTCTTCATATTATTCCTAATTATTTATGCATAAGCTGGGGAGAAGCAAACTCATTCCATTAAATAAGAGACAGCTATTTTCTTTTATATTATAAAAGTAACAGTAACTACCTGTGTAACAAGTTGAGAAGGGAATAAAAGTTAAAAGAGTATTGAACGAATGAATAGGTCACTGGTCCCTTAGCTCATATCCTGTTGCTGGGTAAAATATGTCCTTTTCTGGGACCTGGTTCTAATAGGTGCTTCCACACATATGTGTTTTTCACATGATCCTTATCATGGGACTAGACTAATGAATATGTCCTGTCATAGAGTAGGTGGAGGTCAGGTATTTCATCAAACCCAGTGGTCTGTGCTCCCTTGAGCAGACAAAGACAAGACTTCCCACCCTTGGCAGACAGGATGAACATCTCTCAAAGGCGTCTGCCTCCTCCACAAAGGAAGGGACCCAGATCGGTAGGGGTGGATGGATCCCACCTGAAACCTTTAGTGCTTATTTAACCTCTGAAGCCCAGGAGGACAAGAAGGAGACATGATGGCAGCTTCTCGCTAAAGGAGCACAAATGTTCAGCATCCACACAGGCAGGCTTCCACTGAGGCTAAGGAACAAAAACATAATGTGCAAGTGGAAACCCATTTTCCGAAAGCGCAGACACTTCCTCACACATGACTGTAAAGATGTCTTTGCTCTTCAGCAATCTTTCTGAAAAGGTTGGGCAGTGGCTGTATTTGAGAAGCACTGAAAAAACATGAAAAGTGAGCTGCTTTGCCAGTATTTAATGATCTTGTTGAACGGTATGCAACATGTGAGATTAGAGGTAAGGAAGTTTGCTCACTCATGTTTCTAGAAGCACAGAAATATTAAACAGTGTTAATACTCATATAATTTTATGCCATAAGGTATAAAGGGAAATAAAATGTGGTCTTCTGTAATTGTGTAACCAATATAACTGGTATTCCATGCAGCCAGATTTTTTCTAAAAGATCCTTACCACACTCTTTCAGCAAGCTGATTTAAACCCCTTATCCTTAGAAGAATCCTTGCTTGGCATATGTGCTAAAAAAAACATTCAGGTGGCTCCTCATCTTGCTTGTTCTGGTTAGAGACATAACCTTTTAGGAGTTGCTAGACAATAACAGCCTGTTTTGGGAGTTGCATTTTGATGAGTTAACATGTAATTGTCTTATTTTGAAGCTACAAGTATGCATGGTGAGCTGTCTAGGATTCATCAATGAGATGGAAGTTCTATGTCCCTATTTATAAAATCAAAGCTTAGGAGATCCTTAAAAGTCATTCCTAAAATGCATGCACTCTTTATCAAAGTGGACTCCATGGTATGTGTGTGGCAAAAGTGAGACCCCATACCACCCTTGGTTCTGTCTGAGAACTGACTCCCACTGCTGTTTTGCTCCCCTTGAAATGAAAATGAGAGTGTGAATTTTGAACTTGGTTAGACTTCCACACTCCATGTCAGTGGAGGCAAGATTTCATTGTGAACATACTTCTAAATATTTTTACTACTTTAACACTCTTAAACAAAGTAAATAATCCAAATTAAAAATTTTTATCTCAAGTCAAGGTGTGAGTTGTCAAAGACATAGACACAGGCAAAGTTCATATCAAAAGGGTTTTTAAATCAATATTTCCTTATCAGTTAAAAATAAGACCCAAAAAGTCTTGTTGATAATTAATCATTGTTTATTTTTTTTAATCTGAAAATGTGCCCAGTTGCCTTCAAATTCACAGGGTAAATGTACATCATACATACATATGTAAAAAACCTTTTCAACTTGTAGTCATAACACACATTAGAGGCCTGTCTTTCTACAGGGTTTCTATGGGCCTGATTTTCATTCTAACAGTTTTGAGGGAATAGTCAGAGGCTTTAAATGGCAGCCAGACCACGCCATTTTCGATCTCGTAGGGGACGTTGTACCTGGGGTCGTAGTGGCCCCCCAGGTAGTAAATGCCATTGAGATTGGCGGCCTGGCAGCTGTTGTACCACCAGCCCCCGCCATACATCTCTGCACAGTTCTCCTCCCAGTGGTCCTGGTCCCGGTCAAAGGTGCTGAACTTCATCTGGGCATGGGACGTGTACTCGGTGCCCTCCTCCAGCCAGCCGGCGACCAGCGCATCCCCGGCAGTGCCCTCGTAGGAAGACACAGCCAGGGCGTACCCTTCAGCTTCAGACCCCACCTGTACGAGATACTCTGCAAACACAGCGTTTCCATCCCAGTCCTCTAGCTCTACCCGAAGGAGAGTATCATTCTGAGTCAGCAAGTGCATGTTCTCATTGCCCAGCCAAAACTCTCCTCGCCCTCTGCCATCCACGCTGCCGAAACCTTTCTTGTAGTCTTGCCAGGTCCGGTTAAAATTCACTGATCCATCCATTCTCTGTTGGATCAATAGCCATCCTCCCAAAGTGGTCTCTTGGTCGCAATAAACTGACAAAACCTTATTGGATCCCGCTGGCTTGATTTTGTAAATGCCACTTTTGGCACCAGAAGTGTGTTTCTGGCGGATATCATCACAGTCTAAAAAAAAAAGTTGATCTGGTTTGACAGAAGTTATCAGCAAAATTTAATAAAAGGTTTAGAGGAATCCAAACACCAATAGCTCAGAGGAAAATCGTTTAACATGTCTTGGACTATGCTAGGTATAGTGACAGGCAACATTAAAAAGAATTCAGGAAAGAAAACTTTACATACGTCTTAAATAGTGAATTGTCTATGTAATACCCGAGTATTAATGAAACAATTTCCCTTTTGTTTCCGAGGTGGTAACAACAGACACAGTGCTTGTGCTTTATCATCACACTGTTGTACTACAGTACCTAAAATCAACGGGTCAGTTTGGTTATGGATGGAGTTTGGCTCCATTACCTCAATAACTACCTTTCCCAGTGCTGGGTGTCCTTCGCTTCACTCCTGATGGTCTGAAGCTGCGTGCCTGAAAGTCTGGGGTATCCTCTGCACTCTGATCATGTTCCAACCCACCTAGCTGCTCACTTATTTCACGGGCCTTTAGTGATTTGGTTTCAAAAGTGGAGCCTCCCTTGTTGAAACTAGAAGAGCTGGTCGCTACAGTCTTGGAGTGACTTGCACTGCCAGATGGGAATCCAGATGGCTGAAGGCGAAGTCCTCCAAAGTCATCTTCCTCCTCCTCTCCTAAGTCTGCAAATTTGTCTTTCCCCCCAAAAGTCCCTGAATGACTGGATGCTGCTGTGCCTGTGTAGCTACTGCCTGTGCTGGTTGTGTGCCTGCTGGTTGAGAAGCTGCTAGATCCACTAACGTGCTTAGTGGCAGCAGATGGGGAGTCAGGGGTAAAAAATGACTCCAGCTCAGGGAATACAGTCTCTAGCTTGTGCAAGCCATCTGCACCACTAAAGTGGTATGTGGTCCCTTCCCCTCCAGCATTTGCAGCTAAATAGGAGCAGTCTGAGCCATCAGAGGAAACTGTTTTCTCAACTACTTCTTCTCTGGGTCCATCAGGCCCAGAGACAATTTTTTTGGTGGTAGTTTTGGTGCATCTACGAACAGTGGAGGAGGTTTTGTCTCCCAGACCAAGGGCTTCTCTCCCATGAGTAGGAATAACTAATTTGCTGCTGTATGAAGGTCCATCCCCCCTTGCTTCTGCCGTGTGATATGAGCTGTCGCCTCGGGAGGGTTTTGCATCTGTATCTGATCTTTCTAATACCACTTCCATCTGTTTGATGTTATTAATTATGTTCAGAGCTTGCATTTCTGGCAGCGGCTTATGCTTAAAATGATCAGGAACATTAGAGTCCTTAAGTGGCCTCATTTTCAGTGTACTCAAGGTAGTTGTTTGAAGCTCTGGGTGCAAGTTGATGGAGCTGGCTTGGGCAAGCTGCTTCTGGATGTTGTCGTAGCTTTCTTTGTCCACCTTGTAATCAAAACTTCTAGCACAGGTTCCTTTGCAAGCTCGTATCTTAATATCAATGTCCACCTACATAACCAGAGAGAAGTAATTTGGTTAGGGAGCTTTCCCGACTTTCTCAAATGAGGATATCTTATACTGAACAGGGGGAAGATGAGAGCTGCCCTAGCACCTCCCACCTACAGCTGAGCTTTTCCAAACTTTGGTTTTGATATCATCATAGGTTTATTTCCACTGTAAATGCAACACGTGCAGTGGCACAGTGCACTTGAGTTCCATGGAAAATAATATTGTAGGAGGTTCCCAGTCTCTGCTCCCTTTATTTTTGGGGTGTGGGGGTGTCTTCCTGGTTTTGGAAGGAATGCTGCAGAGTTGGACATGCTCCATGGGGACTGGGGCAGAAATGGGCCTTCCAAAGAGAGGGGAAGACACTGGCCCTGTCCCAGAGTCTGTCATGGCCCTGCTGTGAGGTCCGACACCTTGGGGTTGCCACTGCTTTCTCAAATGGTCCAGATGGGGCATTTCTGATCTAAGAATCAAAATGAGCCTTTGAGCAAAACCACTGTGCCAGGACTTTTCCTGGCATTACTATCAGAAGAACTGGCTGCAACCTGGGAACACAGGTTCTAATGCCAACCCTGGCAGCAGTGGCAGCACTGGGGATGGACAGAGCGCATCCCCCTTCTAACAGCTCAGCAGCTCCTTACAGGAGGGGAAATGCCTCATGAAGAAGTAGTTATCAGCAGATGGAGCATCCTTGCTGCCTGTCTGAGATTAGGGGCAGCAGATGGGACTAGGAACTCACAGAACTCACACTGGTTCCTAGGGAGCAGAAGCAGAAAACCAGGACGGACAGAAAGCAACACCTTTGGGGATTTGTCTCAGCAAGTCAGCTCCTGTGAGAGTTGTACCATGCTTCCTCCCAGCTGGAGCACGGCTCACCATGACAGATAGATCCCCTTTCTGTAGCTAAGCCCTGGAAAGAATGGGAAGTCCATAGCAGAGACCCACCTCTAAGCGCTTCATCTCCACCACTTGCTCCTGGATGCTGCTCTGCAGAGCTTTAATTCTGTTCACTTGAGTGACAACTCTCTGCTTTAGTGTCACAATTCTCCGTCTCAGTTCTCCTGACAGGCGACCATACGTCTCATCAAGCTCTGAAAGACAAATGCCCCACAGTCAGCTACGCACGTGTGCTTTTCGTTCCTAAATAGGAATCATATTTTAAAATATGTGATTAAACGCATAACTGAGAACATATTTCTCATAGTACTGAGTAGATTAAAATGACATTAATTTTTACTAACTAGTTAAGAGTCTGTTATTATGACTGTTCTGTTTCTTGATAATAATGTTCAGTGCAGCCCATATTTGGACTACATGTGGCTTATTCACAAAAAAGTAATAATTCAGTAATGGATAATAAAACTGGGTGCAAGACACTCACGCTGAGCACTGTCCAGGTTTGGTTTTAGTACATTCACAGTTTCCACAATTATCTGATTGGACTTCTTGTAGTTGTTTTGATTATCTGACAGCAGCTTCTTGATTTTGTCAATTCTGTGACTAAAATCCTGGTCCTTTTCATCGATCAGTCCTTGCATTCTGCATCCTGATGGACATTTGGTACCCTAGAATTGAAAGAGGGGAAAAAATTGTGCTAAAATCCTCAAGAGTAAACATCTTGTATAATGGAATCAATGAAGCTCATCCTCAGAAACCTGTCATGGCAGTGGGGTTAGGAACAAGTAAACCTTTAATTTTCCCTCTCCTCTGTTCCTCATGAGTGAGATTTTTTACCTATATATATATATTTCCTAAAGGTCTGCTGTTAGAAGTCTGTTGTCCAGTTTGAGCAAGGATGTTAGAGGCCAGCATTTTTAAGCAAAGTTTTCCTCAGAAAAGCTTAATGTTCTTACAGACTTCTACAGCTGTTTGCCAAGAAGTCATCAAATAAAGTAGCATAGCAATGAACTGAAATGCAAGAGGCAAGAATGAGAGAAATTAATAGTTTATATACAAAGGCATCTGGTCAATTATTATGAAATTTTTGCCAAGCATCTTGTAATCTGACTTCCTAAAAATTAACTAGTGAGTGTATGTGGTTCCTAGCTACTTCTTTTCTTTTTCTCACAACTTTCTTTCTGGTGCCTTTCTTTTATGACCTCCAAAAGTGGTCATATCAAAATTATGAAAAGAAAGAGTTCTTATGTTTTTCCAGGATTAACCTTTGTTTATTCAATCCTTCTCATCCAGACTTACTTTCTCTTCTCATTCTGCACCACTGCAAACTTCTCCCTCTTTCTTTTGTCTTCATTTTTTCCTTTCTTTCTTTCCCTCCCACAGGAGATCTCTCCAGGCTGCCCCAGCCTGAAGTGCTATCTCAGCCCTCACACTGAACGCTGTGCTGGCCTGTGGCACCTGTTGGAGTGATCCAGCTGCCGATCCAGCTGCTGATCCAGCTGCTGACCCAGCTGAGGCCCACGGGTGCCCTGCAGATATCCCCACACTCGCCTCGGTTAGTCGCTCACCCAGTCGTCATCCGCACAGATGGGCCAGCTCTTCTCCGACTGGCAGCTGGACTGGGACTTGTGCTCCACGATCCTGGGACCACGCACTCCTGCACCCAGCTGCTCAAAGGTGCTGTCTCCATCTCCTGCCTGCCAGGAGGGAAAAGGGGGAAAGCAAAACCGAGATTAGGTGACCAGCTGCTGAGGGAGCAGGAACATAGTGCTGGATGTCCTCAAACACTCAGCTGGTGGGAGGCCGGCACAGCCATCTGGTGAGCATCACACCCAACTGTGCAAGGATCTTATTCCAACATTTCTTGTAAGACATGGTTTTGTTTGTTTTGTCAGAATAAAGCTTTACATCTCTTAAAATTAATGCTTCTATGTCCAGAGCTAGTGATGCTCAGGATATATTATGACCATGTCATTCCTGCATCCATTCCTCCATCCATTCCTCCATCCATTCCTGCACAGGACATTCCATTGTCTTGTGTATAAATATAAAATTAACTTGAAATTAGATTAAAACTGGTTAAATTAAAGGAAATAATTTTAAGATCCTATGTTCTGTTTCCATTTGCTGCAATACTCTAGAATTCCCATTGTCACTTTCAATCTACACAAAACTGACTTACAGATATATGAGTTTTCCCATTAGTGTTTCTGATTTTAATCACAGTTGCTAACTGTAAGCTTGTTAGCACCGTTTTGCCTGACAAAAAGAGCAAGAAAGCTACTAACACAAAATAACAGTTTCAGTGATGGATGGATTTCACTGTGGTAATGGAAAGAAGAGAAATAAATATGCTGAGGTTTTCTTCAAATCTGAGGGAAAAAAGTGATATATACAAGCTAATTCCAGGCCAAAACATGATAAAGATTCCTACAGTGTTATCACTTAGTAAAAGACGTAATTTTTTTCTTTTTTTTCATTAAAGAAAGTCGTGCTTTAGGGCTTAAGATATAATCAGGTCTGACTGTAATCCTCTGTGCACCTTTTGTGCTTTTCAGACATTATAATTAATGCTTGAAAATATTAATAACTATTTCTTATTATGATTGATGATTAATTCTGAAGCTGAGAAGGGGATCCTAATTCTAGCTTCCAGGGTCAGAACCACTCTGGGGAACTGGAATATCTTTATTAAAATCAGCAGATTCAAATTCAGTAGTTTGATTAATTAATTATTTTATCTGGCTCAAGTGCCTCCTAAAAGTAGCACATATATCCAAAAATGCCCTTTAGGCATTGACACATCCAATATGATTGCTTCTGTTTTGTCCCAACTGCTTCCTATAATTTTTGTTATTTGTTAAAACATGCACATCCTTAAAAAAAAATAAGTCACAAAGAGAAATGTAAAGAATCTAACATAAAATTATGGACTGAGTCCTCAATAAGAAAAAAAAAAGGAAAGGTTATATAAGCACAGCTGAAAATAAAATTTATCTCCTTCCTTATGAAAAATTTGATTCTTACTTAGTTCTAGTTTAAGCTGATGTTGCTGCCACAAGAATCCTTGTTTTTAAATGTCTTTCATAACAAAGGTTATTGTGTGTCATTTGTAGGTACCTGCTGAAATGCTGTCCAAAGGAAAGTAGAATTCATCCTAATAAACATGAAAATTCCTGAATGGCTGGAGCCACTAGCATCCAGCCAGTTATGTTTCAGACTTGAATGTTTGAATTCATGTCAATGGATATGCTTTGCTGCTCTTGAAGCCAGGCAGATTCAGCAAAACTGAGTTAAGCAAAATTATAGAGAGCTGGATACTCAAGAATACTGATGAAACTTCATCAATGAAGTGGTTACACTAAGATGCTGCATATGTGTGTGCATTGAATTTTACAACCTAGGTGACAGACAAAATTTATCTAGCTTATGAATGAACATTAAATAAATACTTACTATTCAAAACAGAAAGATACAAAAAGAATCAAACTCATACCCAGGCTATGCTGAGGCACAGGAACACACAGAGGATCCTCACAGGTATCATCTTCAGGAGAAGAGCAAGAACTCTGACTGAAAGGATGCTCTTTGCCAGTCTTTTGGTGCATTTTAAACCTGAATGCAAAGCTGAGATTAATCATTATGCTCTCCTCTGTTTGTAGAAAAAACATGCCAAATGCCCCCCTCCCCCTTTGGTGATTACTTAAGGCCTCTTGCACAAGCTTCTGGTGTTATTTGCTCCAGATAAGTTTGTACAACACCAACATGTGGGCAACACCAAAAATTCCAGGAAAAAAAATCTGGCTACAGCTGTTTCTTGTAACTGGACATTCAACAAAGATGTATGTCAGTATTGGTAGGATCCAGCAGTGCTTAACTGCTGGAAAACACACTCAGTGTGATGGGCATTTAGCTGCATAATCAAAGAGCTGGTATTTGAAAAAGGGGATCATTGCTTTGCCCTTCCTGTGAGACTGTGTTCCACTGCTGTGAAATTCACTGAATGTTCCAAAACAAGTGCTGGTCTAAGAAAGATTGATACAGTCTACCTGTGACAATCTGGCCATCAACCAAAATTAATTCCTGAGGAGGGCAGAGCCGAGTTTGCATCATCTTATACAGCTGGATCTTACTGGTATTTGTGTAATATGTGATGTGTTTAACACCTTGCTGCCTCTTACACAAATGGTATATTATACTTTTTACCAAGTCAGATTTGTTTAAAATATGTATTTATGAAGAGTATAGTGGAGTACTTGAAAATGTCCCAGAAGAGACTTTATGCAGAATTAGATCTCCTAAGGAGTCACGTCTCCTCAATTGGTTCTACATTGGGCATAGTCTATGTATGGCAATTTATGATGCTGTCCTGCTGCTGTGAGCTCTGTAACAAGCCTTACTGTCACTGGGGAGGGCATACATGGCTCTCAGCCACTAGAAAGGTGCTGCTCATCTCAAAGGCTTCCACTGCAGTGAGCAGGAATGAGAAAAAAAGCTTTGCTACACTAAATGTGGGTATATTCAGCTGAAAAAAACAAAACTCTCTTGGCATTTTAAAACTGCATGACATTCACAAGACTCTTCATTGTCCACAGAGTGCAACACCTTATCATATTCTGCTTTAGAGGGAAAAGCTTAGCTGTGCTATGGAAAACACATTAAACTCAGAGTAGCTGATTTTAGCTTTGGATGCATTTCAACAGCCTCACAGGTTTTGTCTTAACTTCCTTTCCTCTGCTCTTCCTCTTGTTTTCTGTCTTCAGGAGGCTTGCACCCTCTCCACCTGAAGCTCACTGCAGTTGAACTGGACCCTTTGTTTCTTCCCATTTCTGGCCTTACATTTCATGCTTTTCTTGTCTAGGAAAACGCTCTTGAACCTAACTTAACCCACACCAACATCACTAATAGCAAGCCATAGGTAGCAGTAAGACAGCACTCCATTGATTAACACCTACACCTCAGGATCCAGCTTTGCATGACAAAGGGTTCCTATTGAATTTAAGGCTGTGTGCATTCTGAAACCAGATGTTTTGTTTAATAAAATTTCCTGCAATAAGCTTTATAGATGTCTTCTGTTGAACCTCCTGCAACAAACTTCTAATTTCAGCAGCAAGAGAGCCCAACTAACTTCAGCAACAGATGTCCAAACACATCACATATTACCTTTGCTCAGTTTGAAGGTCAGGCAGCCATGGAAGTATTGTTTGGTTGATAAAGGCACATAAGGCAGCTCCTGGACTCAAAGCAGATAATCAACCAAATAATAATATCCCAAAATGCTCAGCTGCTAACTTCAGAGGATTAGTGGTGTTTCCCCACTACAAATCCCACATGTTTTTTTTCTCTGTGTTGCAGCAGTTCTTGAAAGAACTATAAACCCCCCAGAGGACAATTAAATTAAATGCTTAAAGGAGGGAAGAAACACAATAGGAAGAAATCTTGCAGGATTAGGATTAATTATTTAACAGAACAGAGTAAAATGGGCTTCATCAAAACTATACTGTGGTCCATGAAGAATATCCCACTGAAACTCAAAAAGAGCTCAATTTTTGCCTCTAAAATAAAAACAACAGTCTGGTTAAAGATCACGACCTTGTGATCTTCATGCTCAGGTGCACAAGAATTGCAGGTGCAACCTTTGTGGGTTCTCCTTGTGCATACACTCATGGACTGTGCTTTACCACAGGATCACAGGAGATATTTCTTCCACTGAACTCTTTCTGCCTCACGCTGAGCATGGGGATGGTGCTCCACAGGCAAGCATCTGCCCAGAGCTGTACACTCTTCTCATTGTAGGATGATGCTCTGCAGAGTGCTCAAAGCTTCAAGGATTTTCCTATGGTACATTGCAAACATTCATTCCCTGGCCATGACTTTCCCTTTTTCACAGTTGCAGAAACCAGGTGAGAAGGTTAAGCCAAAAAGCAGTTACGAATTTTTGGGATCCATTTTGACAGTCTGAAGTCTTCAGAGCACACCCCATGTGCAGATCCCACTGCTGGCAGCTGCCTCTCTGTGCCTGCACCACGGCTCAGGGGGAACAGCTCTGAGACATGTGTCTTGCCTCTGGTCTCACAGGAACTGGGTGGTCAGGGCAGGAATAGCACCTGATTCTGCAGGGCATCAGCTCTAAGTAAGAGACCTCTGTGGCCCACCCTGTCTTGCTAACTATATGCATTAAAATCTAGGAAACACTAAAGCATCCTTCATAGTTCAGGTGTGAAATGTCACTTTGGTTCTAACTTCCCAGTTTGTAGGAGCTTGATTTTGTGATCATCAGTAATACCTTAACATGACATTTGTAATTTAATAGGCCTTAAAAATCAATAGTAGTAAGAGCACATAAAGCAAAAGCACAATTTGCTAGGTGGTGCTCCAGGCACCGGTCACCAGGGCAACAGGGAACATGGCAAGTAGCGTGTTCCAGACCTCCTCTGACCCTAAGGGATGGCACAGCTCTCTGGTGACACTCAAACACAGTGAACTTAACTCTGGTCCAAGTAAAACTCGGCCACCAAGGCTAGAGGGACTGGAAAAAAGTTGATATCTGATCATAAACATTAGGTAAGCTAAGAGGGGTTTCCTGCTTGCTCTGAAGGGAACTGCTGGGGGAAGCTGGGGTGAAGGAGGAGCTTCTCAGGCTTTACAGTTAAGGGAGGAATCTGTGCCTGACCTTCAGCCTGTACCTCTGCTTTCATGTTGCAATCATTCAGTCACTTCTGCTGGTGTTTGTTTGAAGGGCTGGAGGCCAAGAGCTAGATAAACTTTAGATTTAACTTTAATTCAGGATCAAAGGACAGAAGTGCAGTTCACTACTTCATCTGCCCTGCTCTTGGCTGAATGCCACAGTAATGGTTGGGAGTCTGGGATTTAGCTGGGGTTTGTGTGCCTGAGATGTGAGCCTCACCTTGTTTGCCCAGCACTGTCTGTGTCCCCTGCCCTACCATCAGCTTCCAGGTGGTGCCTGCTGCTCCTCTCACCTGCTCACTGATGACCCTTCTCTGGATGCTTTGTCTTGGACTGCACTCTCCTTCAGACTCAGCTCTCATCTTCACTTTCTCTTCATATGTTCCTCAGACTACCTAACTCCTCTGGATTCATTACTAGTCAATCCCAGCACTTTGTCCCACATTTTCTCCATGCAATATCTCATGAGGAACCCAGAAGTCATCCATCCATCCACTTTATTTGATTCTTTTTTCCTCTGTCTCTTCATCATTCACTTTTTCTTTTACTTTTCTTTTTTTTTTTTTT
>VXAC01004222.1:132482-148164 GCA_013399225.1 Rhipidura dahli
TTTTTTTTTTGCCTTTGGAGTGAGATTCCTGTGTTTTGTGGTACAGTGGTCTTTGGAAGAGTCACTGCAAGCTCAAGGTGTCAAAGAAAGGCCACCAAATCCTTTAATAAGCTTTTATAAACTGAGAGGTACAGACTTCTGTAAATACAGGTAGCTTTTACTATAGGCTATGGTCTGACAGTCACGTATGATAAAAAATTATTTAGAAAAGAGAAATACACTGAGCTCTCAGTATACTAATTAGGGGCATTAAGTTCAATTGCAATGTACTTGCTTGCAAAAATTCATCCTGAGAGTATTATTCTATTTTTAAGAGTTAGAAGAAATAGGAGGTCTTTTCAGGCCTCTTTCTGATAGACAGGGGATTGGACACCATAGGAAGGAGCTTCCAGAGGCATGAGTCTTGCCAGATCTCTTTCAGGGCCCAGAGAACACAACTGTGGGCTGGGATCCTGCAGACTCACTGATTAACTCTGGCGTAGGACTTCATTTAAAGATCAGGCTTCTTGGATCCACAGACTCTTACCCTTCTGACCACTGGAGCAAATGCTCCTTTCCAGAGATTAAAATGATCTGTGAAAACTTAAAAGGCACCAATCAGCAAACCAACTGGAAAAATAAGCCGATTTTAATTATGGTGAGCAATCCATAAAATGCCAGCTCATATCCATGAAATGTGTGTAATTACAGCAGATTGTCATCAAACTCCAGCCAAAATCTAAACCAGGAGAGGCAATTCTGACCTAGCAGAGTGTAAATACAGGTATCAAAGTGACAGAGGTGAAAGGAATATATTTTTAAATCCATGTTGCAAATATATAAATAATATCAACTTAAAGTAATGTCATAGGTGGTATAAACTGAAAACAGGAAGTGGAAAGGACTCAACCAATGCTACTCAAGTGGCTGTTTGCAGAACCAGGAGGAGACTGGGCTTGCCAACCCTTCTTGCATCCTTCTCTCCAGCCCCTCAACACAGATGGCTTCAGCTATATGGGAGAGGCCTTACAACCCAAAATGTTCAGGAAAACTGCTTTGCTTGGTGAGGAGTTGAGTGGCAAGGCTGGCAGTGAGTTGTGCAGCATGGCTGGTTGCACAGGTGCAGCACAGTTGTGCAAAGATACCAGTTCAGTGGTGTGGAGGGGTCACCCCCCGTCCCGAGCTGTTGTTAACCCCACCTGACCCTGGTGAACGATGTCTTCCTCTCACCTACTCCTGTGAAATCTGCCTTTCTCTTAGAGTTTGGCCCAAGAGTAAAAATTCAACTATGCCAAAATCTTAATAAAAATGAGAAGTAGGCAGTTTAGCATGCTGTGGAGACTCAGATCTGGGGAAGATGCTCAGCACCAGCCTCACCATACATCTCAGCATCAAAACTGGAGAACTGCTGAGGTAGCATAAACTGACTGTAAGGTCTCTTTTAGCAGTGCAACGTCCTTCTGTCTCTATAATCTCTGTGCTATTTAGAAATACCAGGTAAACTTCTGTTCTTCCACAAGTAGCTAAAAATAAAGACTAGGATACACCTCCTATTACACTCCTTAGTGCATCAATTTGAAATAATGATAGTTTCTAGCTTTGAGTGTGTTTCTTTTGTTGAACAATTTATCCACAAACCTAATTTGATTTGCTAATACACCCCTCAAATGCACTCATCAGATTTTGGGCAGGTACATTTAGACAGCATCACAAACTCTTTGGTGCTCGTGATATGTGCAGTGAATTTGCTTATGCAGATCACATGGGAAGTTATTACCAGATCCACAGAAAGAAAATGCAAGTAAAATGCAATCAATTTCTGCTGCAAATTGTAACATTTTTGGTTGCATGGCACTGAATATATTAGAGTAATTTCTAAATATTTGGGAAAAAAAGAGGGGTATGTGGGACCAATGGCTGTACACTGTACTACTATGTGTCATATAGCAAATAAACTTTATTCTGAGTGAAATTTGAGAAACCTGTTGATATGTATGGTCTGGAGTAAAATACCTGTTCTTGGTCATTGATACTACCTAGCACATCTTAATAGAAAATGTATTAATTTCTTTGTGGTAAGCTAAGTTAAATAGTCTTAAGCAGGAAAACAGGCCACTTTCAAGATGCTATGTACTATGATCTATGTCACCAAACAACTTTATAAGAAAACTTAGGGAAACAAGTCACATTTATGGGGAAATAGGTCCAACACATGTCTTTAAACAAAGAGAAGAAACTACTGGTGTGAAATTCAGGAATGACTGAATCAAGAATGTTTGATCCAACCATCAAAAGTTTTCTTTGTTTGGCCAGCTCTAGAGCACAGATAACAAACTCAGACTTTTTTTTGTAATAATCAAAAGTTTATTGAGAATGTGTACAGAAAAAATAACCATCTACAGAGGTAAGCACTGCTTAGGGAGGATGTTTGGGCATCTTACAGTCAATGCTGTTTTACAGTCAAAACTGAACTGTGTAATGTTTGGTAAGTTCAGTGTCTAAGACAGAAAGATTTGCTTTTCCTGTTCAGACTGGTCTTTGTCAAATCGTCCTTTACGAATCTCCAACCTAAAACAGAAAAAAAAGAGTATTTTAATGTTCTTCAAATGAAAGAAGGCTATGATGACATGTTGATAGTGTTCGTACATAGTAATATTAATTGGGAATTAAAAATGTAGAATTTAAAATATACAAAGGCAAAGAATTATTTCTGATCATGACACTATCCATTTATCTATCCATTAAAAGAAACAGTAATGCAGAAGGTACACTAAAATCAAAGTAGAAATACTTCTATGACAAAATGGTAAACAAAGCCAACTTCTCTAAAATGCAGTGGGCTTAACTTCAGCTGTCCATGCTCAGTGTTTGAAATTATTACAATATGAAATGTGTTCATTTTAAATATCTCCTTGGCCCTGTGGTCAAACCTGTTTGACATTGCCCAGGTTGTGCTGCTGTCCATCTACTGACAGTCTGTTGAATGGGATGATTTTCATTGCAGTTTTCTTCATGGAGTACCACCGGTCACGCCAGGTTGCCCAGATAATGCCATTGTCAAATCCAGACGGACCAGCATCTTCTGATGTGTACACACCACCTAAGAAACACCAGTTGGAGCAAATCATTTGATTGCTTTCTAAAATAGTTACTGTGCTCATACATTTTTCTGGTCCTGACAGCTCCATGGCATCCTTGGGTGTGCTAACAGACCCTGTTCACTGCCTTTCTCCCCGTTTTGCTTCCCTCAGGATTGATTCTCCCACTTTGGAATGGAGAGCAGTCATAAATTCCTACCACTGGTGTTAACAATTATTGCAAAGAATGGGCTATGCCAGCTTTGGAAAATCCAGAAGGTGAAGTGTACTCTATAAACGTGACTCGTTTTCCTTTGTCACTGAAATGTGATGTCCTGAATTATAAGCATTTAGAAGACACCTTACCTACGTAATATTTGCCATTGAGGTGGCCAGCATGGCATCTGTTCATCCACCATCCAGACCCATCCTGCTCAGCACAGTTGCCTTCATAGTTATCATTGTCATTATCGTGGGTGCTGAACCTCATGCCATTGTGGTAGGTGTAGGATTTGTCACTTGGGTCATCTCCAAAATCATATCCATCAAAGGCATCCCCGGCCTCGCCGCCGATGAAGTAGGCGTACGTCAGCCGGTACTTGTCCTCCTCACTTCCCACTCGGAACACGGCGTAGTCAGCAGTGCTGTGAACAAAGGGCAGTGCTGAGTGTGAGTGCTGCACTCCCAGCACGTGCACAAACGGAGAACACATCAGTGTTAAAACTGCAGAAAAGGCATTTATTGCATCCTGGCATTTTAAAAGGAATTGTTCTCATGTGATTGTGGGGCTCAGTTCTGTGACACATATCCAGTCAGCTTTGGTGCTCCAGTATCAGACACATTTTCTGACTACTAGTCTTCAGTAATGTATGAAATATCTGCATTATCAATACGCACACACACATATATATATTTACACATATATATAATCTCTCAGCTTCCCAATAGAAATTAAAAAAAAAAAAGAATAAAGCAGAATAGTTCAGTTGGAAGGGACCTGTAATGATCCTGTGGTCCAAAAGATAGGTAAGACAAAGAAACTTGATGAGA
Source organism: Rhipidura dahli (assembly GCA_013399225.1). Taxonomy (NCBI): domain Eukaryota; kingdom Metazoa; phylum Chordata; class Aves; order Passeriformes; family Rhipiduridae; genus Rhipidura; species Rhipidura dahli. The sequence goes on from VXAC01004222.1 coordinate 136,589, forward strand.
AGAAACAGATTCCTTCTGCCTAACAAATGAGTGCTGTCAGCATGTGGCCTTCTGACAGGCACGTTTGCCTGGCAACAAGTCACACAAAGTGAATGCTGTCACAGATGTAAATTCAGGAGCCAAAGCAGCTCCATGCACACATTAGCTAGTCTAAGGCTTCATCATTTTTTAGGAGCAAACTTTTATCAGTACAAACTGATAAAAGCAGTGGGAGCAGTAGGTTTTAGGGTGTCATGTTCAGAAGCATCATGAGCAAATACCTTTTTTTGCCACTCCAGTCCTCCAGCTCTATTCGTAAGGTGTATGGCAGAGTGGACTGTGTAGTTATTAGATGCATCTTTTCATTGCCCAGCCAGAACTCAGTGGTGTCATCTGGAGACAGATGTCCAAATCCTTCCTTGTACTGAACCCAATTTTTACTGAAGTCTTCGCTCCCATCCAGTCTCTGGGGAAAAATGCCAAGAACACCAAAACCAAAAACCTCAGTCAAAAGGATACATATCATATGTAGGTAAATAAAACCAGTGCCAATGCAGTAAGTTTGTTTATGGAATTAATATATCAGTGGCATACCCTCTGTAGTACTGTCCAGCCATTGCCATAGGAATCAATCTCGCAGTAGACCAGGAATGACTGCTTGGCTCTTTGAGGCTTGATAAAGTATAGACCACTTTTCCTTGCACCCTTATTTGCAATGTCTTGACAATCTGAAGTAAATATATTCAAAAGATAATTTTTCAATCTAGCTACAGTTCTATCCTCACATTTATTTTATATTGTAACTTTCTTAGTGCAAGAAATAAAATTAATCTAAATACCATTGTTGCAAAGTAAGCTGTTTAGTCCACATACTTCAATGTCATTGCCATAAAAAATCCCACTGAGGGTCACAGAACTTGTGTAAGATGAAAATGAATTTAGTCTCATGTAGAGTTTAAGCAGTGTAAAACATAGTCATTGCATTGATTTCTACAGCAACAAAGAAAGACACTTTTGGACCTAATGGAATAATTATTTTTTTTTTCCATATGGCTTAGTAGAAATGTGATAATGAGTCATCTTCTGTTTGTCCCAGGTCCATGGAAACTCTACTCATGTCCCTCATGTTTAGCACACATTTTGGGATAATCATATTTTGGCCAAAAAGGCCAAGCAAGAACTGTGTTGCACCTGAATAGCTTGTCTGCAGAGCATCTAACTTTTACTGACAGTATTTATACCATGCAGGTTTATATATCTTTACGGAAGTCTATGACCCATAAGACTACAACAAATCATTTCTGTGATGCCAAGTGGCAGCACTTATAGCTGAATTAACCCTCCACTACCCAAGAAGCATTTTGCACACCTCTTCCAGTTGTCTCCTGAATTTCAGCCCTGTCTTTGCACGGCTCCTGGCAGAGTGACTCCAGCTGGGCAATCTTCTCTTTCAGCTCTGTGATCCTGTTGCCATTCATTATATGAGTATCTGTCAACTGTCTGGACAGAGAGACACAAAAATGGGTTGTTGTATCTGCCATTTGTGAATGTGTAATACACATTTATTGCCCTGGACACATGGCTCGTGTGTCTAACGTGCTGCTACATGCACCCCTGTAAAATGGGGGGCCTCTATTAACACTGGTATTTAAAGTTAAGGACTTTAGGCAAAATAGGAAAGCATGTGTGTAACCTCATGCAAAACGTAACCATATGCAAAACTTGACTCTAATCAGCAAAACTCTAACCAGTAATTACTGTATGAATATAACTCGATGGAAAGTTTCACTTAGCTCTCCTGAAGTAAATGATAAACTATTCCTCTTCAGTTACGGATGTATTTGTAAAACATAAGTGCTGCAAATAAACTGCTGTAACTGTCAGAATGCCTAAATAATCTTTGACACTGTCATAGAAGTGGAGATCTTTCTATATTCAGGTCAAAAAACATATCCTTAAGATTTACAGACATTAATGATGTTTTCAATTTTATTTTCAATGTCAACTTATAAAAGACTATCACTGAATTTATAGTTACTTATGATTTATAACTATGTAACTGAGCTAATTGTCATGGATTTAGGCAGCAAAATTGGCCAGAGTGAATGATTGCACAAACATTCCACATACTCTGCTTTACAGCAAAAACTCATGACCTCCAAAGGTCATGAAAAAAACTTTAGGGATAGCTGGCACAGCAGGAGAAACATAAATAAAAATATTGCCAGGCTTCATGACATTCTTATCTTGCACAATTAATGGTTTATCCAGGTGAGCAGAGAATTCAATATCAGATCCTCATGATCCTTCTGTGCCTTGCTAGGCAGCTGCTAATGGCAGTGTGGGCAGAACTGTCCACATGAGCACAAAAAAACCTTTCTGAGAGAGCCTTTTCAGTACTTGATAAAAGAACAGAAAGAAAACAATTTATATTGTCACCAGTAAAAGAAGTAGAGGACACCTACTGGATAGTGGTTTCATGAGACAATATTGTGTTTTCATATCTGATAATTTCTTCAATTATTTTCCTGGACTTCTGAGTAAAATCATCAATTGAATCTGTAAGACAGAGGTAGAAAATAATTGCAGTTAGGCAAATTTACAAAAAGAAAGCTACATAAATAATAGTTTTCAGTTGTGTAATTATTTTTTTTTTGCTCACTTGGTAAAGTCTGCTTGTCTGAAGGATACAGGCCCTGGATGTGTTGAATCACATGTTCTGTTGTTACTGAGGAGTTAGAAATTCGCTGCAAAATTCTCTCCATTTCCTGCAGGTCATTATCCACAGCAGGATGGTATTTATTTAGGAAATCTGCAATGCCACAAGTTGTTGGGCAGAAGCTACCCTAAGGAGTAAAGAGAAGTAGTTGGCAATGTTTCAGGGGCAAAGAAGGCAGAGCAGAATATTTGGGCAGAGAAACTTTCAGACACTGCTGACACAAAGGATAAAAAAGGGCAGGCATTTGCAGCAGACTTTTTTAGAGACAATTTACTTTCACATTAAGTGCACACATCACAAGAAAACTGCATGCTATTATTGTAGCATCTGCTGGATATGTGCTTTAATCCACAGCACAGCCTCCCGTACACTTTTACCAAGCATATACTGCTATCAATAAATAACAGGCTAAAACAAAGCACACTTAATAGGTACTGAAAACAATGATGAGGTTCAAGTGATAATGGTAGTTAATATTCAGCATAGGAAAGCTTGTTACATTCTTAAGATAAAAGGAAACAGCTCAGGGTACTTACAAATCTGTCATCCAATATGCAGCAGTTGTCTCTGGTAGCAATGTACTGAAGAGAAGAAAGAGGGCCGTTTTTAGTGGATTTTCTCCAACACCACTTTCTGTGCTAACACATTTCCTAAGCACTCCTCACTTACCGCCAGGCTGGTAGAAAAGAGCAGGGAGAGGAGAGACCCCAGGGAAGCCCAGCTGCACAACCTCAGCCCCATCGCGTCTGTCCCACCGGGTGCTGCCAGCAGCCGAGAATGCCCAGCCCTGCACAGGGGGACAGCAGTTTAAGGCAGCAGGCTGAACCTGGGGGCGGGCACTGGGCGGTGGTGGGAAGAGGTGGGGAAAGGATTTCAGGTTGTTTCCCGGAATTTGCACATACACTCCTCCCATTTTCACAACCTGTTTCTCACTCAGTTGCCTGATCTCTGCTCCAGCCAGGTCTCAGGGGAGGCAGGAAGGTGAGACAAGGCATGGAGATGCTACACCTTGTCACATGCATTATGAAACCTGGCAGAAGTTTCACTTTAATAGCACAGGGAAAAGCCAGAGTAGGTACCTGAATTATGTGTAACTACTATCAAGAGCTAAAAAATAAATGTTATTTTGCAATACATAGGCCTTTCCTGCCACAGATCTCTATGTGTTTTGCAAAGAGACTCAACATCATTTTCCCTATTCTATGGATGACGAAACTGAGGCAGAGAAAGGTGTGAAGTCATTGGGCAGTGGCATATCTGGAAAAGAAGTCTGTGGTATTTCTCATGGGCAATGGAAGTATGAATGTTCCCTATCCTTCAACACAGTGAGTCCATTCCAGTGACTTTGGTCAGTGCTTCCTTGCTGGGGAGCTGAAGTTGCTGGTACCTGCCTTGTTCAGTATTGCTGTGAGGGTGCTGACGAGCACCATCTTCTGCTATGGGCTTTGTTCCAGGCAAATTATTTAAGTATGGCCTTTTGCAGCCTGTCTGTACTGGTACCATTAACACCTTTCCACGCATGACCCATACCTGGTCTCTAAACTATAGTTTCTGCAGAGAAAGCCTGATTTTGCACCTTTACAGCACGATGTGTGATAAGACTGTTGAATGAGGCTTTTGACTCACATGCTTGACCAAATGATGAGAAGAATGGTGAGACTGGGGCTCACTGATAGATCTGTTGTTGCTGGGGTCAGCTTTGTGATTTTAGTCATTACTTCCATCTCTGTACAGCAGGATCAGTGTTTCAACTTGGCTTAATAGGTACTTAAAACATGGAAATAAAAGCATTCTATAGAACCCAGATTATTAGAAAATTAGATATAATTATGCCCTGAAACATGGAGAGGTCCTGTCCTGTATATCCTCTTTTCATCTGGTCAAATCAGGTCAAATAGTAGGTTCCCATCATGTTCAGAGATCCACCCACATATTGCCGGAAGGAAATGTGAGCATTTAAGATGGTAAAAATCAAACTGATGGGACCCTTATGTGAGGTTGAAGCATTGCCCCTGTGAGAGTCAGCTTTCCAGTAACTCTACTGATGACCTGTGAGTTAGCAGCCAGGCTGCCAAAAGTCTTTTCCAAAGGATGACCGATGCTAAAGGTCTGTCTTTCCAAATCGGTATCAATTAACTTCAAGAGCCATGTGCAGAATGTGCTCTTGTTGACCTTACTGATACAAACAGGACATGGTTCCACCTTTTACAGGGTTACTTCTGTTTCCTAAAGAGTGAAAATGAAATAAATAGAACTGGGTGGAAGCCTGTCTGCTGTTGTGTTTGTTATTGTTGCTTCACTGGTGCTCCAGTGAAGGGAGGGAACTGCTGCTGAACCTCCTTGTCACTGTTGCTCCTACACTGAGCCTGCTTTGCTTCTTCTTTGCAGTCCCTGGCACAAGGGTCCACAGGGTCCTAGAGATACCATTCCAGAGGCTGTGCACCAGCAGGATTCCCTCGGATATGACATGACAGCATGAGTAGGTTGCTGGCATGAACTTTGTAAAGTAACTGGCCCAGCTTCAACTGTGGAGTACAGAGGGGCACATACTGTTCATGAAGCAATAGGTGAACCACGGAGCACAATTCAGGTCTCCTTCATCCTCCAGCAGAATAAAGAACACATCTTTCCCTTTTGTCACTAGGAGCAGTACATACAGGCTTGAAGCTCTGTGAGAAGACTATTTGGTAGCAGAAAATGAAAAATAATTGTCTTGTGTTCCCAGGCAAGAATTTCAGGAGTCAGAGAGGATGACAACAGTCAACTCTAGCAGCAAAAGCCTAGTTAATCTTGAGTATAAAACTCCAAGATTTTATAATTAAATCATGAGAATGTCTGTAATGACATAATAACAATGTATAAATAGACTTTTAATGTTCAAGATAAATGGCTAATTGGCGGGAAAAACAAAACGATCATTATCCCTACAAATGGGTCAGGAATAGGAAACCTGAATTTTCAGTCAGGTGCTAATGTTACACAAAATTATCACTGTATATATTTACATTCACAAAGGAGCCAGTTTTTGACATTTCCTTAATGATTACCAAATATTTACACACTGCAGTTTTAAGTGTTACTTAGCTGTATTTGTGGTTGCAACTGTGGTACTTCTTAGCAGAAGATGTAAATATTTAAACCTCAGGAAATTTTTGTTTGCTTTACTGATTGCATGGTCATGATTTAGCCTTGAATAATTAATCATTTCATATATTTGCTTCTTTTTTTTTTTTCATCTCGGATTTCACATTTCATTACTCAGAAATATCTGATTCCTGCTTTTAATTAAGTTGAAAGCAATATGTATTCTTAGTGGAATGACTAGGTGGTGTTTTTCCTCCCTTGCATACCATTTTGTCTTGGTGGGTCCTGGTTGCAAAACAGCTGACCCACTTGCCAAACAAGTGTGCTAGAGACCTGATTGTACCCTGAGATGTGTCCAGCCTAATTTAGCCATGTCGATTTTGTGGACAGTGTTCTCTTTCTGGTAAGTCTGTTTGCTGGTTTGCCAACAGATGAGGAACAATTTGTGTAGAACAGGTGGAAGGAAGAGTTCTCAAACTCACTGTACTCTTTTCCTGCAATTTATTTTTGAGGAGAGAGTAAAGGTGAATCATTATTTGTTTAAAAGACCTTTCTTCAACTCAATATTGATTAGTATTTTTTGTCAGCCACTGGGACACTATCCAACACCTTCCCATTATTCATAGAAAACATTTCCTCAGAAAAACAAACTGGTAGCAACATGTTTGTGTCTGTAAATTAGTTCCTGAATATCAGAATATCCTTATGTCTGTCTTGGGAAAACATCTAGTTTTAAGCTCATACTTACTTGCCTTAAGAAACTAACCTGAAAAATCAGTCTACAACATTTTAGAAATGCTTTAGTGACACATTTTAAGATTTCCAGTGGGTTTTTATTACTGTTTAACTGAAAGTGTTCAGTAGACTTGACTTGCATTTTTTAGATGCTCTGGAAGATCATTTTCCTATTTAAAAGCAAATATTGAAAAATACCACATGGTAACTGCTGAAAAAAAATCCCTACTGTGCTTTGCTACCCATCACCAATATGTATCACCCTGCTTGTATTACTAAACTGATTAGTGGGCAAAACCCCCTTTGATAGGTCAATCAGTGAGTGAGTGATAATTAGGATGAGAAATAGAGACAATTAAAAAGCTGTCTAGTAGTGAAGTTATGCCAATGGTGTGCTAGAAAGCCAAGTGCACCAAAGTGAAAATGAAAAAAAAAATGTTTTGTAACTTATCTTTTTCTTTCAATTTTCAAAATGTGGGCAAAAGGTAAATCACAACTTTTTTTTTTTCCAATTGGGTAGTCCACTGTGCAGCACACTTCTTCCTCATCCTTCCTGAAGTGAAATGAGCCAACAAAAATCAGTGGCTCTGCAAAGGAGAGCCTTTTATTTCTTTATAGTTATGACACCAGTGCAGGTACTTGCTTTGCTTCAGCTCAAATACTGGCTGGAAATAGTTGTTTCTTTGAAAACTGAGTGAAGATCAGTAAGAAATGTATGCACCTCATGTCAGCCAGAACTTTTCATTTTGGAAAGAAATTATGGGATATTTTGCTGTCTCCACACTGTGAATACACAGTTTAGAATGTATTTTTTAATAATTAGAGGATAATGTATTTTCTTAAATCAAAACATGGAAGTTCATTGATTCATGACTGCTCATGTCAGCACTTTTAATAACTTAAAAATCCCTTTGATTTCTGCAAAGAATAACCAAGGTTTATTGCTTTAATACATAGTTCTTATTTTGACTTAAACTACTATTACAAACAAATTTTAAAAAATAGTTAACAATTAAAGGACCAAAAATCAAGGCATTTCATCATCATAGTACTTCTGAGGACACCTCATATCCATAAGCCAGATATTTGATGCTTTGAATGAACTATTACCTTACTTTTGAAAAATCCTATAGTGTTTCAGTTTAGTTAGTTCTGCTTACTTAATTTCATACATTAAATCTTTTCTTTAAACTTCTTTCAAATCTTAAGGTATTAAGAGTGAACTTATGTCTAAAAAAAAGGGGAATGTGATAAAAAGGAATGAAACTAATAGAATTCAGAAGATAACTCGTTTTGTCATGGCTGAGGTTTTTCTGAGTCTTAGACCAGAGGATGTTATACTTCAAAATTGTAAAAATCTACTAAAATACTACGAAGCCTCAAACCATGTTTGGTGAAACATCATTACTGAGCTTTGAGTTGTTTGTGCCTTATACTGGGGTACTTGATGCAACATAGCAAATTCCCTGCCTTTACTGATTTACAGAGACCATTTTCAGCTGTTGATTCAGTCAGAAAAGGTTGGTTTTCAGGCTGTCTGCAGGAGAGAGATTGCAGTGTATACTTTACCTTGAGGGCAAGAACAGTGAACTCTATTTGTTAAACAAAGAGATCCACTAAGTTGTGGGAATGAGATAAGTAATAAATTCAAATATTTGCTGAGTATTTTGTAATTAGTTGAGAGGACAGAGCCTCAATAAACTAAACAGAGCCTCCTTCAATAATCAAACATATAGGCTGATATTATTGGTTTGGACAGGAACTTATTGACAATAACATTAAAAGAAATACAGCAAAAATGTAATGTATTTCTCAATAAACCCCTGGCCTGTGAAATACTTTGCTTGTACTTCTTTAAGCAATCAGAGGGAGCCTGACTGTCAGAAAAATCCTAGAAATATAATGGAAAGTGTATTGGTTTTGGAAAAATGTACTCTGTGTTGCTCTCCTGACTTCCAGGGTTAGGCTTGAATGCCATTAATTCAGGATGATGGAAGTAGAAGAATGAATTCCACAGTTCTTTTACACATTATCTGTACTCTGGGCTGGTGCACAAATCTGTTTACAGGGAGAGAAGCACAAGCTTAAGTATGAAACATTAATAGCACTAGGCTACTAAATGTACATATAAGTATTTAGGGTCACTGAACTAAGTGCAGCTCAGATTTATCTACATGTAAACCATCAGCAGAAAACAAAAGTCTTTTTTTTTTTTTTTCTCAAAATATGTAGTCTTTTTCTTTCTCTGGCACAAAAAAATAAACCAGAAGATTTTTCTTTCCCCGCTTTCTTCTCACAAATTATGAAAGGAATTGTGGCTTATTCTTAAAAATTTTACATTATGCAATCAGTTTCTATCATGTGAGCAAGTTGTGACAGCTTTTATTGTTGACCCATATCCCCTACATAGGTCACAAATAGAGTCCAGTCTTTTACTAGCATGTCCTGTGTATGAATTTCACATAGAGTAGTTGCTGGTTGTAGTTTCTTTTGTGCTTCACTCACAACCATACAGTGCCATCTGATGTCCTCAAAGAGCAATGAACTGTTCCTAAAATATGTTAAATGATCTCAAAAAAATCTCAAAATTAAGACTTGACAGAGCATTGCTTCCCAAGCCCACCTGGAAAAGAACCTCTATATAGTTTGCATCTGTTTCCATTAAAACATTCCTAACCTCACGTATGAAATAATGGGCTCTGGGCTAATCATTACTGCTCAGGATGGAATGATGATGCTAATGAAAACTCAGTCTATTTTAAGAAAATAATTTGTGAAATGGAGGGTATAGAGGTAGTGAATAAGTTACTCTCTCAGAAAAATGGATGACTTTGCTGGAGCCTCAACAAGCTTATTAAATAATCTATGTATTTTCGGACAAGTATAAATTGAGTAAGAAACAAATTTGCTGTGGGAACCAACAGAATACAGGCTTTGATCCCTTTATCACTTCACTACACCATTGCAAATAATGGAAGCAATCCTAAATCCTTTCCTTGTGTTTTTGGGAAATTGGCTAATAGGTGTGTCTTAGTATTTAATACATGTTGGACATTAATTCTCTCAAAAAGATGTCAACATCCCCATGAAAATTTGCTAAAATTGTTTTTAAGGTTCTGTAAGGACCTTGAAATGGTTTCTGACAAAGCAAGATCCAATGCTTCACAGAACCACAAGCAGTGGCTGTCAAAATCCGTGCTACGAAAATACTTGAAAGAAGTTAAAAGAATAAAGCACCTTCTAGATTCCAAACCTGTTGCACCCACGTACACGTGCGGATATTTATTTCTTAATACAGATTAAATGCCCGGGTCACCCGGAGAGAAGGAAACGCACAGGGGATGCTGGTGGGAGCAGGTGGCTCTGTTTGGGGTCAGGGATTGTTTTGCAGGCGAGGAGGGTGCGGACAGCGGTGAGACACAGCCACCTGCCGGCCTCCGGGTGCCTCGGGACAGCAGCCAGCCCTTCTCCCGCACACAGGTTCAGCTCTGCACCTGGCCCGGCCCATTCCAGCGCAACATTGATGGGTTATCAATGATTCTGTTTATCAGCGATTGGCATTTATTCTGGATGTGTTTAAGCACAGAAAGGAGGACTGCAGCACGTTGGTAATGGTGTCTCAGCCAAGGCAAGCTGCATTTGAATTTTACCCCAGGATGCGAGAGCACTGCATGGCTTGCTGAGAATTAGCCACGTTTCCTGCCACATTGCAATGGAAATGCAATAGAATCTGACTGCAATGTATTCCTCATCAAAACACAGGTGGAAGACATAAAATTTATCTACAGAAAGCATCTGTCTTTATGTCTATACTGACAGTTGTGTGTTTTATACCAAGACAGTGCTCTTTCTGATTCTTGCTTAGAAGTTTACTTTAAGGCGCTACAATAAAAATGTATTTAGGACAAAGCTCTCTGGAGTCAACTGTGCATACATTACATGGTGCTTTTTTCTCCTGTACTGTGATTATTTGGATGTTTACTAGTTTATAGGAACTCGAAACCTGCAAATTTCTGACATAATAATGGAATACTTCCATAGTGTAAGAATCAAAATCCTCTCTCCATATAGGGAATCAACTTTTCTTTCTTTATGACCTCCTTGGTTCTGCCTGTTTAATAGATTAGGGCAGGAATTGTTCATCCCTCAGGCACTGAGAACATTAGAAAATGGTGCTTTATGGCCCTTTTTTTGCAACAGGAAAACATTGTACCTCGCTAAATAAAGAACAACGTTCTGAGATCACAGCATGACTATTTTCTGTCTTCTCTCAACTGCATTATTTCTAATCACAATTTGAAAATAGTCTAACTGGAAGTTTCATCAACATTTTCCTGAAGTACTTATTTATTTTCAACATGGCTACTTTTTACACCAGTAAACCCCTTTCTCATCATCACCACATACTTTGCATTGTCAGTTGCACCCAACGTTTTATTTTTCATCACTCCTGCAAAGACTCCCAATTTTATTATTGTAACATTTTCAAGATACAAATCAAACCCACTCGGAATAAAAGTCTACTTGTTAAAGAAGGCCAGGCTGGTCAAACCCACTCGGAATAGAAGTGTACTTGTTCAGGATGGCCAGGCTGTCACTGTGTCAGAGCAACACGTAAAACTCTGGTTCAGGCACAGTCCTGGTTCCTGTCAGACACGGAGGATTCGCTCTGGACCACCTGTACGTGATTTAGCCCTCCGATGTCCAGAGACAGCTCTCCAGCTTAGACGTCAGGACTAAGAAATCCTTCCTCCTTATACATGAAGGAATTTCCTGGGTTGCCGACATTTATTTCACGTTCACAGACTGGAGTCCAGGACCTCCTTTCTGTCAGAACAGAGACGTGCAGTTCCACGCAGCAAGCCTTCGTTTTTAATAAACACATTTCGTATTTAGGAGAGGAGGAAAGGGTTTCATAAGATTTCTGAAAGTAGACAATCTGACATGCTCCAGACGTTATCCCAAGCCTTATCCCGGGCTTTGCGCTGTTGAGGCTTTGCCCCGACACGCTCCGGTGGTGACACGGGTGCCCTCGCCAAGCCCACAGCACCTCGGGGAT
>VXAC01004222.1:148476-212384 GCA_013399225.1 Rhipidura dahli
CGGCCGGGCCGGGGCTGCCGCCGCCGCCGCCGCCACCCGGGGGGGGCGGGCCGGCACCGGGGGTTGGAGCGGGCCGGGGCTGCCACCGGGCTGACAGCGCCTTTGCCTGCCCCGCCAGTGCCGCAGCTGCTGTACGGAGGGAAGCTGGATTTCCTCGTCTTCGATTACCTCTCTGAGATCACCATGTCGCTGCTCACGGCCGCCAAGGCCCGGTCTCCCGTAAGTAAAGCCGGTGTCCGGCCCCAGCATGGTGCGCTTGGCCGGGGCCGGGTGCGCTCCGGTACTCTCCGACATCCCGAGGTCTTCAGCCCAAAGCGTGCCCGAAGCTTGTTTAAGACATACTTGGTTACGGGGACTCGGTTCCTTAAGTATACTTTGTACTTGCATGTGTTCATTTGCATCCATTCCATTTCATATAGTGAAAGTGTTCGTGTCATTTCCCATCGTATTTCCCAAACATTTTGAGAGGTAGTTGTTCTTCTTTGTTTTCTGTGTTAACCAGGGAAAAGGGATTGGGTTGACCTACCTGTGAGAAATGGCTACAGCTCTTAATTATTTCAGGTTTTAGGTTACTCTCCGGATTTTGTCTCCACTGCCATGGCTCCTTATATAAAAGATATTCACAGGAAAGGTAGGCTACTTGTTGCATGAGTTTGTATGTTAATTCAGTACATGTGCTTATGAAGGCAGGCCAATAGAATTGGGGCTGTTCAGTCTGGAGAAGGCTCTGGGAAGACCTTACAGCACTTTCCAGTACCTAAAGGGGGGTTGTAAGAGAGCTGGACTTTTTACAAGGATGTGCAGTGATAGAAGAAGGGGAAATTGCCATAAGCTGAAGGGAGGGTAGATTTAGATTGGATACTGCAAAGAAATTCTTTGCTGTGGGGGTGGCAAGGCACTGGAACAGGTTGCCCAGAGAAGTTGTAAATGTCCCATCCCTGGAAATGTTCAAGGCCAGGAAGGATGGAGCCCTGAATAACCTTGCCTATAGCGGGGGACTTGGAAGTAGGTGATCTCTAAGGTCCTTTGAACCTAAACCATTCTAGGAGTCTATGAAATATCCCATTGTAATTGATGTGGGGTACAGGCGTGATGGTGACATTGGGTTGTTTTGAGATATTTGTTATAACTGTAAATATATACATATATTTCCATATAGCTTTTCTTACTATAGCTTTAATTTGTGAATGGAAGATTGCTTTACAGACCTTTTTTAAAATATGAGATCTAGATGTTTTCAAGGCAATTAAAAATTTCCATGTAGTTCTACAATAGGACTTTCTAGTCACTCATTTTTTGTTTACATTAGTAAAGCTTCACAGTGTTTACTGCTGTTCTCTCAGGGATGTCCGATGCTGTCTTCTGCTTCGTTATGTGTGTCTTTCTGGTCACTTTCTCCTCCCATTCATAAAGGATAGATGAGAAGTGTCTGTAGCAGTTATTTTTCTCTAAACAGTGTTATATTGGCTTATTGTGATCCTTTCACAGGTTAAATATGGTTTCTGTTTTAATGCTGTTTTAGTATTTTGCTTGATTGTCTGTTACCTTGCAAAGGTGATACCTTGCTTGTGTTTCAGCACCCTTTTTGAAACACAGGTGATTGATTATTGACGCTGCTGGACTTCATTTGCCTTTTTTTTTTTCTCTTAGGTGTTCGTGTCATCAGTAATGCTGGTGGAATTAATCCACTTGCTTGTGCAGCTGCCCTTCAGGAGGTGGCAAAGAAAGCAGATGTTGATTTGAAGATAGCTGTTGTTGCTGGAGATGATCTGATGAGTGAGGTATTTCACTTCGTTTTAATCCTGAGTAGCATGAGTCTGTATAAGCATGGAGGTTGTATTTACTGTCCCACAGGAACTTACTTTGTGTGCCTTTATGCAGTAGGCTTCTGCTATCAGAAGTGCTGTTCTTCATTATCTTTTAATTTTTTGAATGTATGAATACAATTCTCAGCACATGTGGTGTTTGCTGTGTAATGGGGGTGAAACTTATAAGCTTGTGGATCTGCTCTTTAGCTTTTTGAAGGGAAACGTGAATCTGCTGTAAGGTCTGCCTGCTCTTCAGGAGAAGCTATTGTGTGCTGTTGCTTGCAGCTTCTGTCTAAACTTGGTAATGATGTGTGTTGAATCATCTGAATTTGGTGTGGCTACCACATTCAAATGTTTATCCCTTCTAGCTTTTCTAGTAGTTTACAGGCATTTCCTGGTGTTATTTGGTTATAGGTAGCTGGTTTTCTGTTTTTAAGTAGTTTACAGGCAGTAAGGTAATGTTAAGTGAGAGGATTGAAGTTCAAATATTAAAAAAACTTGAAAAATAAAATATATGGGATTTATTTTTTTAACTTTAAGAAATACACTTTATCTATGAAATCTGAAAAAAAATGTTGGCCATACCTGAAAAGCCACTGGAAAAAGAGCTTATACGTGATAGTAGTTAAGAGAGGAGAGGTTTGCACTGTGGTTAAATATCTGCCTGTAACTTGAAAAATTATTTATCTGCATAGGATCTGTTACTCCTTGCATGCTCTTGAATGTGGAAGATCGTCAAGTAAGATTCTTCGTTTGCAATTTATGTGCAGTGCTTGGGCTTCCTTCTCAAAAACTTCTGCCCTACTGAAACTCCTTTACTGTCTGCAGGCCAGAATTTCATTACTGGTACAACAGCAAAGTGGTTGTTATTTGGGCTTGTTCTGGGTGTGTCTGATCTGAAATGCATTGTTTTCTATGCCGCTGTCAGTGCATAACTTACAGGAACAAAAAAGACACAGCTTTTATGGTTACCACCAACTTCTGCTGTTGATAGATGAAGCATGGTAAATGTTACTTGTGGTTTGGAAGACAGCAGTCGTTAACACAGAATACCAAATTAGGTCAGAGTGGAAGGTTTGGGGTTTTTTCCACACTACAGATACCACCTGTAAATTAGTATTCACAGTTTCCATAGACATTGTGTCTATGCTGTCGCTGTACCCTCAATCCACTGGACTGGCAAGCTGCCTAATGCATGGTCAAAAACACACCCTCCCCCCCTGGAAACACAATTTACTCTAAGTACCATATGAAGCTACAGGATTAGCCTCATTCTCTGTCCATGACACCATTGCAGATGTGGCAGACACATTTCTGTTTGCAGGGTTTGATTTATTTAGTCCTACAGCAATTAAATACACTTTAAAGCCTAGGAAATACACCAGTTCATTGTAGTAGGTCGTATGTGAATGAACATTACTGGCTTTAAAGACTGACTTAGTTTTCTGCATGCTGGAAAAGTTGTGGTTAAAAGTGTATCTACGGCTTTTAGCCATTTAACTGATCTGTATTGTTAATACTTTTAATAATTATGCTTTGCTTAGAGTTGCTATGAAGTGGATCTGTTGTTCAATACTAATGAAAGGCTTACAGTAGAAACTTCAAAGTACTCATAGCTTGGTTGTTCTGCTTATTTTCAACAGAAAGAGAACTTAAAAGGAGCTGGTATCACTGATTTAGAGAGTGGCAAACAATTTCCAGAGAATATTCACAGCATGAACGTGTATCTTGGGTGAGTTATTTTAGCAAGTTACATTTATTACAAACATGTAATTTTAACACATTGAATATGGAAATTTGTTTTGCTTTGCAGTTACAACCACTTAGTGTATGAGGTTCACCTTTGAATTCAGGCAAGCAGAAAAAATATTTGTTTGCAACTTGTAAATAAGTTTTAGTGTATAACCTTTTAAGTTGTGATTCCTTAGCGATACACCATATGTGAATCATCAGGTTTCAGTTCAAGCCAAAATAGTTTAATTACAACAATTGCAAAAATGCTTTTTCATGTGCTTAGTAATCTGTTGCAGCATGGAGTAGCTTACAATGTTGTCACTTAGAGAAGTGCAGGTGAGGAGTTCAAGTTCAGGGATGTAGAGTGCCGTAGGAGGTTCTGTTAGGGTGTGCTGAACTGTGTGTCAGGCTTTGTACTGTTCAAATTTTGGAAACTGTTTTTTCAGGATGGACACTGTTCTGAAAGATCTCCCTTTCCCCCTTTATGATACCTAGGGTTTCCTTAAGTCTCTGAATGCAGGTGTTCCAGCTACCTCTCTGTGAACAGTCACATTTTCATTGTCACCATCCACTTCCAATGAATCAATGTCAATCAGGTCTAGTGAAGGGGAAGGACTGAGAAATGGGACAGTGGTCTCAAAGTGCATCTCTTCCAGTTGGTGATCCTGTTCTTGCACAGTGCTCTTTAAGTTGGACAATATTGCAGGTTCTTAAATCACTTAGGTAATTGACCTGAAAGGTTTAAAACTGGAGGGCAAAGTGACCAGGTTTTGTCTATGGAGAAGGTTTTCTTTATACACTCATCTACAAATTGAATGGTTAATGAATCTCTGAAAAACATTCTTTTCTGTATTTGATGATAGAAGTGTTCCTCTGCATTTTGTTCAGGACAGTTTCTATGGACATCAAGACAAGTGTTTCAGTTACATTATTTGGAACCAGAATTTGATAGTGTCTCAATGACTCTCTTTAAAATCTTCTTGATGTATATACATAATGACATGATGTTAAAGTAGATTTTATGGATCTCCTAAGTGATTTTTAAGTGATTTTTAACCTGTGTGTGTCAGAGAACTGTTTTTAAATGATGCTTTAAAAAATGAAAGTTCTCACTGCTGTGTTTTGTCACCTCTAGTGCAAGACCAATAAGCAGAGCTCTGGACCTTGGGGCTGATATTGTTGTGACGGGCAGATGTGTTGACAGTGGGATTGTATTAGGACCACTCATTCACTCTGTAAGTACAAGTTAATTTCTGTATGATAATGAGTATATGTGAGTGACTATTCAGCAGTTATTGTCAGGCAGTTTTTGTTCCTTGTGAAAATGTAGATACTAAGTTAAAAATAACGAGCTTCTCTATTTTTTTTCTTACATTCATGAAAAGTTGTCAGCTTCCCTTTCTCCTAAATTGATAGCAGGGATATTTGTTAACTGGTATGCCATTAAGCTGGAAAGCATGGGTGAAGTTAAGGAGGTCTTAGCCTCCTTCCCCAGTATTTCACTCTTACCATTTGTTTTGGGGTTTTTTCCCTTGCCTTGCTTCAAAATTTAGTGTGCAAGTATATTTTTCTTTACCACAAGCTGTCAGTAGTAGAGCTCACTCTGGTTGGGGGGAGCACGTGAGATGGTTTAAAACACTGGGTTTTTTTGTTCAGTGGGCAAGCAGTTTTGTTTAAAGTAGTCAAGTTTTAATGCAGCATTTCTGAAACTCCTTGAAATCAAAAAAATTACACGAGCAGGTAATGTAGTTTTTTGAAGTATTTTTATCAGGTTTTCATGAATTTTTGTGAGGGATCACACATGGTAAAATATGGAAGCTGTCTTTTGGTGCATATTTAAAACAAATAGGAGGGCATGTGTCTAGTTAAAAACATGCTTTCTAAGATGTGATACTCTTTGACTTCATGCATGTCAAACATTTCCTAATTAATTTTCCATTTATAATTTCCATTTTGACTTGTTATTTTATTCCTAGTTGTTTACATTCACAAAATAACAACTGACAGTGTGTATTATCTATTCCAGAAAGACCTCATATAATTCATTGAAAGATTTTTAGGAAGATTTCTGCAAAGTACTAAATAAGAAACAATTACTGTATTGCTTGCACTAGGTTGAACTCAGGGAAGAGATTCTAGTTAAAATTTCTGGTTAAACAGAGAGCATACTTCCACTTTTTAAGGTGACTGGTAGTACTCGAGGAACTGATAATTTTCAAAAGTTGAAGACACACAGTGGTTTGTTCAGGTGACACAAGTTAGTTACTATACTTTTGAACCTGTAGGTTGTGCAGGTTTTAGGTATTATGGATGTTGCACTCCCAGTTTGTTTGCAGAGGATGTGGCTTTAAGAGTTTGTATTAATTGGGATCTATCAATAGAATGAAAGTTGAAAAACTGAAATGTGCCAGAGATTTTTTTGCTAATTTGCTGTATAGGAATTCAAATCCATGTACAGTGCCTGCCAATTATTGTTACTTAGATTTCTACAATTAAGTAAAAATATGTCCAATGCATTGTTATTCAGAGCAAAGAACATACTATGTGCAGTTTTTTGTACTGTATGAAACTGTGATGTATTTAAAATATTTGTGTTTTTCTTCTAGTTTGGCTGGAATAGGGATGACTATGACTTGCTAGCTGCAGGAAGGTAAATGATATAAGAAGAAATTGGGTAAATTTATATTTCATATCATAATGCCAAGATACCAACTTTTTCAGCACATAGTGATGTTTCGTATTATCATTGAATTAATTTATTTTAGTGATTTGGTTGGTTTTTTTTTGAGGCTCACTGCTCTCACTTAGATTTGAAATGACAGAAACTGCATTCTAGAACCGGCTTAAAATAACAAAAGGAAGAAAGAGTTGAAAGATTTTATTTAGCAGCTTAATGTTCTCTTTCTGTTCATTTTATGTCAAGAGATGATCTGTTATAGTACAGACCACTGATTGCCAGGTTTTTCTATCTGTCTGCCACTGGGGTATCTGGGGTGGTCACAGGGCTTACTCTGAAAGATGCTCAAAAGCAGGTTCAGTCAGAGGGCAGCATCCTGGTATGGTTTTATTGAATCTCAGTGTCAGTACTCCCATGTACAAATCCTTGTTGTAGTCCTAAGTTAGGAGTCTGATCCAGAAAGGGGTAGAGTTATGCCACCTAATTTAACATTCTGTATCATGTATCTGAATTGAAGCCCTCATAAAAATGAGTGGTTGCTTAGATAGCCTAAGCACACACTGTTCATTAGTGTGCTTGAACTTCTGCTTGAGAAAAAGTGTGGAGAGAAATTCATTCAGGCTGCACTGAGTTGGATATGATAGAGATGAAGATTTCCCCCATAATTCTGTTGAATATTTATAGACTATCACAAGCAAAATTTGAGAAGAGTAATACATAATCATAGTACATTGTGTCCTTCATATTGGAAGTGAGCTCTTCTATCTCTTCATTTAGAAATGGTCTTTGTCTATTTAGTTACACACAGTGCAGGCTGCTAAGGTACTGAATTTAGATCAAGATTTAAAATAACTAAGGAAACTTGATTTTAGGTGTTAGATAATCTTCTAGGTATTCATCTTTTGCAGGAAAGTTCTGTAAAAATCCTTTAAATACTATATTTATCTTTCAGGATCCCTTGTTATGCTTAATGCATAGTTCATAATTGTATTAGATACTTTTGGAGGAAAATAGCATTTGGTTATTAAACTCTATTTCCACTGTACTATTGTATTTTAAAGCAGGATTTGTGAAAATTTATTTTTGCATTATGTTTAGTTATTTTAATGCCATTTTCCCAGTCTTGCAGGTCATCTTATTGAATGTGGTGCTCAGTGTACAGGTGGAATATTCACTGATTGGCACACAGTACCAGACTGGTAGGTAAACTTGATACCAGCGTGCATGTTTGTAGTGGGCCAAAGATGAGGTTTTCTTCTTGTGTTTGTGAGGTCAAAACTGCTTCTACTTTAATCTTTTTGGGGGAGGCAATATGGGCCTCTTGGTATTTTGCCACCTCAGCGTTACTCTTCTGTGAGTTCTGTTCTCCCTTTTGAAGTTTTCCTTTTTGGTCAGACAGGGTCTTTCTTTTGTTAACTTCAGCAGATTTTGAAAAACAAATTAGCCCTTTGATAATTTTTTTTCTCTTTTAAACTTTTTTTCCCTGTTTCCTTCAGTATCCTCTGCCTCTTAAAAGTATTTATTATTGACTTTCATGTATGAGTTTAATGGAAAAGACAATATTGATATTTTGGATGCTGTTGCATTAGTGTTCAGTTAGATTAGAGTTGCTTGCTGGTCAGTCATAAATATTCCATAATTTACTTTGGTGGAAATGAGTATAAGCTGTAGTTCTGTCCTGCTGAATAACTTGATGAATGCAAATGTGTTGGTCAGTCCTGCCAAAAAGTTGTGTGTGTATCTTGTGTTCTGACCTGTTGAATTATAGTTACACGTAGGTGTGTCATTCTGCCTGTTGAGGGAGCCTGCTTTTTACCAACCTTCTTTTACCAATTCTTGTTTCTAAGAATAGTTTAAAAGGAGTTGGGGAATACATTTTTTGTGTAGGATGAGTGGTTCTGGCTCCAGTTACTTCTGTATATCTGAGGATGAGAGGGAGGAATCCTGTCCTGTGGTGTATCATGAGAAAGGCAGTGCTGCTTTGATGTGATGCAGGAAAGGGCTGAGCAGCAGCAGGGAGATGCAGGAGAGGAGAGTGCTTTAATACAGTGTGTTCCTTTCTGCTCCCAAGTCAGCTCTGGTCCAGGTGGATGAGCCAGCAGGACTGTGCCCTGCTATCTGAAGAGCCCCTAGGCTGCCTGGATTTTTTCTTCTCCTCATAGTGACTGCTTCTGACTCAGAGTGTTATCCTAAAAGATGTGTTCTGTTTTTGAGTTCCTGAGCACTGCTGATTTAAAGGTGAACACATGTATGGCATTGAAACAAACAGGGTCAGACATTCTTCTCACCTACTGAAGGCTACTAGGCCTGGACAAACTGCACTCACTCTTCACTGTTGTGTTTTATGGGAACTCAAAGGAGAGAGTTTATATTAACAAGTCACCCTGTTTGGTTTGGGAATTTATAATTCCTATTCTGATGTCTCTCCCAATGATTCAGTTATGCTATATCATGGAGCTTCTTAAAATCTGTAGCTGTGACTCCAGAAGACCTTGCTTTGCAAAAGAATTAAAGTAAAAAAACAGATTACTAATTTCCTTATTAAAATGTTTGATAAGTCTTTAAGGATTTTTCTGTGAGGAATGTCAGTCTGGCTTTAAAAAAGAAAGGAAGTTTGAGTATATTAAGCTGTGAGCTACTGGAGTGGGAATAGTTCATTTTACAGATTAGTATATCTACATGAATATGCATAGCTAATAGTTTTGTATCTGTAAAATCACAGAACTTTGTCTAAAATCATAGTAGACTTGTGACTTTAAGCTGACTGGTGCTGAATTCTATCTCTGTTAAAGGATATAGAAGTTTAACTCCTGATGCTGCTCTGTTACCTTGTCCCCATTAATATACGTGCATACATTGAAACCATACATATCTCTGTGCTAACGTAACAGTTATTTATTTACCTTCAGTTTAAATCTGCTGAGGAATTGATCATGGTACCCTAAAACTAGTCAGTTTGTTTGCAAATTTTGGGTCTTACATGTAATTGCAGCTTGACACATCAGCCTGTGTTGATGAGCTCCTAAAACTAGTCAAAACCAGAATAATGTGTGAGCTTTGATTTTAAGTTTGGAAATGTAGAGTGGAGATCCACTTCACTGACTGAAGTGGACTTGTGATCCAGCACATCCATTTAGGATATGGGGAGAAGGAAGGCAGGGAGGAGACTAAATAAATTTTGGTTTCCTGATGAATAGTTATTTGCTATAATTAGGCCCAAAAGCATGAAGGAGAAATATTGTGAAAGTTTTTGGGATGCAGAAAAATGTGTTTTCCATTTGATAGTTTAGTAGTAACCTGTTCACTCCTTACTTTAAAGGAACTTGGTGGCATGAAATTTTCATTATTTAGACAGTCTGAATCTGTCTTCAATGCATGCAGATAATGCAGTTATAATAATGTATGATAAGAACATGGTACCTCAGTCTCAGTAGTGACCAAAATGTGCCATGTCTACTGCCACTTACTTGCTCTACTTCAGATAGGTCACTAGAGCTGTGATAGAGTTTGCAGAAATTACTTGACTGTGTCTATAAATGATTTCTCCCTTGTTTAGGAGAAACTACATTTTTATCAGTCTCCTGAAAGTAAGTGTGCTTAATTTAGATATCAATAAATCACTGTGTCTGTGGTACCTGATGTTAAATCCAAACCAGTCCCAGTAAATAGGAGGGGGAAGAAGCCAAGTTAAATCTGTGTTTATCATTAATGTGCCTTTCATGTACGAGTTTCTTGTTCTTTGAGTGCATTTGTGCAGCCAAGAGCAGAAAACCTGTCCCGAGCACTTACTGAGTTTGGTGACTGAACACTGGAGGGCAGCCTCTCTCCTCCTCACTCCTAACTGCAGAGGGTGACCTTGGTTAGCCTTAGAATGGGGTCATCTTTTTGACTGTCCTTGTGGATTTTTTCTCCCCAAGACAGTAAGCCATGTGGCTCTTCTGTCTAAGAAGGCTTGATGGGTATGATTTTTTTCTAACTTGTAAACAAAAGAATTTACTACATTTCAGGTTTATAAATCTTGGCTGTTGTTTATGCATAATCAAAAATAACTCCATAAACAACAGTAGTTTAATCTAAATGAAGCCAAGCAAGTTAGAGCTAATATTCTGTGCATATACTATTATGTCTCAGTGAGTATTGAGGCACTGGATTTAATCTATTTCATTCATCCAACATAGTTTATTTGGTGGGGTTTTGGTGGGGTTTTTTTTGGGGGGGGGTGTTGCTTGTTTGTTTTTAATTTTCTTGAAATGTTTGATGCAGATACTCATGGGAACTCAAATCTACTGCAAAAGGGTACTTTTAGTCTCAGGAATATTTGTGTGGGTATATTGTGGCCATTTAATGGTTAGCTATTAAAACTTAAGCTATTCTGTAATTTTCTTTGTTGTTTCCTTAAAGTGAGTTTTTAATGTAAAACAAGTGAAGTGCATGCTCCAGCTTGTGACTCTCCCAAGTTACTTAGCTGACAAAAGCCAAACTTACTTGTCTATTGACTTAAGGTACTTGGATTTTTCCAGGTGGGCTGGGTGCATCTCCTTAATGCATTTGACTTAAAGGTGGGAATCTGAAGCTATAAGGTTTTGTCCGGTTTTCATGAAAACAGGCAGATGGGTAGAAGAGATAGGTGCTGGTTTTTTTTCCAGTGAGAAGGTGGCTGCTTGACTCTTCTCGTGTGGGTTCTCTGATGTTAAGCAGAGAAAGTGCAAGAAGCCATTAATTCATAGCCTATAGAAGACTAATGTGCATTCTTAAATGCTTGTTTTAAGTCAGTGTTATCAAAAAAGACACTCCTTTTCTGTTATTTGTATAGTAATACACTTCTGCACATGGTCAGCAGAAGTGATAATGCACCACTGCTCCCTGTTTAATGTCTAAGGCACAGCTTCCAATGGGAAATTCATGCCATGTGTCAAAATGAACTGTATTGCCAGAACTATATTGATAATACACAGCTCTCTATTTAATTTCATTTGTCCCCAGACATTGCTGTCTCTTGCTATTATTTAGTGCCAGTGGGTGATTAGTCCATTGTTTTGTTTTGTTTTGAAATGCAGGAGAAAATAAACTAAGGCTGATCAGTAGAGTAATCATTTTGAGGAGATGATAAACACTGGCATTTTGCCCTAAGCCAGGAGTGTACAATGGTTGAGACTGCATAATCCTCTGGCCTGGGATGACCAAAAGGGTAAGTCAATAGCTGTAGTCTCTTAAGGGCTGGACCCAGACTTCTTAATTTGGGACTAGAACAAAATCCAGCATGCAAGTCCCATTCAGCAGTGTGGAATGTTTTTTTTCTCTGTAGCACCATCTATTCCAGACAGCTGAAAACACCAGGCACCTGGTCTGTTTACCTTGAAATTATCTGGCCATTAAAAGTTTAGGTACATGACATAGTCTGAGATGCCCTAGTCAGAGGGGATAAGTGATGAATCAGTAAGTTTTGCCTAAAGCAGAATTGCATGTTAGAAAACATTTAGGTACCTACATGTAAAGAGATGCTTATACCTTTGCTTTACAAGGTTGGGCTGATGTTGCCCAATACATTATTGGTTCTGAACCTGTTGTCAAAACACTGCTAGAAGTTGTAGCAGCTTCTGCTTCTTTTTCCTAATAGCATTCTGGTTAAAATACATACCTCAGGAGCTGAAAAGCTTGCCTTAGAGCTCTCCTCAGTGTGACATTCACTGAGTCACGTCCCAGGAAACTGCATTAGCTGTAAAGCTAGAAGTTCATACCACAGCTTACTTGGATCCTGGTTCACTTCCATGTCACAAGCATTGCTGTGGGCTTTTTCTTTGTTGCAGCAACTTCCACTGCAAGTAAATGTACTACACTAACTGCCCCATCTTCTGTTGCCAGTAATCTTAGTCGAGCAGTAGTGGCTAGAATGAGATACTTGAGGGATTTGACACTTTATGAGGGGAGAAGTAAGTGTTCTGTCTCAAGTAATGTTTCTCTCCCTGAGCCAGAGTGTACTGGTCATGGATTTTACTTCTCTTACAATGCAAATGGTGTAAGAAGTATGGCAAAATGAGAAGGAAGGTTGTCTTGATGGCTCCTCAGAGGCTTGTTAATAGTGCATCGTCCCAAAGTAGACAGGGAGGAGGTCTCTGCTTAGACAGCTCAATCTATCACCTGTGACATGCCCATAAACTGTAACATTTCTGAGAGCCAAAACTGAAGAAAAACCAACATTTTACATGGAAAAAAATAATCTAAGAGTAAGTTGTTGGCAGGCAGAGAATTTGACAGGAGACTGAGAGTCTTGATTGCTTTAAGAGTAGGTTGATGAGAAGGTGGCTTCAGCAGCAAAACCAGTTTTGTAACTTGATTACCCCTGTGCTGTAGGTCTTCACTAAGACCTGCTTTAACTGTTTGCTCCCATCTGGTCCCAGCTTGGAGGGGTTTTCTGAGGCGTCTTCTTAGCTTGGTCTCATTCAGTGCTCTGGTTTACTAATGTATATTATATATTTACTTTCTAAGTAGCAGACATGCAACCTGAAACAGACCTTCTGGATTAAAGAATGGTAGTTGTCAGCTCCCTTTACAAACTGATTTGTATTACTTACGTGTTTTCACCCAGCAATAAAGTAACTGCTTAAATTTTTTAAAGTAGTACTTGATATTTATCTCTAGTACTCTATTTTATTAATTTATATAATTTAATTAGAATTAATTGTAGTAGCTCCCTTTCAGAACTGTTTCCATTGTTTGATACTACCTCATCCTACATAGGGATTTTGTCACTAGACTGATGCAATTCTTTTACTGTGGAAGGATGCCACTTAGCCAAGGTACCTTTGGATGCCATGACTGTTGGTGCTGCTAAAGTTCATAGTTCTGTGGTTACTCCCCTGCTACACTATACAAAAGTACAGCTTGGCTATGGGTTATGGACAGCCTAAAGTTTGCATGTTCCCCACAGAGCAGATGTTACATGGTGTGTAGACATTCAGCCAAACCTACAAGTGAATCAGGCAAAGAGTCACTGTTTTAAAAGTGGAAGTACTGGTCTAGGTGATGGTGTGACTGTAGTACCTGTGCTATACCTGATCCAGGCAGCTACTGCTGCTAAAGAGCTTTTTATCCCAGGTTTAAGTAGCTGTCGTTTGACTGGGTCGTGGGAGTATAGACCAGTTTGTTTCCTTTCATTTTAAGTAATATCTTTTAGCAATTTATAAGGTAACATTTTTGTCTTAAGCATTTGTATGTTAATAGGGGTTATTACTGCCATCTGCTACAAGGTTGTCCTGGGTATTTGTATTTTCCCAGTCATCCAGTTACAACACAGGTAGAATCCAGGGACTTGTTACCCAAATCATTGCATCTTCACGCTGTGAACTGTTAAAAAGTGAGGGAAGCTTTCAGAGCTGGCATAACCTGGGGGAGTGCACACCTTCTGCAGTTAACTCACCCTATAGGCAAGTTCTATTGGGTGGTGGTGTATGCTGAGGGGAAACAATATTTTGCTGTATTTTGACCATATTAGGGGGTGAAATTTCTCACTTTGTCTCACTACTGTGTTTGGGTTTTGTTTCACAATGGTTTGGGGGTTTCGAGAGTGGAAGCTGGGCACAATGGAGTTGAAACAATGTTAGACTTAGTGGTTCAGAGTAGGAAGTTGAGTGTCTACAGTTGACTTCTTCCTTCAGAACAGAGATGTCAGGGGAGTAGGTGCAGGAATGTGCTGTAAGAGTTGTGTGTGCTGATGGCTGAGATCAGAGTGGGCTGCAGCAGGGACCCTGGCTGTCAGTGCAGGGACATGGGCTGCTCTGACTGACCTGTCTTCATGGGAGTGACATCTCTTTTGGGACGTGGTCTGAATAGGCTGCACTGAGCCTGCTAGCAGGGCACTTGGTGCTGTTGTCTTAGGACAGACAGATGATGGGGTCAAGCACACAAACGTGGCATTGAGAGGTCCAAAGCTTCTAAATTCTAGCCTCATTCAGTCAATGATGCTCCTTTGTTACACTGGACAAATCATGATGCTTCCTCTGTGTCTCCTTACATCTAAAATTGGGATAATTGCATGTTAGTCTTCTACTATACATTAATGTTCAAAAGCAAGAATTGAGGGGTGTTTTGGATGGGTTTTTTTTATCTATCTCACACTTGAAAATTTTTCATTTTATATACTTCCTGCTGTCTGCTTTTCTCTTTCCTCTTCCCCTCAAAAAATACCCCCACTAGAATAACTTGTGTATAAATTTGTTGATCCCATTTAATTCTTTGTGTTCTCCAGGGTGGGCTTTTTTGTTTCCTAGATCTGTTCAGTGGTTTAAATAGTTTCAAAGACCAGTCAAATAAAGTAGTATCTTTACTGATTTGATGTGGGCTTTTCTATGTATCCAGCAGCTACCATACTTTTCAAGTTTGTATGCTATAAGTGTTAAAAGTTGCTGATCTCTGGTAACAGATCTTCTATCTTAATCCTTTTTTAAAATAATGGAGTTATGTTTGAATATTCTCAATGATAAGGAATCTGCTCAAGCTCCCATGAACTTTTACTGATGTCCCTTAAGAGTTCACTGGGGTTTTTTTGCTTACTTTCTTCCAGACTTTGTGGATTTATGTTATACAAACTGTGTTCTTGTAACCTTTGCTGATATTCAGATGTATGTTCAGCACATTGTTACCACTAGCACCCAGAAATAATTAAAATTGAGGGATAGACTGGTTTTAAGTTTGTATGAAAGACCTGAAGGTCATTGACTTTAATGAGTGTGGTAAAGTTCACCACCTTTCGTTATTAGGACCTTTTTAGAACAGTTTAGCTTTTTCAAGGGACTGTATCTCCTTAACTCCTCTCTTTGCGTTCATTTTGTTTTTGTGGGAGACTTGTACAAATTTCAGACTTCCTGTAAGAGGGAAGGGAGCCAGGTAGCCTTTTGAGAAGAATATTTGCACTCTTATTTTAATTCTCAGATACTTCTGAAAAGTTTTGAGTTCTTAATTTTGCTCAAATTCTCTGAAAATAAATGAAAGCCTTTTAGCTAGAAAAGCAGATGTCTGGATCTCATTCACATAATCCTGAAAATTCTGCCCTGCTACTGTAATGACCAGTGCCTCTTACTATGAGCTATTTGATAACTTCTTGTATATTACACTTGTGAGAATGTGAGGAGGAAAGGGAATATTTTAATTCATGAACAGGTCCATAATTTCACAGCTTTTCTTTTGCTGCTATAATTTTCTATTTGTTCTGTCTTCTATGTGCTGAAGATCTTAACTTTCATGTCTTTCTGTTTTCTGATTATGGCATTTTCGTGTTTAATTTATTATTAACCTGTGAGATTACCCTTCATAGGTGTGATTATTCCTATTTCCTACTTCTCTTCATGTCTGAGGTTCCCAGCACTTGTGTTCTTCCTGCTTTGACTGCCTTTTTACAAATTCAGAGTGCAGGATGTATTTAGATGTTTTCCATGTCATACTGTGTGTGCTGCTTGCACAAAGGGGCTAGAATTAACAAACATTTGTTTTAAATTTACATCTTTAATAATAGTCTTTTAACTTTTTCAGCTTCTTTTTACTCGAACTGTTCCTGTTAGTGTCCTTCTCCATTGCTTTCCCCACATCCATGTTTGCATTTGGTATCTGCTGTTCTATCTGTGCTTCTTTGCCAGACAATAGACTACATCCTTGTATTACTTTAGTTGAGCAGTTTTGTTCAGTGCTTTGTTTGTGTATGTTTCTGTAGAAACAAGCAGATAAATGATAACTCTTGATAAGTTTTATTTAATAGATCATTACTATTACTATTACAAAATTCTGATGTGTTGTTACTATTTATTTTCACATTTCCTTTATATTTACTGAGATTTTCTCTTAATGTTTTTTCACATTCTAGGCACAACATAGGCTTTCCCATTGTAGAATGTTCTTCTGAAGGAGACTTTATTCTTTCCAAACCACCAGACACAGGGGGACTAATCTCTTTTGGCACTGTAGCTGAACAGTTGGTGTATGAATTGGGAAATCCTCAGCGCTATCTTTTACCAGATGTTACATGTGACTTTTCCCAGGTTTCCATCACTGAAATTCCAGGTTAGTCCTCTTACATGTAAAGATATCTGTGTCAATGAAGTGTGTTATCAAACAAAAGCAGCTACTTTAATTTCCAGGTAGTCTCTGCATATTTCTTGTTAAATCAACTGATTTAGAGAGTCATACTGTATTAAACTTGATACTTTCAAGGACTTCTACTAGAAATTCCTTTGGAAATTTTAAACATTATCTTATTTTTCTTGCTGGCTGGCTAATTTATATTTTCGATCACTACCCCCTTTGCTTTACTTTTTAATGCATGCCTTGCACCTGTCAAGTCCTTAAACTGTGTATTCAGTGTGGACAATGTTGACAGTTTCACTGTGATTTCATTTTTTTTCTAACTGCAGCTAAATTTCTCAGGAAAATGTTTTGTACATGTTTTAACTTGGGGCATTTGAAGTATTGGTAACAATGAAAGGCTGTGTCTTTCAAAGCACTATTTGCTCATGGTGTTTTTCTTAGACATTTAGATGGATCATAGCAAGTGGTAGAAGCATGATTAGGTACAGGATTTCCACCAGAGAGGTTTTTTTAAGAAAAATCCATTTGCTATCCTCAAAACACTTCACAGCCGTTAGACTAAAGATGGATATAATGTGTGTTCAGGATTTAGCTTCAAAAGCAAAAAAAAAAAACAAACCCCCGGCTTAACAGATTCAAAGAGCTGTAATTTGAGTAAGACAGCTCAAAAAACCTTCCATTTACAGTCATCTAAAGCTTGCTTTTTACTGCATCTATATTATATTTTTTTCCTTCTAATGAAACTTATTTGTTTCAGTATGCCAAGTGTCTTTCTAAGCCTTAGAACAACTAAAATCTCAAATTAAAAACTTTGTGGGCTAAAAATCAAAATGTGGTAACATAAAAAATATTTTGCTTGAGTAATAAAGTACCATAACATGGTACAGTGAATCTTCTGCTCGTGCAACATAACCAAATGGCAGTCTGATAAGGCCAGCTTGCTGCTCGTAGTCCCTAGTGTTTTTCTTTTTTTTAAAAAAAAGAAACCCTTACCTTCCTATGAACTTTTAGCTTGCAAATGACCTGATATGACATGTTTGAACTTAAAATGAACTTTAACATGAACTTTCAGTTAGTCCTCTTAGAAATACAACAGATGGAAAATGGGCAGATTGCTTAAATATTTTAGTTCGAAGAGCTTTGACACCAGCACACCAGTAAAAACAGGCAGGCTATCTAATTTTGCTGTTTATGTTGCCAGTTTTATTGCCCTGCTGGATTACTTGTAGTTTTTGAGCTGAGAGGTGCTTGTTTTCTTTTTGTCAGTGGATGCTATGCATATGGTTTTGTGGTATGTTTTTTCTTTGTGTTATGCTTTCACCTGGAACATGAAACTGTTCCAGATCTTCACTTGAATGGAGGGATGTAGCTCTATAGTGAGAGAGTTAAATTAACCTCATGTCAGTCTTGAGAGAGGGTGATGATGTTACTTGAGTGTTGTGTAAAATTTGTACTAGTGACATTTACTTTTTAAAATATGCTATGATCTGATCTTTTCAGGGTATTTGTTTAAAGCTTTGAACTGCTGCTTAAGTATTTGCAGGCACAGGTTAGGCACAGGTGAAGTACACTGTAATTCTGTCTCTCAAACGTGAGGTGCTGATCCTGCACTGCTGATTTTCAAGGAGTAGCACCTACTGAATTTCTCCAACTCAAGCTTGAACCTGATGCCATCACAGAATTTTTCTCCCTTTTTTTTTGGCATTAATATTCCTAATACTGCAAGTGGTTGTTTCCCTGAAACATATATTCAAACTGTTTCTGTTATTGATAAGGAACCTAAAGTTAAGTTACCTTTTCAGTTACTAAGCTCTCACTGGTTTCTCACCTTGTTTTGATTCTTTACCAACTAAGGGACTGCAGCCCACTCCAGTAAATTGTATGCTCTTTGTGTGTGTGCAATTACTGGATATTAAGAGGGAAAATAACTGTTGACTCTAAAGTCCTAAGGCTGCTTTCTGTGTTAAGTATTTTTTAAGTGCATGAATAAACATTTCAGTCACCCTTTTAAAAGGCTTATAGAAGTCATAAATTCAGTCACCAGTTTGCTGCTGTTCTTTCTAAGGCAGGAAGGACTGTTTTCTGAAAGGTTCTCTCTTCTGTGGCAGTACAGCTCTCAGTGATTTGCTTTTTAATTAAGTGCATTTGATTAATATATGTCACAAATAAATGTCTTTAAGCTTCTTCAATATAACTTCAAATATTGATTTTTAACCACTATAGGTTTTGATGGTGGAGCAGTGAAAGTTTCTGGAGCAAAAGGATTGCCTCCTTCAACATTTTATAAGGTATTATCTCATTCTGTGGAGTGAAAGATATCTTTTGATTTACAAAATCTTAAATTTTGGAGAAAATGCTAAAACTTAGCATTACTCTCATCTTCTCTGCCCCAAGGGTAAAAGAAAGGGGAAGAAAATTTGAAAAGGCAGACTTTATTTGATACATAAAAACTTGTTACCTTGTTTAAAAAGTGTGTATTTGTATAGATAATGATTGCCAGAGAGCATTTATAGCCCATCAGTACTGAATTCCATGTAACTTCATAATCCCTTTATCATTAGGTAAATGCCACTTATCTTGATGGCTTCAGAGCTACTGCTGTGTGTCCAGTGGGAGGCCCAAAGGCAGTACAAAAAGCAAAACGCACTGCAGAAAGCATTCTGCAAAGGTTGGTATTTCATTCTTGGAAGGGGTTCTGGCTTTCTTTTTTTTTTCCCACAGAGGTGATGAAAATAGAGCAGTGACACATGATGGCAACATTACTAACCTTACAAGAATCCTAGAAGAGTTTAGTTTGCTTATTGGGATGACATTTCAAGACTTAAGTAGCCTGTTCAAGGAAACCTCTTTTCAATATACAACTGCACTTCAGCTACATTTGA
Source organism: Rhipidura dahli (assembly GCA_013399225.1). Lineage (NCBI taxonomy): Eukaryota > Metazoa > Chordata > Aves > Passeriformes > Rhipiduridae > Rhipidura > Rhipidura dahli. The sequence goes on from VXAC01004222.1 coordinate 167,652, forward strand.
CAGAGTGAGAAACGTGCCAAATAGGTTTGAAAATAGATGGCTGGATAGTGGAGAGAAACCTAAATTAGCGAGGGAAAAGCTGTGACTCAGATTAAATTTTACTAGATGCCAGAGGTAAACCCACGTGAAAATAATTTTCAGGAGTTTCACAGAACTTTTTATGAAAAGTCTTAGTGATATGAAAAGTAGGCAGTTTACCAAGTTTGTGTTTAAAACACATTTACTTTACTACCTTTTAAAATGTGACCCAGTGATTGTTTTGTGCTTTATCTTTTTGCTAGAACAGTTTTGCAATTCTAAGACAGACTGCTAAACCTTTAGCTGTATTATCATGCCAGTATATTTGGGCAAGGAGGGACTCCTCTTAAATAAAATTCCATAACATGAGTCTCTCAGTGCTTACTCCACTAACTCCAGTCTTTCTAGTTTTGAGATCTATTTCCTTGTGCCATGTTTTATATAAAGCTTCCTCCCAATGCTGTTGTAGACCCATGCAGAAATGCAAGGTTTACTCTGAACTTGGAGTGATTGTTCATGTGCCTGTGTGCAGCACTGTTATGAAGAAGGAGATGTTTAACTTCCCTGATGAGACATGGCAGATGAGAGCAGGCTGATAGGGGCTGTGTAATTGCAGATGCTAAAAGCTTGTGTCCAAGAGCTATTGAGAAAAATCAGGTGATGGAAAAACCTTCAGGAAGTTACAAAGACTCAGAGACTTAGAACCTCTGAAAAACAATCTTTCTGGAAGCCAGGTGATTATTTTAGAAAAAAAGATTAGAATGGTGTGTTTTCCATTTCATGTTTGCTCTTGGATGTTATTTCAGACCAGAGTATGTGAATCTTTTGTTTGATTGAAACAGATTGTGATGCTGCTACCTCTGTGACATCTAGAAAATTAATTCAACCTGTTTAGTGTGCTCTCTTGAGTAGTTTGAATCATCAGAGGAAAGCTGATGTGAGGTAGTTGAAGGCTGATTAACTGGTATGGTAAGTGGCCTTTAGCCCATTAGGCATGTCTGTGGGCAAGTTCTCTGTTTTGAAAATTACAATATGCAAAAATATATTCTCCATCTCAAATGTAGTCTTTAACAGCTTAATACGTGGAATTGTTTCTTTGACACATAAGAAGATTGGTGTATGTCAGCCCAGACGGAGAATAAGAATTAAGCTATTCTGATCATCTCAAAGAATGCTCTGTCAGTAGCTATAACTCTTTAGGAAATGTTGACATCAATCTTTTTACCCATTTGTGTTCATAAAATCATAGAATCGTCACGGTTGGAAGAGACCTTTAAGATCTGCAAGTCCAACCATCAACCCAGCTCCATCACTGTAATCCCTAAATCACGTCACCCAGTGCCAGATCCAGACACCTCTTAAACACCTCCAGGGATGGTGACTCCACCACCTCCCTGGGAAACTTATTCCAATGCCTAACAACCTGAACAATGAAAAATTATTTCTGATACCTAATCTGTATCTTCCCTGTCTCATCTTAAGGCCATTTCCTCTGGTCCTCTCACTGCAGGCACAGTAGAAGGAGCTGGCCTCATCATCTGTACACCCTCCTTTCCTGTGGTTGTAGAGAATGATGAGGTCCCTCCTGAGCCTCCTTTTCTCCAGGCTCAACAACCACAGCTCCCTCAGCCATTCCTTATAAGACATGTTTCCTAAGCCTTTCACAAGCCTTATTGCCTTTCTGTACGTGTTCCAGCGCCTCAATATTCTTTTTAAAGTGAGGGGCCCAGAACTGAACACAGCACTCAAGGTGTGGCCTCACCAGTGCCCAGATCAGGGGGACAGTCACTGCCCTGGTCCTGCTGGCCACACCATTGCTGATACAGGCCAGGTGCCATTGGCCTTCTTGGCCACCTGGGCACAGCTGGCTCATGTTCAGCTGCTGCTGACCAGCAGCTCAAAGTCCCTTTCTGCCAAACAGCTCTCAGGCCACTCTCACCCAGCCTGTGGCACTGCCTGGGGTTGCTGTGACCCCAGTGCAGGACCCAGGACTTTGCCATACTGAATCAACTTCATGCACTTGTCCTTAGGCCATTGATCGAGTCTGTCCAGGTCTCTCTGCTTCAAAAGAATATTCTAAGGACATGATCTTTCAGCTACCCAGCTTCCAGTCTGTTCTAAGTTAAATTCTGCCCGGTAGTCTAATGGCAACAAGTGCAGAATAAGGTGCACAAATTTAAGGAGCTTCATTTATATAGGTCAAATTAGTTGTTAGCCTTAGACTCTGAGCAGCTTTGGCAGCTTTTAAGATGACTTCTTTTGCTTCTTGTGTACTTCTCCTTTACTTGTTTATTCATTGTTGAAAGCAGAAGTGATCTGGCAATAAGTGTGTGAAGAAGTCTTTTTGAAAGTCTCTGGTGTCCTTTTGTTTTCATGATTCTCTGTTGCATTGCTAACACATGCTAGGGCTAAAAATGACCCACAGAATGTATTTTGAACTGTATCTTTAACTGTAATGTTTGTAGATAAATAATTTAAAATAACTTGGTACAGACACAGTTTGCAAATTTAGTTAAGTGAGGTTGTCTGTCTTTTTTTATCTCACCAAAAAGAAAGGTGGCCTCATTTGTGATGCATGAACACCCTTCCATCTCTTTACAACTATTAAAAAATTGTATTTTGTATTTAAGTCCTGTACATTGCTTCACTGTTTCAGGTCCTGTGCTAATATTTATGACAACAATGATATATTAGCAGTGTCTTCAAAATGTTGCACCAATGCAAAATATTTTTATAATCCTAAAATAATTACAGTATTTCAACTGATAAAAGCTTTTATTCAGCTACTTGACAGAGTTAACTTCTGTGGACCACACAGGGCTTCTTTGGATAATCATTTCGAGACCATTTACTAATTAAAAAAAATCATTTGTTGCAGGACTCGTCTTATTTTCAGTCAGCTTGGGTATGAAGATTACAGTGCAGTTAACATACAGGTTTTAGGGTCTGAAGATACATATGGACCTCATGCTAGAAGGAGTATAGATGGTGTAAGTATGCAGTGGAGTGTTCTTAAACTTCTACTGACCTCTTTTAATCTTTCCATATTGTTATCTTTTCCACAACTTTAAAGGAAGTCACTATCATCTTGGGAATTTCACCCCTTCATGTTGCAAAGAACTCACTGTCACTGCTTAATGTACAAAATTAATACTGACAAGGTCTTTGTAGTATTGGGTCTTCCAGAAGCACTGATACGAAATCTTAAAAAAAATGTTGTACTCCGTGGTGATGTTTTCTATCTAAAGAAATATCTTACTATAAAAACTTTTACATTAGATGTAATGCTAAAAGACCACATTATAAATATTGCATTCAGGAAATCTCAGCATTAATGCTGCCTGCACAACTTTAAAATTGTCTGTGAGTACTGTTTCAGAAATAATCTTCAACTGTAATTCTGCACTGTATTTTGTGACTGTGTATGTAAGAATATGAATGATGGCCACAGCCACTGCAGCTGTGTTATCCATGGTCTGTTTTCCTAATCTAGAGAATGAAAGTCCTTTTTAAAGGAAAAAGACTGTAAATCATGTCCTCACTTAGATGCACTTTAAATATTTAGACAGTATAGTTTGTTCCAAAACAGTAGCATTTAATTCTTCTTTGTAAGTGGCAGTCTTGCAAAACTGTTGAGGTACACGTGGCAAACCTCAACTCTTGGGTTTGTTCTTTTGAGTGCCGATGTTTAACAGCCAACAGTTTGTATCTAAAGGAAACGATAATGTGATGTGGAGAAGGACAGTGAACTTCTTACTAGTGAAATTGAGTGCTCTTAGAAATAGGCCAAGTTATATCTGCAGCTATTCATTTCAGTGCTTGAGTTTCAATTTCCTTCAGCAAAGCAGCAAGAGTTGCTTCCTGAAGACCGAGCTTTATAATGTGGTCTTTTTTATTTTAGGACCATAAAACCTGCAATTTTAAGTGTCTTACTAAGAGTGCAGAATCAAAATTCTGAAACATAGAAACAGATGTTCCAGATGTTCAGCTTGTCTGTGTTTTCTTTGTACCAACTCCTTATCATTATGCATTGTAATATATTCTTTAATTAAATTGTTACATAGAAAGTTTTGTCTCATTGTACAAAGTGAGTAATGAGTTGAAGAAGAGCAGTTTCTCCTTCCTGATTGTTCAGTTTGCCTTGCTTGCAGTACATGAAAGAAATTTTTGAAATGAAAGAGAGTATTTATAGTACTTTCTGTATTTCCAGCCTCAGTTCCCAGGTCTTACATTAAAAGTAAACAGAGCATTATCACCATTGTATGTGCTTCTCATACATGCCTGATACAGGATGTGAGAGCTAAGGCTGAAATACAGGAAATTGCACTATTGCCTTTCCCCTTCATGCTTCCTCCAGCATTTTAGAAGAAACCAGCCAGGGGAGCTTTCATTTGGAAAGCAGCCGTGGTAGCTTGAGAAAAAGGGTTGGGGAGTGGAGTTTGCTCTTCCATTTGAAATATAAAGTCATAGAATCCTAAGGAAAACATTTGCCCACTGGGGCTTCAGGTAGGGATGCTGTAGTCCCTTAAATACTCTTTTCCTACCATGTCCTTCCATGTAAAATCAGAGCTGGTTATTTGGGTTACAAATCATAGTGCTCAAAACCAGAGCCACGCTGTGCTAGGCAGTATATTAACGCATAAGGGAAACAGTTCCTGCTTTGAAAGTTCTACCACCTAAATTTGAAGCAAAAAAGCAAATATGTAATTGAGTACCAAGACAGGATAACTTGAACAATATTTGTAGCTCAGTGTAGATGTATGGTGTGGCTGTACTACTCATGCACATCTGTCAAACTGGTGCAAAGGTTTTCCTTTGCAGCTGTGAAATCACCCTGTACCCCAGCCTTACGTACACCTGCATACTGTAGTCTGAGCTGCTCTGTGGAGTATTGACTATTCCTGACAACGTGAAATATCCTTTAGAAACAGAAAAGCACTTCTTTTTCTCAGCCTTCTCTGCCTGCTGACATGGTTGCTGCCTGTCACTGATAGCTTGCTTTGTCAGCACCAGCCCAACATGAGATAGAAAGGGACCTGAATCAGCACTGAGTCATTTTAGTGGTGCTTGATTTTTAATATCTCCTGTTTTGTTGGGGAGGAAGGAGTTGTAACAGTGACACAGCGTCAGTGAGTTCATGGTTTAGAAATACGGGATGTGCTTCACGTAGAAGTATCTATTAATAGTACATCACGCACTAGAGCTTGCTACATAAAATCTGTATGTGCTCTGTTAGGGTTCTGCTAACCCTTTCTTAACTGATTTCCAAGACATTGTTAAGACTTTGTTTTGCTGGTTTTTTGTTTTAATTTTGATACTGTAAGATTAATTACTTCAGCCTGTATACCCAGTTTTAATACTGGGTTCATCCACTCATTCAGCTTATTTTCACAGACCATTTTATCTTGCATTTGCAGGCAAGGAAGTAAACATGGAACTTTAAATGGAATGTTGATTAAATGGTACAGTTTAGAACCAGAAAGCAGATGGGAATGCATGAATGTGGTTTTTGCAAGAATATTTCCTGTTGATTATTATTTGTAGTAATTGAATGAGTCTTGTGATAGCTTTGGGAACACTGAATGTTAAAATTATGCATTTGTTGGGTTTGTTGTATGGCTGCATATTTTTTGTGTAGCAGCTTTATTTTACAACAACCTAGTGAAACTTTTAAACTGGAAAACTGATTTCTTATCTCTGTTATCTTAATCAGGACATCTGCTTCAGTGTTCACAGAAGGAAATTTTTACCCTTCAAGTGATTGTGATCTATGTGATCAGAAATACTACCTCTCCTACCTTGGCTCCACTAAAATTTTATTTTAGGGTTTGCCTAAATGAGTATTGAGATCATCCAATAAAAATGTGAATCAAGTTTGCAGGATTTCCCACAGGAGAGTATTGTGGCAGGTATTTTCCAGGCTGGGAGCTTGGAGGCTAAGAAATGAACTGTGTCTTTGAGTATGCCTGCCTAAGAGTACTTAAACATAATTGCTTTCCCCTTTTTTTTTTATCACTGCTGTACCTCAGAGTACCTCTGTGTGTATATGCCACTAGAATTGGGAGTAGAGAAAAATAATTTTTCAGCTTCATGGATGTTTAGGGTATTGAATTAAACATAATAAAACAAGAAGGCTTCTCATTTTTGAATTTCAGCTGATCACCAGCTAAAAAGTAGGAAGTTTCCTTCCCTTGGTATAACCTGATACAAGCAATTCTCGTCCTGTAGGGGTTTTGTCATGTATTTGAGATGGAATGGAGGATTTAGTAGTCTGTTAACATAATGGTCTCTTTAGAATACCAGAAGCTACAAAATTTAAAAGAATTTATTAGACAGGGCATTTAGAGATTTTTGAAATGCTCCGAGCTGTAGAAAAACAAAACAAACCCTACCCAAATATAGGTATTTTTTTAATGCTTTCATGAAACATTTCCTTTCCTGGTGACATAAAGAAGGATATAAACACTGGAAGAAATCTCCTAGTATCTTGAAGTCAAACTTGTCCTCTTAAATTTTATATTGATATAGATAAACCAAGAATTTCATATAAGGTTACCAAATAATCTTTAGAAACCTAATGTTCATTAACCAAAAAGAAAGAAAAGCTGATTTCCAGAGAGAAGAAATGCTCTGCTGCAGAACTCCATACTAACAGAGTAGTGCTGTGTTAGAAACTCCTAACAAATAGGTTTTGATAACTTGTGCAGTCCCATTTTGTGTGTACTTGCACTTGTGCTTTAGGCCAAGTAAGAGACACTCAGAGACAGACTTCTATTGTGAGTATGTTTCACATACTTGAGGATTCAAAGGCAGACCAGAGGTAGTTCCTACTGGTGCTTGCAAATTCTGGAATAAATAGTCTTTACCCTCAGTAAGACATTCTTGCTCTAAGGCTTTTACTCAGTGTATTGATTCCAGTGGTAGATCCTTCAGTGGCTGAAAATAGAATTTTTGGAGAAGTAAAATTTTAAGTGAGAGGAAGTGCTTATCTGTAAGGACAGGTGTTCTGACTAGAGTCGGGAGCACAGCACTGATTTGGTTTACCTTTAGAGGGAGCATCTGCTCTTCTCTCTGAAAACGTGGTGGTTTTTCAAGTTCTGTTCTCACATTTATCTCCCAAGAATTAGGTTTGAATTCTTTTCTGTGGACTGATCTGCTGCCTTCTTGATGCTAAGAGAAGTGAACCTGGCTCTCGAACTTGGCCCCAGAGTACTCTCAGTGCACTTAGAATAAGAGCAAAGTTTGTTTGCCAGTTGCACCGAGGATGAAGCCAAGTATTTGGTATTGTTAGTTACAGTACTTCATCCTTGGAGAATGCTGGAGAAAAGGCACACTGCCCTAGTGATTTGAAATACCCAATCGCTGATTCCATGGTAGCAAAATAAAGATAATGAAAAGTCAACAGCAAATCATAGTGATGGTGGATAAAAAGTCACCAAATTATTCATCTTGAATGCCGAGCTACAGTTATTTTTCAGTTTTGTAAATTTAACCGATGTTCTGCATCTAAACTAATCTAATTTCAAACTTTTTGAAGCAGGGTCCTCGGGAGGCTGTTATTTGGCTTGCTGTACACCATAAACAAAGAGAAGCTGTAGAAATCTTCTCCAAAGAGATTGCACCAGCTGGAACTGGCATGGGTAAATATTCATATCATCTTCTAAAAATTTTAAAGTTACTTTTTCTTCTCTGAGCGTGACTAGAACCCAAAACTTAGTAATGTTAAGCTTCATTGCGTTGTTCATAGTGAAATAATAATTTTTAAAGGTGTATAAGCTTGGTGTAGAAATGCAACCCACAGGCACTAGCAGAATGATAAAATGAAAGTCCTGGAAGTTAATCTTTGTATTCCTTTGAGATTCTTTATTCTTCCATTGCTGTTATTGCTCCTTTCTGGTTTTTTTCCTTATCCTCATTTTTCTGTTTTTCTACATGTGACTACACTGATGTGCAACAGTAATTTACTTTTTTATCATGTTCCTAAAACTTAGTAATGCTATTAGACTTTGCTGGCAATTAACATCTGAGTGCTACTCAGCTGGCAAAAATTTACCACAGTGTCCAGCTATAACACTGCAGTTTATGAAGAGATATGCAGTTTGAGAATTTTGAAGGCTCTCTTCATAGTTTATTATCTGGTGTTACTGCAAAGGATTTTTATTGATGCTACTGTACTTCTAACCTGTTTAATGTATAGCTGTTTGTCTAGTAATTACAGCTTTCAGGCATAATTTAAAAAATGGTGATGGTGCTGACAACCTGAATCTTAATTCACAGTACTTCTTAACTACCCAACTTAAATTCTCATCTTGCAGTGTTAAGTCTAACCTCAAATTATTCTGTCCTTGGCATTTAATTTTGTGATGTATTGCAACTATTGCAAGATTTTTTTTTAATTGACATGTGAGGTAAAATCAAACCTTAATTAAATGAAGTCTGTCTTAGTTTTGAGGATATATTTTCAAGTATTTGCCTAAGGGTCACATAATGTGAAATGATTGCTTGCCAAATGTTTGTTCCCAAAACCAGCACATTTGTTCTCTGTAAATGTCATTGGTTTCCCTAAATTTTTTAGGGGGACCTACTCTTTGATTATTTTGAGCAAAAATTTTTTTTCTGTTCGCCTCCCAAGTCCCTTAGGTGTCACCACTATATCCATCTGAATTCTAAGCTCATTTGTGTGTTTTGTGGGTAAATCATGAATACTCATCCCACTTCTGTTATCCATTTTAATGAATTTAAATTTTGACAGCCTATTTTGAGGAGTACAGCTTGGATATTTTGCAGTGGCTTCTGTGTACTTTATTGACACAGATCTTCAAAATTAAATTCCATGGGCTTAACCTGAAACTCTGAAGTTCCATAGCAAATTTAAAATCCTGATCAATGGAGAAATATTTAGGTGTTGCCGTGCAGTTAAGAAACTATTTTTTTTTCCAGTGGATTAAAAATTGTACAGAAGGGTGCACATTCTCACATTCTGTGTTATATGTTATAGTCTTTACAGTAGTAACAAGAACAGTTACTGTAATTATTCACTGAGATAATATTTTAAAATTTTGCAATTCGGAAGGCTGATTAGGAGGTCAGCATTTACCGTAGATGTAAGTTGCTTCCAAAGACTTGAAATTTTCTCTATGAATGAAGGATGCTATTTTAAGTTGGACCAAACTATCATTTTCTGCAGCTACTTAGGGAATCATAACTGACGTAGTTTCTCCTTTTTCACAGTGGTTTCTCCATAGCAGGCTATAAAAGTAAAAATCTATTCTTACTATTTATTCTATATAATAAGCCTAGACAATCCCCTAGAAACATCCTTTTGATTTAAGGAAAGCTGGGTGGATTTTAAAATCAGTGCTTATTTATAAGATCCAAACCAAATGGACCTGTACTTGTCTCTCCATTCTTAATCTGTGCTTCTTTTATAAAGCAATTGCTGTGTATATAAACCACGTTTGAAGTCTGAAGGTGTTGGTTTTATTAAGGGTTCAGTTTTTTCCTTTTGCCAGTGATCACTGAAGAATGAAAAAGTGAAAAATGTGCACTACATGGGCTGGGTGGAGTATGTGTACGTAGAATTGAAATCGAGTTACTGTAACACATGAACATCTGTGCTTTGAGGTGGCTGGCAAACTTTCAGTTCTTGTTATGAGGGCTTTCAGTGTTGAAACAAATGCTTTCCTATGTGGAATTGGGTTAGGCAGTCTGTGTGGATGATGGCTGGAACGCTGGGTTTGTTCCCTAAAGGAACGGCTTAAGCTCTTTAGAACATCCTGTAGCAGTTTTTCTCAAAAAATAAAAAATCTGTTTCAATTTATACAACTTCTGCTAATGAGCAGCAATGGGAAAGAGGCTATTTCTGGAATCATCTGAGGCATCTGGTGATAAATAGCACTTTTCCTTGCCAGGTACAGGGTTGCAAAAAGGTTTTTGGCCTCTGTGACATAAATGACAAGTGTCAGAGGGTATCAGAGCTGTTTACTGACGTGCTTCCAAGTGCTTGAACAAGCACACAGTCATTCTTTTTTTTTATTTGTGGAAGATATACTGGGACTGCTTGATACAGTCACTTCTTTCAGTTGCTGTTGTGTGGAAAATTTCTCTATTACCTGTACCCATAAGCTCTTGTGTAAGCAGGGAAGGGTCAGATTTGGGATCTAAGTGCTTAGTAGGCTATTTGTTGATGTGGAATATGTGTAAAGCAGTGATTAAAAGAATATTTTTAATTTTCTTTCTTCAGTGAGATTTAGAATTTTGCAACACTGACAAACAGTAATTAGTGGTGTACTAATAACTGCAGCAACTTTAACAATGCTTAGTTTCTGACAGTAGTGTAGACTTCCAGACCTTGCTGTGAAGAGCAGAACAAGGAATTATTTTTGCTTAATTGTCTTAAAACGGGCAGCTCCACGGACAAGACTTGTAGAGATGGGTAAGCAATCTTGGGAACAGAAGCCACAACTAAGACTGTCGAGGTTGTTCTTGTCCTAGGTGAATTCTCTTGTAACAGCACTTGGTGTTCATTTTCCTCCCCCTTTTTTCCTCCTCTCCATTTCACTGGGACATTTTTGCAAATGATCACAACTCTCCAAAGTGTCACAGCTTCAGTGAGAGGCAGAGCAAAGCCCCATGGCAGTTTGGTCACCCCCATGGGAAGGTCAGAGCATCCACAGGCAGAGGACCCAGAACCTGAGCCTTGTGTGCCCTGTGTAAGTGCTCTGGGCAGTGAGCACCTGAGGTCCCATTCTGTACCGTGCTGCACCACTTCTTCTCACTGGGCATTGTGGCTACTGTCTCTTACATTGATAGAGCATGCCTGTCAAATGTGGTTTTGTGCTGCCCACGTGGATCTGTGTGATGTAACCTCATGTGGCTTTGTTCTGCCAAAATAGTGGCAGTTGTGGGGATATACACCAAGTGAGATTTTAAGCATGAGTGGCTTTTCCTGATGAAAATCCTTTAAACAAAGAAGTTCTGTGTTTCAAAGACTGCCAGCTTTGGTCATGCCCCTCCCAACTCTCCTACATTATTTCACTTCCAGGAGGTGAGACAGTGACTATGAGAGTTGTTGCAAGTAACCCTTCTTTCTTGTTTTGCATATTCTCTTAATGAAGAATGGGGGGAAAGCAGGAACAAATTACAAATCCTTCATAATGGACACCAGGGAGGAAGGAGAAGTTGTTGACTTGCAGGGTGATGTCACCTGAACTGACACACTTCATTCTGTTATTTTTGGACATTTAAGAGTGACCTTTAAAAAACAAAGTACACTTTCAGATCTGTACTGGACAAAAAGGAAAAAAGAAAAAGAAGGGAAATATTTTCTGCTTGAACTGTATCTAGTGGTTGTGGAGTACTGTTTTTAACTATATTCTTTCCCTTTAATAGCAGTTTGGTGTTTGTTACTCTTAAGTGGTGTGTAGGCAGTTGTACAGGTAATGATCCTCAAGTATAGCAGCTTTCATCCAAGAATCTTGAGCAACCTGTGTGAAGATGATCAGCTAAGCTAACATCTAGTAACATTGGAAAGTATTCTCTCTGCTTTACAGATGGTTTCCTGAGATAGTGAAAGAAAGCATGACCACAAAAGAATGTGAATCAGGAGTTCTTGGTTCTGCTTTCCCTGTAAGAAATGCTGAAGAGCAACTCCACCAATATATAAGGGGACTAAGCTTAAATTTGGCTAAAATTTAGGAATGGGGAGTAGAGGAGAAGAGGGATTAAGAAAAGAGGTTTGATGGTTCAGGATAAGGGTGGAGAGTCACAAGAGCTCCTGCTGCATCTTTTGTAGTGAAATCCAAGAGCACTGTCATTCTGGTGTTTCATCAGGTGGTTTTAGCCTGCTAGTCACTACTTGAGGAGCTGTGAGCTGGAGTTGATAGGTAGTTTTATTTTGACAATATCATAATATGAAAATTATTAATTGTAGGTAAAATAGGTATTAATTTCTTTAGTAATCAGTACTAAAAGCCTAGTTGTGGTGTTTTTCACATAACCTAAATTTAAATCACTTGATTTAAATCAAAATTTTTTACCTATTTTCCTGATAACTTTTTGAGGGAACTTTCAATTGTGGTTTTTCAGACTTCGCAGGGAACAACAGTAAAATGAAAACAAATTCTTCCTGTGATTAAAAAGCACATCACAATTATTTTGTTGAGGAGTAATCTTCACAATGCTTCACTTCAGAGACTTAAAACTTTGGATTTTAGGTCTTGACTATCAGATGTGCTTTTTAGTGAATTTGGAGTCCTAATGTCTTAGTAAGTATTTAAGAACTTCTGACTTACTTTGCAGCATATGATTTTTGGATATGATACAATTTTTGGGCATTTGTAGATGTTGAAGATAATAAAAGTTAGGCCTCATAAAAGGAGAGCATTGTGTAGCCTCTGATCAATTTGAGAGTGCTGATTCTTCCCTGCTCCCCTCCACATCAGTAGAAAGACAACCATCCAAAGGCATTGTGCCGATCTGAAATTCCTAATTTCTTATGAAACCTCATCCTCTGTGTAAAAAGGAATGTTGTCTGTATGTTAAATGGGCTGAAGCCTGTGTGTGTTTGTGCTCTGCAATCTAGACAAGGAGTTAGACCTGCAAGAGAGAATTTTGAGACTGTTGCATTTTTTAAGAAGCTTCCATAGTCAACAGTGAACGACAGAGATTTTCTTAGTTATTCCCTGACTTTTTTTCATAATAATTTTTAGATTTTGATTGTTTTTGTTGAAGACCAGCAGGACACATTAGTACTTCCACAGAAATTGTTTTTAAGTATTATTAAAACTGCAGATGAGACTCTTAAGCCCAGAGAAGAATTTGAAGTTACTGTATATAGACATGCCATGTTGGAGAGCGATTTGTTGTTTATTTTCTGTTTGGAATGGAAGACATTTACTGTAAACTTCTGTTGAGTATGGTATTTAGTTCACAAGTTCAAACACTTAATCAGTTTTCATTTAGATTATGCTGTTCTGATGGACTTAAAGGGATACATACTATAAAAAAAAAGGCCAAACATACCTTATCTCATCTTTTAATATTTTTTTACAATTAATACTTGAGTTTAACCTTTTAATTGATAAAATTATTCTTTCTGTTTAGTCCTCAGTGGTCCGAAAGTTGATAATAACCAGGATTTTTTTTTTTTAGCAGCAATCAGTTAATTGGTTGGCTTTATGCATGTTAGTCTCCTGAAAAAAAGAATAATTTTCAGTCTGTACTGTTCAGTCCTAGTAGTGGGGTCTCCACAGCTATTTTCCTGTTCTGTGAGATTCCTATACTTGGCAGTGGAGAATCCTGGACACATAGACTCAAATTTTTAAATCTGTAGAAGGCTATGGGAGTTCAGTGCAGTTCTGCAATGTTGGGTTCATAGATGTTCACCCTCACTTCATAACACAGGCCTGGTTTGTATTATTCAGTGAAAATGTCTTCATTATGTACAGTCCAGTCAGTCAAATGGTTAGAATTTAAATAATTTCTGTTGATTTAGTATATTTATGTTGTCTTCTTTAATTCAGATACTTTAGACTGAATGAAATGTGGTATAGAAGAGGCTCAAGAAGAGCCTTACTGTGGGAATCTGGTGTTCATAGTTTAATGAGGGTTCAGTAGCTAAGAAATGTTTTACTAATAGCTGAAATCATGTGCTGACCCTTATTTTACTTTAAAATGACCGGAGTTTGACACTAAGATGACAGCTGGTTAATACAACTTGAGATTTTAAAGTGCTTGAGTATATGTAAATATTTTGACTGATGTCCTAAGTGCGTTGGAAGATGCTTTTAGAAATGTCCTTGTTGTAGCAGTTTACTGCAGTCCCCATTTTTTTTGAGAATAATACTGCAAAAGATAAACTATCTGCTGTTTTCAGAGGACATAGATAGAATAATTAAAAACATACAATTGACCCCTGTAAAAAAAAAAAAAGGTTGTATGCATTTTGTGTCGGTGTTCAACCATATTGTAAGAACTGCTGAGTATAAAAACCTCAGTTTTGTAAAACCTCAATAGACATTTCAGATTTCTCAAGTTTGATCACTTAAAAAAAATAGTGTTTGACAAGTGGACTACTTTGTCTGTTTTTTATATATAAATAGTTCCTTACATGAATAGTTCCTTAGAATATGCAGTAAATACATTATTATTATTATTATTGATTGAGCTAATTCAATCACCAGAAACGTAAGGGACAAACTTAAGGATCAAAAGCTGAAAGCTGTTCAGCAAGAGACACTGCTGTATCTTGAAATTCCATGAAACTTCAAAAAAAACCCCTTAAGTTTTTTTAAAGTGCTTAAAGCTTTTTAGATTCCAAGTAGTTGGAGCATTTTCATGCTTTTTTACTCCAAAACATTATACAAAATGTTTCATGCAGTCCAGCATCCTTCATATATTGCATAATGGTTTATTTCATTGAAAAATACACAGAATTGTACAGAAGTTTGGGTTTTTTTGACAGAAGTAGATTAAAGAATAAGAAGTATTAATCCAAAAGTGGCTGTGACCATTCAAGTAGGATTGAAATAGGACAGAGGGAATATTAAGGAGGCAAAACATCAGGCTTTTCCACCATCTGTAAATCCAGTGGGGAATAATGAGAGCTGGAAGGAATGAAGCTTGTTTTGTTGGAAATTTGCATCTCTTAGGTTGGTGGCAAGTTCCAGCCAGAGTTTTTTCTGCTGTGAGGCATTTGACAGGGTGTGGTCTATATGACATAGATTATAATGTGGTGGTTCTGCATATTGAAATAGGTGCTTATTTGGGCTGATTTTATGCATCTTTTGCTGGGGCTGGTTTTTGGTGGATCTGTTCCCTGAATTGCCCCAACTGAGAGCAACATTGGTTTTCCCAAGAACTCTTTTGTTTGCCTGCTACCTCTGTTAATGAAATTTACCAGAAATTTCCTGTCTTTTCCAGCATAATGTATATGATTTTTAGGAGAATTTTTATTTGCAAGTCCAATCCACAGATGGGTTTCACAAAGTGAGAATATAAAAAAGACCAAGAGGCAGCTGAAGAGAGAAAACATACCTGGGAAAACAGAAACAGTCAAGCTGTTGTAGCAAGGAGGTGTATCCTGACTGGGCTTCACCTTGTATTATTTACATAGGTATCTATAACTACATCTCTGCTCACAGGGGAGTGTCAGTCATGGGGTGGTAGTGTGCTTTGGTATTCTTGAGGTTCCTCTCCATCCTTCAGATTTGGATCAAATTTGCCATTGGACACAGAATTTGGGAGTCTGCAGGTGTGTTGGCAGAAGCATGGACACAAAGGAGGAAAATCTGACAAATAATTAATTACATGTATATACATAGGATGATGGTTTGTTTTTTGTAAGATACTTGGCCTGAAAGTAAGACTTGAAGAAGCCTAGAGGAAGGAGTCATAAAATGAAAAGACAGGATAAAACTGTGTGAAGAATTGTGCAGGTTAACCAAAGAAAATCACTTTCTAACTAATTATTTATTTATTTAATAGAGCCAATGTAGATTTAAACCTTTAAACACAGAATCCAAAGGAATCTAGCTTTGGATCAACTAGAAAGGAGTAGATTACTAGTCTTGGTGCCTGAAGTTTTTCCAACCATGTCATATATTTGTGAGTTAGTAAAAACAGGGGAATTCCAGTGGTGTAATTCCCACTGCTCACTGGTTAAATGCCCAGCCATTTGGAGAATTTGTAGTTCTCAGGCTTGGTCCCCAGACACTGTGAGGAAATGGAAGGCTTTTGGATCAAATGCTTGAATCAAAATAAGTGTCACGATACGCAGTGTGGTGATAACACAAAATATTGTACCTGCAGATAAACAGGAACAGGATATAGATGCACTGAAAGGAAGGTCTCCCATCTAAAGGTAATCACCCCTTTTTGCAGAGCATCAGTTTTGTGCCATTCCAATGTACAGAAGCTGTCAGAGAGTGGTGGTGAGTTCATTAGCTTGAAACAAAGCAACTTGTTCTAGAGGTCCACTGGGTAGCAGGTGAGACAATACTTTAACCTGCCTTGAGGCACTGAGGAATGGAGCTCTGATAACAAAAAATGGTCATATAAAGTTTCTGGGAAAGGAGATCAAGAGCTTCAGTTTAGCTGAGAATCTTGGCAATTTGAGACTGCAGCCTGATTGATATTCTCTACGAGCATGACAAATTGTTTGTGTCACTGTAGATAAAGATAAGTTTTCCAGAAAGGGGGGAGATCATCTGTACAGATGTTTAAGCAAGCAGTGCACCGTAAGCATAAAGTACAGCACAAGGAGGATACTTCTGTAGGGAGTTTTCTTGGGATGATAGTTGATCCAAGGAGATCATAAATAAATTAGCAGAAGGTAGGTCTGGCCACAGTGACAGGTTCATTGTTACCTGGGTGTACTGCACTTTCCATTGCCTTCTTTTGGTTTACTGGAGAAATGTAATCAGAATCTGAGCTGTGGGTTGATGTGAGCCTTAGTGCTCTCGTGCTGTTTACACAATTAACAAACTGGTTGTGGCTTACAATCAGTGATTTAAGATTTGTTTTGTCTTCTCTGCCTGAAGCCTAACTAGGAATTTCATATGGATAAAAATTAAATTGGACTTTAAAATGCTTCCACCTTATTTATATTCACATAAACAATGATCATAGCATAGAACTTAATGTTGCAACTGGGATATTGGTGTAGCTTTGCTCTGCAGTTGCAGGGATAGCTGTAGTACCTCCAAAGACCGATCTGCTGCTACAGTAGCTTGTGCTGGAGAACCTTGAAAGACCAGCAGCAGCAAGCAGCACTGGAAGGTTATCTTACCCTGAGGTGTGAGCAGTTGTTGCTCTTACTTGGATTGTTTCCTTGTCAGTGTTGAGAACTACTTTGTTGTAGGAGCCAAGATGCATTGTGTTAAAGCAGGCAAGTAAAGAGCTTGCTTTGAGAGCTTTCAGGATGCTGAAATTGATGTTGGAGCAAAATCTGGTATCCTTAATGAGTAGTTCAGTTGCCTAGCAGGAAGTGACCTATATGACAATCCACAGATAATTTAACTAGCTTTATGGACCTGTATTTTCAACATGACCTTACCATATCCACCCTCCTTCCCCAGCAACCTAAATAAACAAACTAGGCACATAACTCAATAAAAGCTGGTTTTGTTGCTGAGTGGCAGTTCTGAATGAGTACACAGGTAAGATGTATGGGGCTGAAACCTCACTGAATCATTTAAAATTGTGTAATACTCATATAAGGGATTCTTTTGTACTCTGTCCACCACCACACTTTGTTTAGCAGTATTTAGTGAGCAGGGAGGTGGTTATTGGTGGTACTGTTTCTTTTGAAGGCATTTTTTTCCCTTTCACTATCAAACATCATAGACTTTTTTGAGGAAGTTGCTTCTGATGAGCATGGATATGGCAAGGCTCTGCAATCTCTGCTGCCTGTGGTATGTGTCCACATTGACAAGGCACTGAATGAATCCAAGCTAGAACAGCCTGCTCTGGAGTAGATGTTATTATTGTTAACTTTAGTTTGCTTGGAGCACAAACAGAAGAAACTCACACCTGGAGAAGGCATGAAACCCATTTTAGCCAGAATTAATTTGGCCAAATACAGTATGTGGGCAGCTTTCCACAGCACTTGTTTTTGAGAGACTGCTTAATGCACTTGTTAATTAATTCCTAGGCTGATTTAATATATGCATTTTACTGTTTCTTTCCCCTGCAATATTTGGAGGGGAAATATTCCCCTGCAATACTTGGAGCTCTGATGCATCACGTATTCATTCCTGCTGTCCATGCCAGAAAGAAGGGTGAGAAGCTATGATCAGGATGAGGAGAACAGAACTGTTTCAGAAATACTGAGCTGGCAGATGGGTTTAATGATAGTAGGGCCTGGCAACCTGATATTACAGTGCTGACTTACCACAGAGCTGGGCTCGTGCTAGTGCCTTAAACCCCTAAATTGCCTATGTATCACAGAGGGAGAATGGGATCTGCAGTACCCAGCACCTTAAAAAAGCAAGGTTAGTTTAAATGCTAGAGAGAATGATTCAAATTAATCTGTACAAGCAAAGTCATATTAAACAAATTTTAAAAGAGACCATGGTCCATCAGAATTGTTTCTCTACTCTTTCTGAAAACAAATAAAACAAGAATGACAAAAAACCTAAAGCTAAGTTCTTTTTCTGTCAAATGTATTACCTCACTGGCATTGATATACAAAATATTTGGAAGAAGATCCTAAAGATTTAGTTCATGCTTTGCATATTTAAATTTTTTTGGTTAAAATTCACAGTTACGTGTTTTGCCTTTTAACTTGTATAAAATGTTCAGTTTTGTTAATTTATGAGAATATATGTAATTTTATAGAAATTTCCCTGCATTTATTAGAAATCAATTCAAGCTTTGATAAGCTGCGAGCTCTGGTGTTTTGAAGATGGCTTTAACCATTCTTTTGTGAATTTAATTTTCTTTTCCAGCCCCTGGCCTCACTGGAATTGTTGGAGGGCGCCCCAGAGTGTAAGTTCACTCCTGATCATGAACTTGTTGTAATGTGTGATGATAATGTTCCCACCAGTCACCATCACGAGCTTGCCCAGCTTGGGACAGCAACCACAGAAGCAACTGAATCTTCCTGTGTCACACTATGCCTTATAACTGCTAACAAGATAATAATGAGTGCTATACAATGTGTGTGCAAATAGTAAAATTCTTCACTGAATTAAATGTGAGTTATGTAAGTCTCTGCTTAGCTCACAGCAATGTCTTTGCTTAATGAGCTGTAGGGAAGACTTGAAATGTGACTTCATGGCAAGGCAGTAACTTGACCAGTTTAATACATGCAAATTTCTGGACCAGTTTTCTCTTGTAGCTGTTGGTTTGGAATATGGGCCCACCAAATTTACATCTGTATGAGCTCACTTCACCTAGAAATGTAAGGTCAAATGCCAGAACATCCCACAAATCTTAGCATGAAACCATTTCGTGACTGAGTTGAACATAATGTTGAGCATATTTAAAAAAAAATCCTGGCTTGATTGAGGTTTTTTCTAGCTATGGCTAAAATCTCGTGGTGATTTATATCCTCACCTTTTCATGCTTACTCATCTAAAACTTTGTCATTAAGCAAACGCTGTACATGAAGATGACAGAAGAACCTGTGGCTGTATTTCCAGTAGTCCTGTGGAGATGGCCTAGGTGTCAGTGTGGGGCTGCTGACAGTGTAGTAGACTTCAGTGTCATGAAGCACATCCTTTGTCTAGAAAACATTTTTGCTATTTTGGTGACTTCCCCTCAGTAGAATTTTCTTGCATTTTTTGAATAAAATCTTATATTCTTAATAATGGAATTTAAGGAGTTTTTACACTTCTCGGGCTTTCCAAAGTTGTTCAAAAAACCGTGGCTAGTCATGGTTGAATGGCTTTAATTTCCCAAGTGTTTGGTGTATGAATAGTCCAAAGGTGTATGACCTACCAGTTTCATTAATTTCTAGTTAAATGCATTTATGCTTGTTGTTTTGTGTGTCTAGGTCTCCAGTTTTGAAGCCATTTTTCTTCTATTATCCCAAAAGCAATGTTCAGGTAAGACCTACTGCTTAAAGTCTCTATTCTGTTTTCTTTGAAGTAATTTGAAAAATTCTGCTGATTCTGACATTTTTTGGTGACTTTGAGTTATAAAACTGCAAAGTAGTCTGGTGACTTTGATTAAAAAATATTTCCTCAGAGACTAATGTTATTCACACAGAATGTTTTGCAACAGTTGAACTTGCCAACCTTTCACTTTAACTGCTGCTAATTTTGAAATATCTTACATCCAAACTTTACTTCTCTTTTCAGGTTCCTGGAATTGTAGGTTTGAATTATTTTTACTGCAAAGAGTACTTAATGAAATTGTAGACTTTTTTGAAGGTTAATGGCGTCTCTTTAAAGAGTGGGCAGTTGAGTGTTCAGAGAGTGGAACATTAATCTTGTGAACTTGGACACATCTGAGTTTTTGAGGAATGATATATTTTGTGTATACTATGGGGAATAAATACTAAAATCAGTGAATTTCCTCTGATTCAACAGATTTTGCCTTAACAGGGAGTTGGGCTTTTTCTATACCCTGTCTGTAAAAATAGAAGTAGTAATTTTTGTTCTTGCCTATATTACAAAAACTGTAAAATTATGGAAGCCTGTGCAACTCTTGTGCCAGCTGTCATGGAGGAGCCCTATTCAGTTCATAGCAATAGTTTATTTCAGTCCAAGAACTTAGAGTTCAGATGTCTAGGCGGCCCTAGGTGAGAAATTAAGAGTGTAAGATGACATGTTCATCTAGTGCCTACTTCTCTGTGATGCATGCACCCCTCTCTAGTTTGAAGTTTTCAAGATAAACTTGAAGAAACTGGTTTTGCTGAAAACATAAAATGTTTGGATTTATAAATATTGGTCTCTGTTCTTCTGAGTGCCATCAGATATTTAATTTATCCTTTGAAGACTGCAGACAAAACAGCATTTATGCCCTTCTTTTTCCAAGCTCTTCAAGTAGCTTGTAACTGTTGCATCCCTTTCATGCCAAGGCGTCCTAATACTCACTAAGAGCATTCTCACTCATCCACCATCAAGAAAGTGGCCAAAGGCTGATTACTGGTCTGTTTTAGGCCACAGGTGTGGCAGGCTTCTGCTTAGGGTGGCACAGGGAAGCTCTGGGAGCACAGACAGCAAGTGAAAAGGTGGGCACGCGGGAGCAAAGAAAACAACTTAATCAGAAAGGGACTGTTTGGGTTTCATTCTTTAACACTCATACAGTGCTTAGCACAACCAAGCCCTATTTTTTAAGTAGAATTCTTCATTAATGGAAACTATTTTAATTTCACAACTTTACAGATAAGGTGCCATTTAGTTATTAAATCTAAGTTAATTCTGAACTCTGCACAGGGGAAAAGCATTTTAAAAAACCCTACCTTTCTTCTTGTCTAAAGAAGTACTTACTTTTATCATCACTTACGTTTTGCTTTATACAAATGGCTTGTCTGTGCCAAGTTTAGTGTGAAATTATTATCTTTGTGGAAGTTTAGCCTACCACTGTGTTGTTCATCAAATGCAATATCAACTTACTAATTACCACTGTGTTGCACACTTGTGAAATGCTGTTGAGATTAAACAGTAACCTAATTTAACAAGGAAAGAAAGCAGCGTCTCATTTACTCTTTTCAATACAGAAAATCAAAGTCCTTGCTCTGTGTAACTGATCTGATAGGTGCGTTGATATGCTGTCAGCAAAATGCAATGTGTCCTATCACTGTTGTCCTGCAGTAATACTGAGAGTAAAATGTGGCGTGATTCAAGTCCTTGATTCAAAATTTTAGCCATGTTTTAAAAACTATTGTCCAGTAAGAGATTACAGAGTAAGTATGAATTAACTGATTTTTCTAAACTAGAAGCTCAGTTACAAAGAGTCTAGTTGCTCTAAGTCAGCATTTGACCTAAAACTAAAAAAATTCCATAAGCAGATTTTGAGTTATGTTAACATTGCTACAATGGGTTCTTTTGTTTTGTGTTTGGTAACACCTTGCTGGGTGTCAGTTTGGATTCAATGTCTTGTTTGTTGTTTGCACTGCTTTATGCAATTGTACAGATTTTATCATAGATCACCAGTGGTTTTACAGTTCAAATAGTGTTTGTTTTTCATTTGTGCTTTGAAGGTAACATAAAACTTTTATGTAGGGATAAGTTGCATTAAACCTACTGAAGGCAAGTCACTATTAGTTATTCTTTAGGGGCAATTACAACAAAGAGTGCTGAGTAGAGTTATTTTGCATTTGCTGACAACTGAGTACTGATAACTGCTGCAGCTAAGTTGGTTTATACTGTTTTGTTCCTCAAGTTTAACCTGATTGCGTCTGAATCTTTCATACTGGGAATCCTCCAGTACAGATGAAATGGATATCACTTACTTCAGTCCCACCTCCTCATGTCCTGTCAGTGGTCCCACAGTAAAATTGAAGGGTACCCTGCTGTGTGTACTTTCTGCATTCTTCCTCTTCATCAAAAGGATGCTTACTGGTATAAGCTCAGATACTGGTCCATGTGTATATATGAGGGAGCAAGACCCTTTTTTTTTTGGTTTTCATATTGTTGGAGGCGTTGAGCCATTTGATCCACGGCTGGTATCTCTTTGTCTCTCGATCTTTGCTGCCAATCAATTGGGATACAGTGATGATGTGCTGCATACAAATAGCTGATCTGTGGGTTGCAGGAACTGGGTTTCATTTGCATCTGTGGGTAGCTGCACATTAGTCAGGTCATAATAAATCACTTCTAGCATGGCTAATTCCTTCAAGAACTGGATACCTCCCTGCATTGTGATCTTTTTATCTGGGTAACATACAACATTTTCCTTGAAATGATACCTTTCTTTCAGACTTACCAGGAGTCATCTTCAGGGGCTGAGAACCTAGGCCCCTTTTTCAAATCATTTATCCATGTCCCCTTCCCTAGAAAATGATCATAGCTACTTGGCTTCCCTGCCCTCTAATTACAGGCTACTAGCTCATTATCCCAGTGTCACAGCAGCCAGGTGATTATGTGCTGACCTGGACAACAGGTGAAATATTTTTGCATATCACACAGCTGATTCCAAGATACCCATCTTGTGCTGCCTCTTTCTCCTGTTCTTGTGATGGCCCTGCTGCATCCACCTTTACAAGCTGAGCTTTGTGTCCATTTCTTGTGTATGGGAGTTGACTGATAATTAGGCGGTCCTCTCATTCCTCTGCCTATCGCTGGGGTTTGAGTAGCGGCAGAGCTTTTGTTTTATAATTGGATCTAGAGACCTTCTTTTCCCCTTGAGAAGAATAGTGTCAAACAGAGCTTGGTAGGCTTGGGACAGTACATGGCAGTGATTTGTCTCTCTCTGGAATTGCCGAGGTGGCAGCATGCTTTCTCCAAATACTTTACTAGTTTTTCTGGACTCTGCAATTGTTCAAGGGTGTAGTTCCAAAATGCGAGCTGCTCACAGTCCTAGGCACTTGCCCATACCGCCCCATACACCCTGCCACTCTTAATGATCCAGCCTCAGAGTAGATCATACAAACATAAAATGTTAAGGGGTTGGAATAGACCTTAAAGATCATCTAGTCCCAACCTTCACTGCCCAAGGGCAGGGATACCTCCTACTAGACCAGGTTGCTCAAGGCCTTAACCAGCCTGGCTTTGAACGCCTCCAGGGACGGGCATCCCTAACTTCCTGGGCACGTTGTTCCAGTGTCTTAACCACCCTCACTTAAAAAATTTCCTCCTAATAGCTAATCCAAATTTCCCTTTCTTCAATTTGTACCCATTATCCTTGTCCTATCACTACAGTTCCTGATGAAGAGTCCCTCTCTGGCTTCCATGTAGGCCCCTTCAGATACTGGAAGGTTGCTATGAGGTCTCCACACAACCTTCTCCTCTCCAAGCTGAACAGCCCCAACTCCCTCAGTCTGTCTCTGTAGGGGAGAGGTGCTCCAGTCCTTTTATGAACTGTCATTGTCTCCTCTGGACTTGCTCTAGCAGTTCCATGTCCTTCTTATTTTGGGGACACCAGGACTGCACACAGTGCTCCAGGTAGGGTCTCACAAGAGTAGAGTAGAGGGGGAGAATCACTTCCTTCACCTGGATAACCACACTCCTTTAGATGCAGCTCAGTATTTGATTGACTTTCTGGGCTGTGAATGTACACTGTTGGGTCATGTTCAGTTTTTCATCAGCCATCACTCCCAAGTCTTTCTCTGCAGGGCTGATCTCTGGGTAGTAGTCTTAACAAGTTGTTTGAACTTTAAACCTGGAACACATTCAGAAGATATAAGCCAGCATGTGCCCAGGTGGCCAAGAAGGCTAACAGCATCCTGGCCTGTATCAGCAACAGAGTGGCCTGAAGGACCAGGGCAGTGGTCATCCCCCTGTATTCAGCACTGGTGAGGCCACATCTTGGGTCCTGTGTTCATTTCTGGGCCCCTCAGTGTAGGAGGGACTTTGAGGTGCTGGAGCACATCCAGAGAAGGTGAAGGGAAAAAAAACCTGGTGAAGGGTCTGGAGGACAAGTCTCATGAGGAGCAGCTGAGGGAGCTGTGGTTGTTTAGACTGGGGAAAAGGAGGTTATGGGGAGACCTTATCATACACTACAACTACCTGAGAGGAGGTATCATCCCTGGCTTCACCATCCCTGGCGGTGTTTAAGGAAAGACTGGATGTGGCACTTAGGTCATAGATGGACTTGATTATCTCAGATGTCTTTCCCAACCTAATTGATTCTGTGAAGACATAATGATAGGAACATGCTAGTTTGGGCATCCCAGGATATTAAAAATTCTCAAGATCTATTGTAATTAGTCTGGAGGATAAGGGGAAGATGAAAGGAAGTGTGTCCCCTCCATGGTGTGAGTCTCCAAAGAGGAAAGGTATAATTATGAACAGTTTCTGATAGATGTCTGCCACGTACAGTGATGGCAGCAATGCTGAATGCCAATACCAGATTAGTTTCACAACCAGCAATTATATCGTATCATTAGCCAGTGTTACAAAGTACAGTTTGATAACCTCAGCAGTTTCCATGGGTGATAACCATCCTAACAGGGAATACATACTGCAAGTAAGGTACTTCGTGATTGAACATGAGAAACAAACACATCAACTTTGAGAGCAAATAAATCATTGTGAACAGTGGCTACTAAACTAATACAATGAATGCTTGTAAGAAATTTGTTCTAACATGTTCTAATCAGATTTGTTGTTACTTCAACCCATTAAGCCCCATGTCGGGCATGAAAAAGACCTGTCACAGTTTATTCCCAGCTGGCAACTAAGTGCCCCTCAGCCACTCTCTCGCCTCCCCCCTACCCAGTGTAATAGAGAGAAGAATTGGAAAAAAAGGTGAAAAATAGACCCCATGAGTTGAGATAAGAACAATTTAAAAATTGAAACAGAGTAGTAGTTGTTGGTATTATTAAAAGGGAGGTAACAAAAAAGAAGAGGGGAATAAAAGCCAAGAAAGACAAGTGATGCACAATAGAGTGTCTCTCCACCCACTGACCAGTGCCCAGCCTGCCCCCAGCAGCGATCAGCAGCTCCTAGCCAGGTCTCCTCTCTCCCCATTTATATACTGGGCATGATGGTCTCTGGTGTGGAATATCTCTCTGGCCAGTTCAGGTCAGCTGTCCTGGCCTTGGTCCCTCCCAGCCCCTTGTGTACCTGCTTGCTGGCAGAGCATGGGAAACTGTAAAGTCTTTGATTTAGAGTCTACTCTAAGTGTTGCTCCTGAGCAGCAATCCACCCCAAAATTCCAGTATTGATGGGTTTTTTTAGCAGCTTTCACAAAATAAATTGGAAGATGAATACAGGATGCAGAGAGAAGTTTGTCTTTAATACAGAGAGCAACATTAAGAAGAAAAAGGGGTTGCATCATGGAAAAGATGGAAACATTGAAGTTTTGGGATTCAGCTGTCAGGAATGCAGTATATAGAGTCAGATGGAAAGAGATTTGTCTTCCTTCGAAAAATACCAAACTGGACAAAGCATTTCTTCTTTGGGTTTTTTTAATACCTTTTTCCCCCCTAGAAAAAGATTTCTTTTAGGTTTTTTAATGAATTGTTGTTGTGTTGTGGCCTTTTAAAAGCGAGCAGCAGAGCCTTATCTGTAAAGCTATTACTGGAAGTAGACTAGATCAATAATTAATTAGGAATATGCTTTATTTATTCACATTGTAATGGATTTCTGATTTGACTATTTGAAAATCTGTGTTCTTTGTACAGATCAACCTATTTTTAAATGGACAGCATGTTGAGATATTTGAGGAGGATCTCACGTTTACATCAGATGAAGTGGTTTCGTTTGATCTACCCAAGATTAGCAGTGAATTGAAAGGTATGTTCATCTTTGTATTTGTGAATATATCATTTGCTGTCGTCGTCCTTGTAAATCATGTTAGATTTTGTCTGTGAAATACTTTCTGCCTCTATGTGGTGCATTTTTATGGCTGTTGCAAAACACACTGTTTTCTTGGAAGGTGGTTAGTGTCATGCAGTATAGTATGTATTTGAGACTATAACAAGTATGGAAGTGAATTTTTGTTTAAAACCCCTAAGCCTTAAACACAAGTGAAGTCCATACAAAGCTGGCTTGAAACTGAAACGCAGTTTCAAAGTATAGTGTAATCTTACTTTTTGTGAATCCTAGAAATAGTTTGGTTTATCTTACATCAAAATAGAGTTCAGAATATAGGACAGACGTACAGAATGACTTAGAGACTTAGATAATTAAAATTTGGTCCTGTTACATATGGCAGCCTTCACAAAATTAGCAAGAATGGGATCAACCTGGAACTGGTGAAATTAAAAAAAACCATACTAGGTTAATAATTCAGTGTGATAATTCCTGTGTTGCTGCTAGACTTGCCTAACCATATTCTCTGAGAAAGAAAAGAAGAACCTTGAGAAGGGCTAACCAGTGACCTCAATGGAGCTGGTCAGGATGTCTGCAATGAAAAGGAAGTGTTAAATCAGAGTTGCTCATACAAGCAATTATTGAAAGTGCTGGACACCTGATAATTTTTGTTATTTCTAATGGCTGAACTGTATATAGTGTTTCTTAATGTATAGTGTGCTCCATAATTCCCTTTTGGGAATTATGTCCAAACAGTCTTCATTATTTCTTCTTACCAAAGAACTGAGAGATTTAATTTAAAGCTGTGGATAGGTATTGAAAATCTAAATGAGGTGACTCTACCTAAAAATTATGAGTTAGAAAAATTTCTAAAAATAAAACTGATGTTGAAAGAGTAATTCAGTTTGTGAATACTTGAAAAATCAATGCTATTGAGGCACTTACATGTTAAGGTTTATTCTGGATTCCAGATAAAGGTGAGTAGTGTTTCTCAAAACCACTAATAGAATAGTGTAACAACTAGCATGACTTAGTAGGGAATGTTCTGTATCACATAGAGAAATCTTGAAATACGAACATGACTGTGTTTATTGCCATTTGAAAGCCACTGATAGTGGATGCCTGATTGCCATGCATGTGTTCATTTTCCCCATCTATTCAAACATCTCTTCAATACAATGATTTGTGCTGTGCAGCAACAAGGTTTCAACTCTTCTACATCTGTTGGAAATCTGATGTCACACCAGTATCTCTCAGCTCCCTGTGTGCTCTCAGGAGGAGGGCAGTGGGGTATTTGCACCATCAGACTGGGCAAGTTAAGAAAGTCATTGTTCTGCTTAATGAAAGGGTTAGCAAAGATCCTGGGTTTGGGTTATTTTTTCAAGGTGACTACAGTCTAAAGAAAATATTGGAGAAGCAAAAAGCTATTGGACTCCCTGTTGCCTTTTTATAATTTGAGAAAGCTTTCTGAGGTGCCTGACACCAGCATTGAACTACTGATTTATTCAGGCTTTTTTTTCAGCCAAAACCCTTCTTTTGAGAGACAGCAGAACTCTGGTTGTTTCCCCTGAGAAGGATCTCTAAACTTTTGCCCTTAGTTGTAAATATAAATGTTTTCTGTATGTGACTAAACAGTTACCTAGTTCTGTGGCTTAATGTAGAACAGCATGGATGAGAAAGACAAATGGGTTAGACTGTAAAAGGAATAGCTTCTGCTAAAGCATTTTCTGTCAGCATTTAGAAAGGAGGAAAGTATTTTTCTTAGTTTCATGGTTATCTCAAGTGTGAGGGACTGTTAGTTGTTGTTGAATAGATAAGAGAAATATGTGAAAATGGATTTAAAATATGCTGCTAGATGTGGTTCTGGGAGGGTGGAATTTGAATTCATCATTTTCCCTAGCTTTGAAGGGAATTCTTTCGTAGATTTGTTTAAGATGTTTATTAAATGAAAACAATTTACTGATAAACAGATCATGAAAGATAAATCAATTAGGGTAATAATAAATGAGAACACCAGAACACTGACTTGAACTAGTTTTGTTTAAAGGGAGATTGTCAGAGACTGACTGTGGGAAATGTCTGATGGAGAAAAGATTTCTACAGTTGGTGCAAGTTAGATATTTTCAAATTTCAGTCTTTGAAGAAGCACTCTCTTTTGTATATTGAATGAAATTATTAAAATTAATGTGATGTCTGTAGTGTATGAAGTCTGGTAGTCTTGTCCAAAATGAGCAATGAGCTTTAGCTGGACTTCCAGATCCACTCTCAGTGGAGATGATTAATCAAAAATAATAATCCCCAATTAAATAAATACATCCTCAAATATTCTCTGCTAAATTTCATGGCGCATTTCTTCTTGCAAGTGAACATTGAAAAGATTGGTGAGCTTCAAGCTCAAAAAAACCCTCCTTGTTACCTCTTTTACATTGTATGCTTTAACTTCAAATTTCATTCTCCTGTGACTTTCTACCAGTGAGGAGCCATTGTGCCAGACTAAATTCTAATCACTCTTTCATTTCATCTTTCACAGTGACCCAATACATATTATAAAACTTTAGGTCTTAATTAAAGCAGTTTAATGTTGATAGGTTGTTTTTTGGGTAGATTGTGAGAAGATTTTCTGATCCAGCTGTGCCAGTAGAAGAGGTTGCTGTGGTAAGCCCCTAGTTCTTCATTATTGTTCTCCTTGTTATTGCCACTCACATGTGCCAGCAGTGCTTCTCTTGTGAGTGTTGCCTGATGTGCTCCAACCAAATACAGATACACCATGCAAATTCTGTGTCATGTCAGACCAAGGCATTTTTGTTATTCAGTGTCTCTCCTACCCCATACCCAAATGGACTTCAGGGATCTGTTCAGCTGCCACTGCCACAGATTTTCAGCTTCCTTTTATGAAAGGATCAGTGAAAACTGCAGCCAGTACAATTTGGACATAGTTTCACTCTTACCCATGTCAGCCTGGCTCATGTCTGTGTCAGCAATTTTCTGTGGGCAGGAAGGAGTTGAAGGTAACAATGATTTCACTAGGGCTGTGTTTACCTGATTACCTGAAGCAGTTCACAGAGTACATATCCACTCATGCCTGCTTAGTAGGTGCACTGTGCTCTAAATGATGCCCCTGGCCAGCATTCGGAGCATAATACCTTTAAGAGTGGGTCTCCTACTCCCTAAAATTAAAAAAATATTTAAAAAGGAAAAAAGCCCCAAATAGTTTGGTATTTTCAGCAGAAGCAATAATAGTACAGAAAAGACAGACTGATGTATTTTCAAATTGTATTGTGCCTTGCAATATGAAGTTAGTCCAACATAATTGATTTACAAGACCCTGTATATTTAATTCCTCTAAATTTGGGATGTTGTGAATTGCTTCTTCTGGCTGCCACCAGCACCAGTTGGGCCGGAAGCTGTCATAAAGCAGGAAGGCTGTTGCTTCCCTGCTCTACGTATTCCCCTTACTGGTGTCCAAGGAGCAGAGAGAGGGGCCACTTGTGTCCAGGAGGGTGAGAAAGACAGGGAGGGGACAGAGTTAGGAGTGGAGGTCAATCTGTTATTGATGGTGGGTTTCAAAAGCCAAGGAGGACAGGAGAGTTGATATGGTGGTGGGAAAGCTGGACTGGAAGCAACACTGATTGAAACTTACTTGGTTTTCACTGCCTAAAAGCTTGGATATAGACTATGCTTCAAGTTTCAGTGTTTACACTGTGATCAATGAAAAACTCAGTAAAGTGGGTGCTTCATCTCTCACTTCAGAGAACAAGAGCTAGATGGTGACAGCCTACTGCTCTTAGTAATCAACAGTTGCAAGAGGTCTGTGCTGTTTGACTTAACCATCAAACCTTAGGTATATACTGTGTGAATCCCACAATATTGAATTTCTGGATTTGGACAGGAATGGGTTTGCTTTTTGACATGTAGATGGATAAAAATATTTCATATGAACTTGTTCAGCAAAGTGCAACAACCTCCATGTTCCTTGAACATCCAATACTCAGACATTGACAGGTAAAAAAATTGAGATTGGCTTTCTAGAGAGCATACATTTTCTTGTATAATACTGAGATACTTATAAAAACAGTAACTTGAAAAAGAAATCATAGGTTTCTTCTATACAGCTGGATAAGTAATGTTACAACATTGTAAAATGAAAGTGAGAGATGTGTTGTCTTGAAAGGAATTTTAAATTGTTACTGTTTTCTTCAGATTAGACATGTTAAAGAATTGTCAGGACAGTAGCAACTACAGGTATTTTCCACCTGCAGTGGAAGAAGAGATCTGTGTGTTAAGGGGACAGAAGTTACTGGTTAGGCAAGAAAAGACAAGCAGCTGCTATGGTTCCTTCAGAGATACTGCATTGCTAATACCAAGATGGATAGTCATATTGAAGGGTGATGCAGGAGGGGATGCCCAGTACAGCATTTGGCTGTAAAAAAGTCAAAGGGATTTGGGAGATGGAGCAGGAAGGATCAACTTCATCATTTTGGCCCCCAGTCTCACCTCTTTTTCTCTAGGTGCTCCTGTGAGAAGACGGATTGGAAATGTTTTCAGAAGTACTGCAAACAAGGCAAAAAGCAGGCACTCAAACTGACAGTTACTCTTTCAAAATATGCTATTTGTAGCATCATTAAAATGAATTCATTTTTATGTTGTACAGATCTGCCAAGTGGTCCACATACTTATCGCTTAGAAGATCTGGCCTATACTAGAAGTGGAGACAAAGGCAATTCTGCAAATATAGGTATTTTTTTTTATCTTGCTTTCTTAAGTGATGTAGGATTTTCACGTAAAAGTTACATATCAAGTGCTCGTCTTAATTTTTTTAAACATGACTTGATTTTTATTTTTTTAAACTGTGCTGAAACAAAAGCAAATACATATTGAACATGGATTTTCCAAATGAAGTATCTGTAGTCTTCTGTTTAGCAGCTGTTGTAATCTGAAGTACTAAGAAAAAATACTAGCATGTCATACTAAAAAGAAAGATTTTTGTTTAGGGTTGGAAAGTTGAGCTCCTAGAAGTTAAGAACTGCCTTTTTAAGGTTTCTTTCACACATCAGTTGTTACTCCTTTATGTGTATATGTTATGTAATATAATTTCTTGGTTGTCCGATCAAGCGTAATATTTTCATACATTAATTTTGTAGCATGTCTATGGCTAAAACATTGACAGTGTTAGGAAATACTAAAGTTGTTCTCGTATGTACAAGAATGTTTTTATTATATTGCTAATGCAAATGGTATATATCAGTATGCAGTCTCTTTGCATTGATTGTGCTGCTTCTTGCATTGTTTAATAATTCCTTCTATTCCTTACTTCTGCATGCAACAATTGGCTCTCTTACTTGTTGGAAGATGAGAGCGTGTGGTGTTCAAAGCTCAGTATGAATTAAAGGTGCGTTTGGGATTTGATTTGCTATTAGCTGTCATGCTAAAACTGATTTTTTTTTGTTCATTTGTGTTTAGGAATATAGTTTTCTTGTCCTTGTTTGTGAAACTGGTTTTTTTGGGTTGAAGAATGAAGCAATATTGATTTTTTTTTTCTTTTTCTTTCTCCATGATTGACCACTGCCACAATGTAGCATTGCCAAGTCATGAATGATGGATACCTAATAGACTGCTTCAGATATAAAGGAACAACAATTTCAACAACAAACTTGACCTCTAATTTAAGTCCACAGATAGAAAGGTCCCTGTGACACAAAGCTCTTCTCCTGATCCTTGTCTGGAACCTCAGCTTCAGCATAAAATTAGCTGAAGCTTATAAAGCATATTTACAGCAATAAAAATGTAACTGATTTGTCACACTTATGTCAGAATATCGTGCAAGCGATGGGGCAAAGACCAGTCACTGATCAAGCCTTGTTGTGGTTTATTGTGATGACTTAGATACCTAAGTCTTGCAAACCATTTAAGTGAAGAGAACTTGCCTGTGGGTTGTTTGTTGTGATGTTGTTGTTCTCTAGGTGTCTTTCAGTGTGGCAGGGATTGTTTGCAGCCAGAAAAAATCCAATGATCACTTAGTGGTCACTTAGCATTCTTTTGTGTCATGCTCCACCCTACATCTCTACTGACAGAGGGAGAGCTGTCATACTGTTGTATTTTTTATTCAGGAACTCATTAAAGAGGATCCATATGTACAGTTTCAGTAAAGCGGAGGA
Organism: Rhipidura dahli; assembly: GCA_013399225.1. Taxonomy (NCBI): domain Eukaryota; kingdom Metazoa; phylum Chordata; class Aves; order Passeriformes; family Rhipiduridae; genus Rhipidura; species Rhipidura dahli. Next base: position 199,693 of record VXAC01004222.1, read on the forward strand.
TCTCAAATTGGTTTTGAAAGGATGAGTACAAATTAGTTTTAACAGTTCCTATTTCAACTAATGCCAGTTAATGCCTAACAGGTGTAATAGCACGGCATCCCCTCTACTATCCATACTTAAAGAAAACTTTAACTGCTCAAGCCCTGAAGAATTATTTCCAACACCTACTAGAGCATGAAAAACCAGAAGAAGAACTAGTAACAAGGTGAGTAGCTTGCTGCTCCGTCCTCAGTTGTATGGTGGCGTCATACATGATGGTGTCAGAAGTTATCTTAAAGTATGTTAACTTAAATATTGCAAACTTGTGTGTATTGACTTTGGGTTTTTATAGGTATCTTCCTTTGACATTTTAAATAACAACTTGAGCACAGTCACTGAGAAAGAACATGAACTTGGGCCCCTCTCAAAGCTGGACAAAGGCCGTGAATCCGTTTAGTGAAGGCATTTAAATTCTCAGAATTAGCATAGTAGTGTTGGGGCATAGTAGTGTTCCTTTGTTTTGTTCCAGTACAGAATGTCTTTACCGACTAGAAATAGCTTCCAATGCCCTTTGAGAAATTTATCTTTCCACTGGTTTTGAACCATTGGGAAACTGCAGGAGCCTTAGTAGCTGAAACTTCCCAAGCCTCTGAGCCACTGCTGAACCAGAGTTATAAATCTGTAAAACACTACCTGAAAGATGTTCACACAGCCAGTGTAGTCTGGAGCCCAAACTTACCTGATAACCCATCAGAAATGGGCCTCATACTATCCCTGTTCCTGCAAAGCATTTTAATATTTATGAAGTTCACTCGCTTTAGAGAAAGTATTCCTTCTAGTTCCCACTCTCACCCACTTCAGTGTGACAGATACCAAGCCAGAATTTAAAGAAAAAATATTGCTAATTTATCTTAAAACCTGAAAGAGAACACATCCTAAAGAGAACATGTTTATATGATACTCATCTAATAAAGAATATCCTCTGCCAGACAACATTTGTAACATTCTTGTTTTTGTGGTATGGCTGATGCTCAGGACCCTTCCTGGGGACTGAATGAAACATGCACCGCTCTTGTAGCATGATAATGAATGGAGCTCATTCTCCCAAGGATATCCAGTAAAACAGTCCACAGGTCTTAAACGTTTTTCTCTCTTTGAAAACAAGTAAAAGCTTTATACTGACACAAACCATTCAATCTTCTAAAACATGTTTTGATACAAAGTCAGTTATTCTGCAAATACGGAGATTTTGCCGCAATCTTTTATGTATTTCCATGGGTAGTGGATAAACTGTTAACTGTCTTTTTGCTTGAAGCTTGAGTCACAAAAGTACAGCTCAAAGCTCAGAGAGAGCTTGGAGTTACTTTAACCCCTGATCTTTGAATTGTAAGTGCTAGTTTTGTCTTCATAAGTAGCTCAGTGCAGATCTCACCCACAGTTTTTGTATGTGCTAACAAATCTATGTATCTAATAAATAGTGATACTAAGAACTGTAATTGAATTTCCTCTGAAACAAAGCAGAGAGGGGAAGAAATAAAAAATGTCATGCCTCCTAATGACACTTCTAGAAATTGATTCATTGCCATTCCTTAATGCTGTTTATGTTCATAAATAAAAGTAGAAATTTGCTCTGTCTGGATGAAGCCAAATTAATTCGATTAATTAGATTATCTGTTTGTGGTTTTGGCTTCTTTTAATGATGTGATAATGGACCTCTGTGAGTGAATTGGAAAGCTGCTGGGGAAAAAGAATAAAAACTTTTGTGGAAATATTTAGGATTATAAGGATTATGGTCATGTGCTTCAGATTGTGTAGTTTCTTTTTTAAATTACTTGTTTATTTTTTAGTTTGAACTGTCATAAAAAAAAAGAGCTGTCTTGCTAATTTTCCCTCCTTTCCTTTATTTAAATGGTGGATAGGTAAAAACTATGTATTAGTTTTGCTACTATAAACATACCAACCATGGCTCTACCTCACTACAGAACAGAGTCTGTTAACCAGTTGCCTTTCATGCCTTTTCACCGGAAGCATTAAATAGGTGTACTAAAAACAGAAAAGGTGGGATTATTTTTATAGAGAACACCAAAAACTATTAAACTTCCAGATCTGCTGGTAAAATAATAGTAAAGGATGGTCTTTCAGTCCCCAGGTGATTGTTTCCCACACTAGAGTGCTAGAGTACATTCTTGACAGATCTGAGTTCCTTAAGATACAGAATAAGAAATTTTTTGTGTAGTGGTACTAGATCAGTTATTTAAGGATAGTAAAACTATTCTGTGAGATTTTGCTGTTTTCATCTTCTGAAATATGGTATATGTCATATTTTGAGAACATTCCAATGCTCAGAAATATATAAAATTACTTCTTTACTTCTTTGATTTCTTCTTATACAATGTTTTCACCAAGAGAAGAAGAAATGTGGACGCTGAAGCTTCTAGATGGCTTTTTTGTATATCTTTATTAGAGAGGAAAAACAAGTATTTCTCTGCAGTATATCTCATATGCAAACACTTCTTTAAGCCTATGGACTTGGTTCCTGCTTTTCTCTGATGAAAAGAATCCTGTCTTTTCCTTGATTTAAATGCATTGAATAATTTTGTATCACTATTTCGATGCATTTTAACAGGAAATTCACAGGGAAATCCAACTTCTCTAAATAATATGGAGAGCACTTTAAAGGAAGTAGTTAAGCAGACACCCCATTGTGCGTAAGCATAGGAATTCAGCTAGAACAGTGAATATTCCTTGTTTTACTAGTTTCTCTCACAGATAGTGTATTCTTTGAAAGGTTTATTTGTTTTCTGTGGCTTTTTAAAAGCAGCTTTTAAAACATTTGATTGAATTGTACAATAAGATAATTTTTTTCCTTTAGATCTCAGTTAATTAAACTTAACTTGTTTAATTATGCTGAGTAAATGCCTGCCAGCATTTTTGTTAACGTATTGCTGCTGCTTAAAAGTAGTGTGTGGAAGGTAGTGGTTTTTCTTCCTTATATTGTGCGAGTTTATTTTCTGTGTGGAAATATTTTGGATGCTCAGATGCTTCAAACAAGCCTTAAAATAGTGAAGATGCTGACCTTTATATGTTATTTTGTAATCCTAGTTTTAGCTAGAGTATCCCACTGTAAATATTTTCTGAAAGTAAATAAAATGAATGTGCCATTTTATAGTGTTCCAAATTAAGATTTGTTGCTTCTGTTACATACCTCCTCTGCCAGAATAACTGCAGAAAGTGAAGTTAAATTCTTCCACTCTTTTGTTTCTTCTTTTATATGCTCTTCAGTTTCTCTCCTGATTTGTTTTTACTGATTGATTTTCATGACACTTCTTTTGAGAGATGAGATACTAGCTTCTGGAATCCATATTCCATCAGTCTAGTTCTTGAGTAAATATCTGCCAGTTGTGAAATTCTTTGCTGCCTGGAAATCTTTGCCATCTTTTTCAGAGTAAAATTTATAGTGTAGTGCTTTGGTAGATCTCTGGCTTTCATGATGTATGTGGTGATTGGTAATTTTTATTTAGTTTTTTAGAAAATTTTGTGGAGTTATCTGGTTGTGGTATGTATTAAATGTGCTGTGTGTTATGGTATTAAATTTAGTAAATTACATAGGTAACTTGAAGAAATTGCTTCATTCTTCATATTCATGCTGTCTAGTAGAGCACTGGTGGATTAGTCTACTTTCCTGCCTTCCCAGTGGATTTGCCTTTAAGTGTGATAATGTTGTACGTCAACTAGTTTTTAAGGAAGGGCAACAGAATGCTGACATCATTTTTTTCCTTAATAACAATAACACTAGAGTGTGGTAATGAAAGAGAAGGAACTTAAAACTTTTACCCTGGGAGACAGACCTGGACAGTCCATGACTACGTGCCTTTTAGAGCAAGAACTCAAGTGATTGCCAGACTGCTCAGCAGAACCATCTCCTTCCATGAGAGGTTTGGGTCATATGCCCAAGATAAAAGGGCAGACAAGGCTGTGAACACCAGCCACAGCCATGATTTTCATAGTGCTCAAAAGGAATTGAAAGAGAGAAACCTCAAAGTGACAAAATCAACAGTGTAAGAGCACTGCAAGAAATTCCAGCTATATCAGGGGAAAGATTTGAAGAATCTTTCCCTAACAGATGAAGAACAGATAAGTGACTAAAGAAAAATAAGTGGTGTTGGAGGAAGCATGACTTAAATTGCAGCAGCAGTCAAACATCTGGAGACAAAGTGAGAATTGGATATAATTTTTCTCTGTTACTCCTCACGGCTTGAAGATGTTCTGATTTAAATCCTTTCCTATGGAATTAAAGCAAAGATATCAAGACCTTAGGAGAAGAAAATATTGGACAAAAGCAAAACCAAAGAAAACCAGTAAGAGAAGGAAGATGACAAAACACTAAAAAACTGCAAGGAGAGGCAAATGGAAATACACTGTAGACCTATTTATGGAATTTGAAACAATAGGAAACCACAGAGCCATTTGCCAAACTGCTCCAGAAGTTTCCAAATTGGAACTGCACCAGTCAAAAGCAAGGATGGAAAAAGGCTTACAGTGGCAATGGAACAGAAAAATAGGTCTGTCACACTAAAATAAAATTTTATCTGAACAAAGTACATGGCTCTGGGAAAGCGTTGAAATGTAGCTCTGATTTTAATTTGCTATAAAATTGTCTGTTTGTTGTAAGAGTGATGTCGTGATTCATAGGTATTCCTCAGGAATGAAGAGGGTGTCTTTCCAATGAGCTAGTGGCATTTGTTAGCAAAAGTGAGTTCCAGGAATTAAGTGATTGTACTTTTCAGTATCAGAACTGGGAGCTAATAAAAATACTTAATTTTGCCCATTGTGTTGTTGGACTTCATATTGGATCTTGAACTACTGGCTTACAGATATGGGCTTTAATTCATAGGAAAAAAGAAATCTAGAAACAACTTTATTAGAAATGGATGAGTTTTGTATAGAGGAGAATGGTTACCTTATGGTCCAACTTTAAAAACATTAAGGACTGTTAATTTGGAGTAAGAGGAAGGAACAAGAAGACAGGTAAAGCCTTGTGTTAATCTTGTCAGCTTTTAGACTTAACTCAGCAGTGGGATGTGATCAGAAGCATGAAAATTTTGCATGCCAGCTTTTGGGTGATGTTCTCTACATGTTCCTTCCAAAATCTCCTGAGAAATAATGTGCAGTTTTATTTTACAGATATGAGTTGCCAGGAATCCATGGATTAAATTTCGTTCTGAAGAATTCCCTTGGTGGTGGTGGCGTAGCATCCCTAAGAAGTGACCCACAGGCATGTATCAAAGCCGTAATTTTAATGTAGTCATCTTTTATAGGTCTGTTCATAACCAGCTTTTGGGCTGGAACTGTAAGCTCTTGGGTGTGACTCTAGTTCCTTTTAATTTGCTGTTAATGGACATGGTCTGTTTAATTTTGCAAGGTTTGAAAATAACAGGAAAGTAGAAAGTGGATTTAGAATATTTGGTGAAAAAAATGTGTACTATTAAGATAGCACATCATGAAGAGCATAACGGATTTAAAGACTACCAGTTTTAAGATGCACCAGCAAAATTAGTTTATCAGAAAGGCTGTCACATTATGAGAAATGCAGATTCAGTAGAAAAGTCTGATTGTTTCCGAGTGTATTCAGGAACCATGCACTGTACTACAACTCCTTATTTAGCCTATGCCTTCTATAGTTAAAGTACTGATAAATACAAACATGAAAAACAGATGGATATGTCTTTTGTGTTGGTGATGTTATGTGAAAGTAACATTTTCTTTTTGCAAGTGTACAATCTGAGTACTGAATATTTGAAGCATCTAAACCTGAAGATGAGATCCTGAGCATCCTGAGCAGTGCTATGGCTACAGCAAAGCACAGCTCTACTCATAGGCTCAGAAATGCTTGTGTGTGCAAATAATCTCAGCATAGTCAAGAAGATTGTTCACAAAATAAGGTGATGCTATGTATGAATCAGATAGTAGAACTGAACAAATAAATTGATTCTAGCACTGTGTACCAAATAAATGAAGAAACTTCAATCTGTTCAGATTTGGATGCTTGAAAACTCAAAAAACTTAAGACTGAATTCTCACACTGATTATAGGAAAAATACTCATGTGAAACCATTTTTTAAAACTTCTTTTAAAAAGGTGGTAGAATATTTAGATAGTAAAATTTAATGTTGGTTTGGTTCTTTTTCTTACAGGGTAAAGCACTTGGACAGATGCTGTTGGACTTCCAGATTAAAAATGTTCCTGATTTAAAATCACTGATAGAATAACAGGTGTTTAATATATATACTTTTAACACTGAGTGGTGTAAAAACATGTTATAAACAAGAACTGGCTTCTTGAATGAGATTTTTTTTTTTTAAGTTAAAGAGTAGAAATTTGGCAGTTATTTTTCAGAGGCTTAGCTATATGGCACAGATTAGCAAATATTTTGAATAATACTAGACTAAGAGCTTTATCTGTGCCTGATAACACTTCTCATCTAGATGATACAGTGGATGAAGAAGTAATTTATTTCTTAATCAAATTGCAACATGACATTTAATTATGAGACAAGATAATCTTTGTTTCAAGATGGAAATTACCTCCTCTTAAGTTGATCTCTTTCCCTTCTCTCAGCCTTTATTTGAAAATGAAATGTTCCGCTGTCCTGTCAGCTGTGTCTGTCCTGTGCAGTGTGTGAGGCTGGGTAACCTGCTCTGCACTGCTGGGAAGTCAGCACTGTCTGGTACTGGGGAACAGTTTTCCCTGCTGGGCAATAAAGAAAAGCAATAATTGGTACTGTTATACAGTGACTGGTCATAAATGCTGACCTTTGGTGGTGATCCACCAAACTTCCAGCACTTTGTCTGGTTAATGATAGACTTTGTTATTACATTTTCCAATATCTTTTACTAATTAATCCTTCAGTTGAAAGCACTGAGTAGTAGTAAATTGCAGATCTTAGTGTGGTAATAAATTTGAAGATGGGGAAAGGGGAGTCTGCCCGTTCACTCCTTCTTGTGATGGTGCAGTCCTGGCGGGGATGAATCATGCAGGGCTGGGTGGTAGAGGGATACCTGGTTTTGTTCCAGGGCTATTAAATTTGTGCAGCAGAGTCATGCCTGGATTGAGTTTATTTGACTGTCATTTGCATTGCCGTTGCCACAAAAAGGGGTCTTCTGCTATGAAGGAAAACCATGTTGAATGCAGTGTACTCCGTCTTTCTTCTGACTCCCAATTATCACCTCTCAATCTCCCTTCCAGCACAATATGATTAGCATGTTCAAATTGGGATACTTCTGAACTTCTTCACCTTGTTAAGAAGTGACTTAAAAATCTGAATTTTACTTTCTGGGACAATAGCAAAGTAGAAATTCTGATAACTGTACTTTCTCTTCAGAAGCCATAAAAGTATTATTCCACATAGTCAAGCATTTTATATTCAGAAATTAATATTTTTGTTTATTTTAGGGGAGATTGTATTAATTGTTCAGTGCTGACAAAATGAGGCATTACTAATACCAGACAAAATTATGGAAATAAGTGTTTTTGTAATTGTCAACAAACCTATCTGTTAGTTGTTCCTAAATTTCTGGTGCTATCACTGTTACTAATTTCCTAGCCTCTTGCTTGCTAATGAGTACTATGCAATGAATTGTTCCCACCTTTTCTGTGGTTTTGTTTATTTGATTCGAAGGTATCATAAATAGGAATGCTTTATCCATCTAAACACTTTATTCCCTGAGCAAGTCATAGGTACTATCCATGTATACAGCATGATTCAGTCAGGTTGTAAAAAATGAGTCATTACTTCATTGCAGAAAAATAGCCAAGTTAATAACTTGAAAGGGGAAATGGCATGCAGGTTTTATTATGTTTACAGTCATTGTTTGTTAGAAAACTGTCCTTAATAATTTGGAAGCCTGTTGAGAGGAAGTAAAAAAGTGATAGACCTCAGTAGCAAACCTCCAAGGATAAAAAGGCTACAGTAAATATCTGCAGTTCACTCAGTATGCTGCTTAAGTGACTCTGGAAATGTGTATGCAATAAGTTTCTGAATTAAAGTGAACATTTATAAAGTGTAAATTTGTTTTAGTCACTTATGTTGTTTCTTCTACTGAAAGAGAGTAATACTTAGTTCAAAGATTCTTTGTTTGGGTTTGTTTGACTTGCCTGCAATTTCATGCATTGTCTTGACGGTTCCCTTCTTCAGGTTTTGTCTGTTCTGTCCCTCCCTAGTCTTTGTTAAATACAAAAACCAAAAGAGTAAATGATACTGGTTTCTGGAGAACTGGTCACTTACAGCTCTATAATAGAAGCTGTAATTTGCTGAAGAGAATGGGACAGTGTTCAAGTGGACTGGATATGGGAATACAAAGGTGTTATTTATCATCTCCAGAATAGCCCTTTTGGATGCCGTGAAACCATCCTTCACAAATGTGTTTTCTGTCCATTATTTCTTTCAGCACACCAGCTTAAACCAAATGGCATTACTTTTCAGATATTCTTCTTGCAAATTATACCCTCAAAAAATTCCTTTCCAAAGGTTTTATTCTCCTTGAATGTCTTAACATGTTTTGAATTCATAAAACTATGTTTCAGCAATCCCATATGATCTGAAAGTAAAGCTTAAGTAACTGAGAAAGGTTTGGTAAAATACAAGTTGTACACAAAGGTGAGGATGTATGCAGCCAACACTGGTTTAACTTCAGTCAGTAAAAAATTCATTTTGCCTGCTTGTTAAACCAGGTCTGTTCTTCATACAGGCAAGAACTTACCCGTCCAATTCCCCACCTTTCCTGCCTTTTCCCTACTCTGTTAGCTGTGAGAGCAGGATGGAAATAATAATGTCTAGTGCATAACTCCTAATACAGGAGTTTCAGTGTAATGAAAACTGCCTTAGACCTCTTAACTAAGATTTTGTACTGTGGCTCATCTGCACTTCTAAACAAAAGCTGTATTCTTACCTCTCACAGCTTTCTTAGTGCATCTCAGCATAACTCTCAAAAATAAAGCATGGGTTTTATCATTAAATTTTTCCACAACAGTTAGCAGTCCAAACAAGTGCCTCCTCAATGTTTTCAGGTTTATATTTAATATTCCAAAGTGAGTTTTCCACTTAAATTTGTGTACTAAAGGTACAAAAGCTGTTACACAAAAATCACTCAGGAAGCTGTGCCAGTGCTTGATGCACAGTCAATGTATATTTTTAGTTTTGCCATCTCCAGGGGAGATGTTTTTCCACTACAATACATGTTTTCTTCCCCCTTTCAGATGAAAAACTATGGTAAGAATACCTTACATTGTGGTTGCACTGTGGAAGTTTGACACTAATTGAAGTGCAACCCCTTGTATTTTAAAGCCAAAAATGTTGGGTTGCAAGTTGCTTTTCCAGAATCTGAGTAGTTTCATTGAGGAATTACTTTGAAGTGTTGTACTAAGTGCTTTGCACACAGTAATGCTCACGACAGTTGCAAGGTAGTGGCAAAGCATTACCTGAGTGGATTCCATAGATCTGTCTGCTCTGTAATGCCTTTTGGGCTTATTCATTGGGGTTTCTGGGCTTGAGAGCGAGTGGCTGGGGGGGGAGGCAGGGGGAGAGGAAGTTCTTCAGTGCCTGAAGTGTGAGGAAATTATACTGCAGAAATGTCACACCTTCTATCTTACTACTTAGAAACCCTCCCGTGCAGGAAGACTTTGAGTCTCCTTGTCATGGCAATCCCTCTTCTTCAGTTTTATCCTGGTTTCCCTTCTGAATTTACTTGAAATGGACCCTGGTGATTTTGGGATGAAAGCTCACTGGCATGAAGAAAGCGAACAAGGGATGTCTCCATGTGAAAGATCCCACTGGGAAGTGTCTCTATCTGCCAGGGAGTTCAGCTGAATTCCTCTACCTTCCTTTGTACAGGGAAGACAAACCTGAACGGTACGACATCTGTAGGAAGCATCTCTACCACCTAATTTGGCAATGACCATCCCTAGCTAGACAGCTTTAGGGAGGGCGAGAAGGGGAATCTTGAGATGGCAGCACAGGGCAGGAATGGTGCTTATCCACATCAGAGGGAGACAGGAGCCTTTCTATGCCAGGACTTTCTATGGAGTCTGACAACCTTCTATGTCTCCATCTCTGGACCAGCTGCTATGACCATCATTAAATGGGTGATACCTTTTATCAGGTATGAGGGGTTTCAAATTTTTTTCCCCTCATCCACTAAAAACATGCACTAGTTAAAAATGAGAAGTTCCTCCTTCTCCTCCCCCCATTTTTATTTACTAAGAGAAAAATCTTCAAACCTTCCAAATACATTTTTTAACACCTGGATTTGAAAATATGCTGGTTTAATTACATAATTGTGTGGCTGGTGGCTAATCCACAGGATTGCTGTACCAGCATCCATCATAAGCTACGTCTATAAGGTATTTTCTCTTTTTAAGTGATGTGATTTGAAGTAGGGGGCTTGAGAGGGGTAAGCCTCTGTTGCATAAAAATTTGGCTGAGACTCCGGAGAAAATCCCAAAGGCCTGATCACTCTGTTAAGTAGTGCTGGGGCTCTGGCCTGTAATCAGCAACCAAACAAGAGGTTATGGTGGGCCCCTTTCTTTGCAGATGAAGCAAGATGAGGGTAGCCTTAGCTTCCCAGGAAGGTGCTCTCTTGCTCCAAGGAGGAGGAAATGGGAAGGTACCAGCCATCGTTTTTGTTGACAAGTAGCAAGGTAACCCCCTCCCCTGAAATGTATTCTTTACTGAGGAAGTGGGAAAACGTGCTTTTGGTTCATCAATAAGCTTTCATGTTTACAAGATCCTGAACCTTGGTTCAGTATCTGTGGTGGTAGAAGGCTCTCACCCGCTGAGTCCTTCACATCCCCTATGCCTTCAGAATACCAGAGCTGTTTTCTAATGGAAGGAAAAGGGATAGTGAACATTTTCTCTTTTTTTGCCGGTGTGACCAAAGGGATTCTACAGCTCTGGGGTGGTCTAGAGATCTCGTTCGTGTTCCACAGAGTTTGAGTGAGGAGAGAAAAATAACCTGTTTCAACGCGGTTTGCCTGTGGAGAGCTGCCAAGCTGTTACACACCAGCGCTCCTCTTCCCGCTTCCCCGTTTCGTATTTGGCATCCTGTGGTTGCGGTGTTTGCCCGAGTTTAAAGGAAGATGCTCCAGCAAACTTCTCCAGCATTCGTACACGCATATGCCTTCCTCTTTCCCCCTCCCTCTGCCCGTTCCGCGTCTCTCAGAGGCGAAAGCTCCCCCCTGCAGCCGGAGAAGCAGCGCCGGGCCGGAGTGGCCGCGGCACGAACAAAAATCAATGGCAGCGGGCCGGGCAGCGGCGGGCACTCGGTGAAAGGCTGCAGCCACGGCCACCTCCCCTGCCACTCTCCGCGCCCTGTCATCTTCCAGGTAAGATGAATGTCTGTCCCATCCATCATCCCGCCGACCCCAAGGGGGCGGGAACCTGCTTGCTTACTGAAAGTTCCGAGCCCGATCGGAGCGGCATTGTTGACCTGACAGGGCTGCTCTTTTGTGGGCTCCGTTGCCAGGATTTAGCCATTTACATAATGGATTAGCATGAAACTGAACGCACGGGAATGCCGCTCCGCCGTTTCCCACTCTTTCTTAGCTGGCGGACCTCTGGGGCGAGTTAATTTATAAATGTGACTTGCCGCTCTCCCAGGAGACCTGTTTTCTTTCAGGGAATACAGACGCTCCCCCTCCTGTCCCGCCGCCGTGCGAGCACCGTGGCAGCCAGCCCGGCCACCCCCCGATGCGATCCGGTCGCCGCCTGCCCCTCTCGACTGCCGGAGTGCACGCCCGGTGCCCCTCAGGTCCTGCCGGCGGGGGAAGGTGCATGAAGTGGCTGTGGCCCCGGAAGCCCTTCATTGCTCTCCCCGGGGCGGGCGACGGGCTTTACACAGACTTTTCCGTGCACTCCTACCTGAGCAGTGCCCAGACGGCGCAGACCTGCGGGTGGCTCCCGGTTCCAGGCTGCGGGCACCGCGCCATCCCGAGGGCCGACCCGCCGCCACGGCCGGACCGGGGGTCACTGGGTCGGCTCAGGGTGCCCGCCGCACNGGGCCGGCCCGGGTGCCCGCCCCGCCCCGCCCCGCCGGTAGCCTAGAAAAGCGGTGCCGGGGGCCAGGAGCTGCTCGGAGGCACCGAGGGTTTTCCCGCCGACGATGAAGAACCCGGTGCCGCAGGCGGCCTCGCTGCTGCTGGAGAAGCTGCTGCTCCTCGTCCACATCCGGCCCTTGCCCGCGGGCTCCGGCGGGGAAACGCCACCGCCTGCACCCGGCTACTACGACACCAGCTGCTTCAAGCGCGGAGACCTGCTGGAGGTGCCCCGCACGCTCTTCATCCACTTCGGCATTTACCTGGGCGAGAACCGCGTCGCCCACTTGATGCCCGACATCCTGCCCACCATCACCAGCGACCGCCAGCAGATCCAACAGGTGGTGACCAACAAGCGGCTCATCCTGGGCGTCATCGCCAGGACGGCCAGCGTCCGGGTGGACACGGTGGAGGACTTCGCTTACGGCGGCAGCATCCTCGTCAACCACATGGACCGGCTCTTCGAGGGCCAGGTGCTGGACAGCGAGGAGGCGGCACGCCGGGCGGAGGAGCTGGTGGGCACCACGGCCTACAGCCTGCTCTGGAACAACTGCGAGCACTTCGTTACCCACTGCCGATACGGAGCCCCGGTCAGCTTCCAGACCGAGAAGGTACGGCCCGGCCCG
>VXAC01004222.1:212395-236703 GCA_013399225.1 Rhipidura dahli
GGGCAGTGCCGCCGGCGCGGAGCTGCTCGGGACGGCGGCGAGTCCGGCCTCAGCTGGCTTCAAGAGGCGAGGAGAGCAAAGCTGAATTAGTAGAACAGTTAATACGCTTCTAGAATGCTCTGAAGCTACAGGTTCCAGCCGGAGCCACAGGCAGTACCGGAGCTGGTGCTGGGCGTGATGCGGAGCCAGCCCGGTTCATCCTTCTTCCCCTCTCTCCGGGGAGTCCGTGTGAGAGCTGGGGCAGCAACTGCTGCTCTGTCCCGAGAGAGTGGGCATCGCAGCTCTGCAGTCAAAGCTTTCCTCTTTAAATCTCATCTTTTGCATTTTTTTTTTTTTCCAGTTCTGTGAGACTGTGAAGATGATTATTCGGGACCAGAGGAGCGTGCTCGTATCCGTGCTTGTGGGACTAGCGTCAATAGTCTGCCTAGGTGTGGCACCCTCCACCACGCTCCCCACCATCTTCATTCCCTTCTTTCTGTGGATGGCTGGCTAACAGCCTTCCTGAAGGCTTCCATCCAGCATCTGTATATAGGATGTATACTACTGTATTTATGAAAGCACAGATTACTTACTCACTGGCATCATGTAAAGTTTCTTAATTTTGTGCACCATTTACAAACACAACTTAGTCTAGAACACAGTGCACAAGGCATAGCTTACTATGTAAGCCAAGTAACAGATTTCCTGAAAATCTTGGTATATTTTAACACATCTTTAAATAATGAAAAAAGTAGGGTTGCGATGCAGTTCTGCTCCTTGTCTTCAGCCAAAAATTATTCTAATAACAACCTTCATGTTCTTCAGTTTCTTAGCTGCATACCTGAATGCCATAACTATTAATAAAAATGGATGACAGAGTTCTACAAAGTGATGGAAATGGAGAACAAACTGCTTACCTCTTCCTTTTATACATATAGTTTATATTCAGAAATTACTGTCTCCATTCCTAAAATGCAAGTGGTGGAAATGCAAGTAAATTGATTTTTTTGAGAGCAAACAAGAAAAACCAACCCTGGGCTGGGTGCTGCAGAAACACATCTGGCCAGACCAGTTAAAGTTCAGAAATCTGTCATTTGTATTAATTGTGTAAACACTACTGTATTGAACAACTTTTTAATTGGGCTGGTGATAAGGAAAGATGGCAATTCCTCACCAATTTCCTTGCCAGTGATGGTGGCTAATGTGGCTAATATAAATGGCTACAGAGGGACTTAAGAGCTATAGGAAGAAATTAGCATGCATTATATCAACTAGTGATGTACAGATGTTGGACATTCCAGCATTCCAGGGCACATGGCAAGGAGGAGGACAGACACCAATTTAGTTTTTAGTGTCCCTCAGCAATGGAACCTGTGTAGGTGCCATAAAGAATCGGGGATCATTGGAGCAGTTTCTGCGGTGGCTATATTGTGATTTTGGATATTGCCTTAAAACACTTTCTCAGTGAAAGACAGTGTGTCTTCCTATACTCATCTCTTGTAAGTATTTACTTTCAAGCCAGTAGCTGGTGCTAGAAATGTTTTATCTTCAATGCTGAGGCCTTTCAGTTTAGCAAGAATGTGAAATGTTGGATTTGAAATCAAGTTCATGTAGGCAATTGTTTAAATGCTAAAAACCTTTTTATTTTTTTTCTTAGCAAGGTCTTTTATGTATGCAGAGAAATTGTTCTGCTGCTGGAATTGTTCAGCCTTATGTGCATACATGCACTTCCTTGTTCACATGCTGTGCTTGCCTTCCTTTCTAGTCCAAGGCCAGTATGACGGTGTTTTCAACAAGGACTCAACCTCAGATTTACTTTTCTTAGTGGTGTGCAGTGTCCTGCCATCAGCTCTGTTACTGAAATGGCCACTTGTCCATTTTTAGAGAAACTTCTTTTAACTGTGCTATAAACCCCCTCCTCCTTCCCCTAGACCTTGCAGATGCTTGAAGATTGGATTTTTAGAACTGTGAGTCTACTTGGCTGCTCTCTAATCATCATCTTCTGGCTGCTCCACCATAACCGACAAAGAATGTAAAGACTGGGGTGAAATTCCAGCTCATAGGAAAGAGCAGCATGACTCCTGCTGCCATCAAATAAGAGGGGATTTCAGCCCAGCTTTCACTACATGTTCAATCGGCAGCCCAGCTCCAAGCAGCTGGATATCAATTACTGCTGGATCCTTGTAAACAGCTTCTATTCTGCTTTGAAAGATTGCAATGCTCAGTGTAACTGTTTGTTAAACTTTTGAAATTAAGGTGTTTTTTAATTAACATGAGTTACTTTTTCATAGTGTATGCATTAGTAATATTTACATAAACTCCAGCGTGGTTTTTTTACTTGCTGTGAATAAGGCATGAGCTGTAGTCATTACTGTAATTATATAAATAGTTTTTATTCATTTTAAAATGTCTACTGGCCTCTTGAAATTGAGTATAATGCTGTAGCATTACTCTAAGATATCCCAGTAGGGTACAGAACAGGCCATTAACATGCAGTTACATGGTATGTGATTACAGGTGGGCTTTTCTTTTACCCTTTATTTAATTGGGATTTACAAGAATTCCAGTAATTCTTACAATTCACATATACAATAAACAACGGGGTCATGACCAGTAACCAAATCACAAGTGGGACTGTTGGAAGGCAGAGAAATGTTCCTGCTCTAGCTTCAGTATCAAAGGACCAGTGCTCCTGTGCTGCCTAACGCTTTTGAGCAAGAAGCATCCAGACTGACTAAACTGTGATATTCATAGGTGTCTACAAAAGAAATGAAAGCAGTTCCTTGCAGGCTTTCAAATGTATTAGTAGAAAATTTCCCTTCAGCATCTAAAGTTTTAAACTTATGAAATGCTATGAAATGGTCTATAATGTCTTATATATCCTTTCATCAAAGACAAGTAATAATGTGAGCATAGGAACAGAAATTCAGCTGCGTGTTTAGGCATTTTTCCTACCAAATATAATTCTAGCAAAGATCTGAAAATTTTGTTAATCAGGCATGAGTCAAATCAGTCATACTCTGAGGAGAAAAACAAGACTAGCAGGCATGAATTTTCATGTTCAGCTCAGTGGGTGGTGTTTGTGCTCTGAAATATTTTGGTAAATGTCAGTGTCAACTTTTTTCTGTAATTGCTTGAGTAAAAATAAGCACTAGCTGGAGCACTGCATTTCAGACTTGAGCTCGACTGTAATGCCATTGAAATGAAGGAGCTAGTTATAAGAAGAAAAACACAGAAAACTGTGGAGCAGTTCAGCTGTTGGGGAAATGCGTGTGCTTAGAAGTGATATTGTTCATCAGTAACTGTAAGTGATGGTGATGGGGAGTGTAAATCCAGAGCCACAGCTCACTTTGGTGAGGGCTGTTTTGAGAAGCTGTGTGGTTAAACCAGAATACGTAATGAAGGAGTATGACCATCACTCCTGTGCTGCTGGAAAATGCAAGTAGTGAAGACATCAACTTTAAAGGATAGATGTTTCACTTCAGGCTTTTCAAGGAAAACAAAAATAAAATGAGTAAGGCTCAAAATGTTTTTAGAAAACCCTTGTTTAAAAGAAATGAAAAAAGAGGTAAGTTACTAAATGAAGTCATTAGAATAGTGTGCTTTCTGGTTTTCTGCATTTATTTTAGCATGGAACATAAATGATTACTCATTTTGTGGTGAACAGTCATCTGCTTCTTGATTTCACTTTGCTGTGCTGAAGGACAATGCTATGTATAAATACTATTGAGGTTTTTATTGAAAACAAAATCATAGCAATACTTGTTAAAGTCTGAGGGGGTGGGGAAGAAGGAATTAAACTTGTGTGTGACTTGACATCATCCAGACAGGTCTTAGAATGCAAACTGCAGCAATGAGAAACACTAGAACTGTGATCTCTAGAAATGATATGGTGCTGTATTATTTACTGCATGTTCTCACATTAAATAAAGCATCACACACCACTGGATGATACAGAACCGTGTTAGGCAGTCATTCATTAGCATCTCCTTTGTCCTATCCACTGAAATTAGAAAAAGTTCTCGGGTGACTGGGAGCATTTCCTCATTTTGCTTTGTAATAGCTTCAGACCTGATTCATCTGAGTACTTAACTGTCACAAATGAGCTTTCCGATGGGAAGTGAAGACAGAAAAGCTTAGTAGCTGTGAGACTCTTTGCTGTAGTACATTCCAGTCTCTTGTCAGCCTTACAAAAATCTTTCAGAGCATTGTGCTGGTAGAATAAACAATCTTCTCTACTGTAGGAATGGAACACTAAAACTATTTGAAGGCTCTTTTTGGCATAATTTCTTAAAAAAAATCTATATCCTGGTGTGTTTTGTGATTACCTTCAGTTCTGAAGTCAAGAGAACATTTAGGATCTGGTCCTGAGTGTTCAGAGACTAGGAGAAGGGGAGATTTTCAGGAGGCTTAAGTCAGAATTACACTCATTGTAGTACCACAGTTCCGTCACAAAACTTGGGACTTGGTTTACTGTTTGTGTCTCACAGGATAGGAAACTTTCTATATGACTTTCTGTAGCTTTTTTATGTTCCCCCTGTTTATAAAAGAGCTTTGTTTAGCCATGTGACTTTGTTTCAGAAGTTGCCGCTTCTGTGCTGTGTATCTGTGAATTGCAAAACTGCTGATGATAGTGTGATTTGAAGCAAATCAGCTTCACAATCCCCTACAACTACATCATAACTCCTACAGCTTGGTGCTTGGTCTGAACAAAGCAGTGGTAGTGACAGGCAGATAATGTAGATTTATTTTACTTGCAAGGGCAGGGCTTATTAAGTGTGGTGAAGGAACAGTCAGTGAATGCAGAAGTGCATGCCTGAAGACTCAGATGCTACTCAGTTGGGTGTGCAGGGCACAGTGTTGTGTCTGCCTTCCTGTCCCCAGCTGGAGTTTAGGAGGCTTGCAGTGGGGTTGCAGCATGTTAGCACAGAGATTAAAAGGATTAACTTGCATTCCCCTTAAATTGAAGTATGTCATCAGTGCCACTGGCAGCAATCTAACCTTGTAAATAAAAAGGGTGGTGGTCCATCTTCTGACTGTGTAGTGGTACACTGTGACTCGTGTATAGCTGCAGTATGCCACTGCTTCACCTCTAATGGCCTATGAGTAGCACTCCCTGGCCTGCCTTGACCCAAGGCATGCTCCAAGAGAGCACCGGTTGCCATGTGCTGCAACTGGAATCATGCAAACAGCATGCATGCAAACATGGATGACCATGTACAAATGTGCAAACCTATTTTGTGACCTTGTTTAGCTGATTACCCTGTCCAGAATTTTAAGGTAGATATCCCCATTTGTTACCCAAAACCTTGAGCCCCTTCCTAACTGAGCAGCACTTTAAATGGAAACAGCAATGGGGGAAGCAGCAGTTCAGTTCATCACCATCTATCCCAGCTCTGCCTCTTTTGGAGCCTGAAGAGATAGCATTTCATGACCCTGTCCTGTATTGCAGTCATACCTGCTCACCTGAAGCAAGAGATCTGAACCATGCAGATATGCTCCAGGCTGTTTAAATCCTATCACAAGCCTCATTTTATTAATGGGTGACTTTATACAGGATGTAGCTCTGACAGTATCTCAGGAGTCCCTTCCAAAGTATCTCTTCCTTCTTAAACTTCAGAAGAGGAGCCTGAAGGTCTCACTTAGGGCTGAAAATCATCTCAAGACTGTCAAGCGTGTAAGGTTGCAATGCCCTGAAATATACATGAAGATGTAGCCTGTGATATCCACAGTCATGTTACCACATCCCATTCTTCAGCTTTTCATCCTTGGGATGTAGACAAACCTCAGTCGCTCTGGAAATCCAAATGTGTAATAAAATAGGACATGGTCTTGACAAATAGATAAAAATAACATTCCTTCATCCAGTACATCAGCCATTTATTATGAATGAGTGCATGATAAGGACAGCAGTTTGTACTCTTTTAGTTACTATTCCAAATTTCCAGCAGCAAGTAGGTTTGGTTGCACTGTATGCAAGAAAGAGCCACTCCACTGTACAAGTAACTATTTTAGAATGACAATTTCATCATGTATTGACAGACAGGGTGTAGGCTGGAAATAATGTCTTTTCAAAAACTTGCCTGGAGAAAGCAGTAATTCTGCTTGGCTGATGAACTGAAATTCCAGCAAGGAACAGAGCGTTTCTATTTCTGATGTCTTTGAGCAGTTCCAGTAACTAATAGTGTTAAAGCATTGAGAACTGCACAGCCAGTAGAGCTGATGCTCATGTAATATGTTTCAAAATTATAATGAGGTTTTTATGACTAGCAAAGAGATTTTTACTAGCAAGCTGAAAATATCTACCCAAACCAGTTATAGAAGTTACTTTCCCTCACTAATTTTCTAGTTTGCATTTTTCATTTTGGGTAATGTTTGCATTAAAAGCTCTCTAACAGACAGTACTAAATCCTGCAATTAAATACAAATTTGTGCTTGCAACAACAGTCTGTTCTTACGCGAAAGACAGTGGATTTGTGACATCTGTGAGCTCTGTGTATAACCGAGCATGAAGGGAACATGGGATGTAAGCAAGATACATCTATTTATACAAAAAACCATTTGACCCTAATTAAAAAAAAATCACAAGAGAAGTTCCTTAAAAAAAAAAAGTTGCTTAACTAGGACTCCACAGTTAAAAGTTATACAATTAGATCTATCATTAAGTAGTACTCCAGTCTTCTTTGTTATAGCAGCATCACTGGGTTAAATTTCTTCCAACTAAAACCAACAGGAGCTTTGTTACTGTCTTCATAGACAGCAAAATTAAATATGAAATACTGCCACCAATTCCCTGACCTCTCTAAAATCTTGTCCCTGTGAACATTTAATAATGATGTTCAGAAATGAACCCCAGTAATAATGAACTTTACACAGAATTATGATTTGAAGAATCCTACCCATCAAAAACTCTGCAGTTTTTTTTTTCCTTGTAGTTTTTCGAATCTTTTCAGGCAGCTATCTACAGATGGTTTTGTACTGCCACCATTGTCTCTATGAAGTTTTTTGTCGGTCTGGGCAATGCACCCTTCAGCTGGCTTCTGAGAATTCTTCTGTGCACAAAGATACTCCCATTATTATTTAGGAGCTGCAGCAAGACAACCAGACACTGTTAACAACTTTACTATCTTTGAGCACCTTGAGCTTATAGATGAGGGCCAAATTTTTACCATCAGAGGAAATGGAATGACCTTGGCAATTTCTGAAAGTCAGTTTAGCAAAGTATCATTCTCCACCAATGAGCAACAGGGAGCACTTGGGTACAGTTACAGATGGATTCTTGATACGTTCTCAAAAGTTTCCAATTTGCAAACTTCCAGCTCTAAAGCTTGCATTCATTTCATCATGTTTAATACTCTTACCCTGTGTGAACTTGTCTTACTCCATTTTTGGTTTATCAGCCTGACCTTCGAAAGGCTCTATGGCAAGATAAATTATGACATGAAAAAGCACGTTTTAATTTTATTTTCCTTGCTTTAGTTGTCCCTCCCCTTCTTGTACTACAGGGAACAATGAATAATCATTTGCATCACTTTTTTTCCACTTACATTCTTACAGCTCAGATATTCCTGATGTGGAAATCAGAGTTTTTGCTGTTTCCATAAAATTGTACATTGGGGAACAGCTCATTTGGCTTCATCTTTCTAGTCGAATGGCTGCCCTCCAAAATTTACTACACAATACACTTCTTAGTCTAACTATCATCCTGGATCTTTAGAGCCGAACACACACATCCTTCAGTTGTTACTTGGCATTTACTCATCTGTGCTAAAATGCCTTTTATTGTATCCTCAGTTTAGGACTAATGTGAGGCTCTGTTCCTTTTAAAAAAAGAACTAACTTATTTTGAAAACTGCCCTATCACTTTTGTGTTGAATATTACTACAAGGTTTTTTTTCCCTTATAGCCTAATTCCTCAAAAGACCCTTTCTTTATCATCTTCCATTTCTCTCTCTAGTAAATGCCTGGCTTTTATTGTATTTTAACTAGGCTTTACTATTATTATTATTATTAGCTTTTATGTTAACAAGGTGATCCTCTGAATCTATTTTAACCTGGGTCCTCAGGGCTTTCTATGTAATTAGCTTGTGTACCTTGTTTGGATAAGAGATAGACTTTCTGAAGTGTGGCACTTGTAGTATTATGAGAGTGTCCAAAGAAGGGCCAGGAAGATGGTGGAAGGTCTGGAGGGGAAGTCATATGAGGAGTGGCTGAGGTCACTTGGTTTGGCTTAGAGAAGAGACTGAGGGAAGACCACATTGTGATCTGTACCTTCCTTGTGAGTGGACAAGGAGGGACAGATCTCCTCTCTGTGGTGACCAGTGACAGGACCTGAGGGAATGGCCTGAAGCTGTGTCAGGGGTGGTTTAATTTGGATATTAGGAAAAGGTTCTTTCCCCAGAGGGTGGCTGGCACTGGAATAGACTCCCCAGGGCAGTGCTCACAGCACCAAGCCTGACAGAGTTCAAGAAGCGTTTGGACAATGCTCTCAGGCACCTGGTGTGACTCTTGGGATGGTGCTGTGCACGGCCAAGAGTTGGGACCTTGTGGGTCCCTTCCAACTCATGATGTTCTGTGATTCCATGAAATCTTTGCCTTTGCTTGCTCCAGCTCACGTTCTCGTGAGCCGGAGGTCCAGCGAGGCAGGCAGCGCCTCCCCAGCGTCCAGTGTGGAGGTGAGCGTCGAAAAATCCCAACTCCATCACCACCATCTCGGATTGGTGCGAAGCGAGCTGCAGCATCTCCCGGCTGCCGGGAGAAGAGCGGAGCGGAGCTCCTCCAAAATCACAACTGCCGTGGCTGACCAAGCGCCTTTTAAGATAACATACTCCCACCTAGTGGCTCTCTGAAGAGTCAGGAAAATGCACAGTCTCCAGCAAATTGTGATGTTAACTATGGAACTCACACTTGAAGAATGAGTAAGTCAGATATTTACTAAGTCGATGTAACTCTCAGTAGGTCTAGAAATTTTTATTTTGAACTCCTGTTTCACTCCTGTAACATCTAACCAGAAGTCAGGAAGGAACAGTTAAGCTGCCTAACGCTGATTTTGTTCGTAGTCACCCACGCTGGAGTTAGTGATTCTTAAGTTTAGTTTTTCACCACAGGTTTGGTTGTGTCACTAGGCTTTGTAGGAAAGACAATAGCTAGATACAGAAAAGCATTTAAAAACCATTTACAGAGAAATAAAAAACTGAGTAGGGACTTTATCTGATCTTTCCAAGCCTTTTGGTGAGGACTGAGACACTAGTGGTGTGAGGAAGGAAGCCTGCTTCGTAGTTCTTTGTGTTTCACATCTTTCTGTGAAGAAAATTCTGGTTTCAAGGTTGTTGCAGCAGTAGCCATTTTCTTGCCAATCCTCTTCAATTCTTCCTCCACAGAGGGGAGGAGGATATACCTCTGTGTCAGAATGCTTTTGAAACATCTGCCTAAAAAGCAGACTAGAAAGCATTCTGTGATGGTGAAACATCAAAAGACCACAGTAGTGCTGTAGAACAGGATTCTGTCTCCCATGGCCCTTCCCTCCTTCCTGTCCTTTCCTCACTTCTCTTTCCTGATATTCACCACTTCTTCCACCAAACCTTTGTTGGTGTTACTTTTCCCAGCAGTTCCCATCTGCTCCTTCCCTCTCAGGCTTAGCTGCATTGCCAGAAAACTGCCATTTAGCTCAGTGATAAAAGTTACGGCTATGTTGTGAAGGGCCGAGGTTTTTAGAGAGAGCAGAAAGCAATACTTCTGGAGGTTATGAGGGGAAAACCAAGAAAAGATATTTTATACTTTTTGTTAATGCACATTTTACATCACTCCACACTCGGCAATACTGGCTTAAAGTTGATTTAATTCATTTTACATCAGTGCAATTGTTGACATTTGTACTCATCGAAGTGAAGACAGAACTTGCTCCAGGAACCATTTTTTCATCTTTGCATATCTAAGTGTTAAAATCATGTGACATGTGTTTTAAAGTGGTTTACCAAAAAAGGAACTCTGTATTAAGTTTTTTCTACAATTAATATTCTGTTCTTAGGAAGGATTTCTTCAGCAATATTAAATCATGTAATTTTATAATTTAAAAAGGCAGGAGAAAAAATATATAATTTTTAAGTCAGAAAACTGAATGAGAACAAATCTTGCTTTTCAAGAAAAAAATACCCTTTAGGCACTAGGATGCCTTGTTAGAAGGATCCTAATAAACAAGCACGGCAGTGCTTGATAAAATGAAACCCAAAATAAAATGGACTGATTGACTGAAATGAACTCTTTCCAGACAGCTTACTGTAATTAGACTTACAATCATATTATGTCTAGGTTTTCTACAGAGACCTTTGTCTAAACTTCAAAGGATGTCTGCTTCCTTTTAAAGTATTTCTACTACCTACATATCAAACCTGTCAGAGTGCACAGAAATACTACTTACCATCTCTTCCTGCTCCAGGCCATAGTAAAATTTACACTGACAAAAAAAAGCTAATGCTTCTATTAAAGCACATTACAACTGCAGTAATAGCCCACGCCAGGAATATATATGCTGGGACTTGCTAGCGTTCCAATAAAACAGAAGTGAAATATCAAGGACTTCTGTGTTAGAGCTACCTAAAATAACTTAGAAGGAAAAGCACTGTCTGGTGCAGTGCTATAAAATAAAATGTGTAAGTAAAAGACCTCTTTCACATTTTCAAATCTAGCCAAAGGAGTCTATGTCATAATCTTGGCAAGACTCTGCCCTCATTCCTCATCCACCAGATTTGTGAGTTTCAACTAGACATTAGTGAGGAAACTAACTCAGTGTTAATAGGAACTGCATAAAGCTTTGGGGCAAATAGTATATTATTTGCAATTTAAAGTAATTTTTTAACCAGAATTGGTGCCAAATGCCTTTTGGTAAATTATGCTGTAATTCTTGTAAAATAATCCTAAAATAAGTTTCTGTTTATCAGGTTTGAAAGTTAAACAGCTGTGTCTCAAGGTACTGATTCAATAGAGCAACAAAAAAAATAAATGCTGTGATAAATACCAAAATATTATTTGGGCCTGATTCTTTTTTTCCCATCCTTTCATAAAAGTTCATTAAAAACAAGTGAATAAAACCTTCAGGTGTGTAAAATCTCTTCTGAAGACCTGAAGTGATCTGATATAGTTCTTAATTTAATAAAAAATATTGCATTTCCCTGTAAATCATGTCTTCATCAGAAAAAAGAATTCAAATATTCAGCTCAGACTTTATTATGAGTCACAGTAAAATAAAAAAAAAATAGAGGTTATAAACAGTTGTTCTTAGTAAAGCCTAATTATAGTGAACAGTCAGATTGTCAAAGAAAAACAGCTAGCACCTGTGGGCAAGGGTGTACTGAGAACTCTGATACCCAATTAGCACATGGGGAACAAAGGAAGAAAAGGATCATTAATTTCTTTTAGAAAGGCAGGGGTCTTTAGCTCCTATGTTCGCCTTTGATGTTTAATAGGAGATAATAAACACTGAATACTTTTCAGTTATTTTTATATTCTCTTTTATTCATGCCATTAAGTGAAAAACCTGATTGCAAATTTGTATGTTTTTCTTGAGACCTTCTGCTGGAGCAGCACACTCATATTTACGCCAGAAATGGCTGTACATGGCAGCCTAAGGTGTCACTTACACGAAATACAAAGAAAATGCTGAGGAATTGTGGGTTTGGGCTTTGGTGGTTTGTGGTTTTTTCATCTAAAAGATTGCCTGCATTTCTCCAGTATTTGCCACCAGCAATAACAACTGAGACACAGGGAGTTTTCTGTCAGGGAGAGAGCAGTCTCTAAGGTAACAGGGACACACAGCTGCAGTCAAAATGTCACAAACTTTGACTTAATTATACCCCAAACTGATTCCTATAAGAGCTTCATGGCTGATTTAGATGGGGGAGGGAGGGAATAACCAAACAGGCACCTGCAATGAAGAGGTGGTGAAATTTAATCTTGAAGGCAATAGCTGTGGTGTGTTGGCCATTCAGAAGTTTTACATGGAGACATACCATCTGTAAATTCCATGATGAGTGTAACATTATTAACAAAAGCACAACATGCATTCTCTTTGAAAAATAAGCAAAAGCAAATGGCTAAATGTCAAATATGGCAATGTAACAATTCTGTGGCAGTAGAGATTTAAAATGAGATTGCTAAAAGCTCCGGAACATATTCACAATAAAGATGAATTTGCATGTCCTGAAGTTAAAATGTCAGGAATTCTCTGCCTTACTAGTAAGTGCTGTTGAGCATGTGAGCCTTATGAAGAGGGAAGGGGAGATACTTTTGGTGAAAGTATATTGGTTTTGAAAGACTTTAATTTACTGGATGGGGAAAACAGGCCACAGCATTCTGGTAACAACTTGAAGAACTTGCAAGCTAATCCCCCAGCCTGCATTAATCCTGGTACATTGGATGTGTGCCTTACTGCATGAGCCCTAAGGAGTTGTGATGGGAGTTCAGGAACAGTGCCAGAACTGCAGGGCCTCCAACCCAACTGGCTTGGCTTGTCCCTAAGTGTTGCGAAGGAAATATTAACTGAGCTATCAGGGACTGGACCCACACGTATCTTCCCCCAAGCAACTAGTGACAGGACAAGAGCACACAGCCTTGAGCTGCACCCAAGGGAGGTTTAGGTTGGACATTAGGAAGGATTTCTTCACAGAAGGGGTGATTAAATACTGGAATGGACTGCCCAGGGAGGTGGTCAAGTCACCATCCCTGGTTAAGATGGCACTTAGTGCCCCGGTCTAATTGACATGATGGTGTTTGGTCGTAGGTTGGATTCGACTTTTTCAGAGGTCTTTTCCAACCTAACTGATTCAGTGATATTTCACTTTGCTATTACTGCTCAACATGGACCTGCACAACACTAAAAACTCCCTGAAGCACAAGTGCATGCCAGAGCACATCCTAAAGGTCTAAATACGCCATTTCGGAGCAGATAAAAAGCCGGGACACAAAAAAATACAGCAGCCAGGTTCTGGAAACCGGCGAGCTGAAGATGCTGCGGCGCGCGCGCGCCGGACACATCCCCTCGCCCAACCGTCGCCTCCTTTAAAGAGCGCTCGCGTGCCGGGCACGTTTACGCGCTGCGATTGGCTGGCGAGCCCTGTCAATTGTGTCCGTGCCCGCCCTCCGCGCCCGCTGATTGGCCAGGCGGGCCCAGAGCGAGGGAAAGCTGTGGCCGCGGGGCTGGGCGCATGAGGCGCTGGCACCGCCGGAGGCCGGGCAGCGCTCTGTGGCGTTCGGCTCCCGACGGGACAGCGGAGAGTCATGCCGTGGCCTCGTCTGCCTGCGGACAGCGGTGGGTTCGGGTCCTTGCTGTGCCGTGGGGAAAGATGGAGGCAGCGCGATGAGGGACGGAGCAGTGGGGAGAAGGGGCCTTGACGTGCGAGTCGGCGAGAGTAGCGGAGGGATATGCCGAGGCTGTTGGGTTTCTTTCTCTTCCCTTACTGCCCCGCATGTAGTCGCGTCTACTTCCGTGCGAGGCCTTTGTGCCCTGGGGCGTGCCCGAGTTTGGCTTGCTTCCTGCAGGGGTCTTTTATAGCTTCTCAGGGCCGCTTCACCCCTTTGAGCTCCCGCGGTGCCAGTCCGGGGCCCGCTTGCTCCATTTGCAGGTAACGACGTTTCTGCGCTGGTGTTAGAACTCACGGAGACAAAGGGAAAATAAATTTGCCTCTTCCTCGCTCCAGCTTCGTTGTTACCGCCATACTTTGTATGGCCTGAAGCTGCCAAAAGATTTCCTAATTGCGGAATCTCTCTGCAGTTTCTAGGCTGTGAAACCCAGTAATTCGCTTACTGAAAGGAGATGGGACACCGTTTGGAGCAGAGAGAAGCCATGCTGTTTCTGCTCTTGCCTGTCGGGGTTTTTTTTTTGTGCGCTACACCCTGCTGCTTTTCTGGAATCTCATTTTGATGAAGTCAGGAGTTCTGTTGAGAATTTGGCTTTTTTAGTGTCTAGTGACAGATTTAATTTAAGCTTTTTGAGAGCGGTTGCTCGCATGGATTCCTGCCTCAAAATGAATTCCTCCTTGGTGAAAAGACAAAAAGCTATCTCCCCACCAAAAATCTTTTTTTTACTAGAGTGGGAGAAATCACTGTTGACGACACTCTAATTAAAGGATTTGTGGCGTCTATTAGAATGTCATGTGAAGGTTGTTGTGAAAAAAATGCGCCTGAAAATAGTGATTACATTGATGGAAAACACGTTAGAAATGACGAAGCTGGGGCAGGAGTGGCGGAAGCTGCAGCCCCACCTCTGGATAGAAGTATCATTGCATAAAATCCATAAGTGTAGTAGGGGAGCAGGCACTTTATTACTCCATAAGTTTAGTCCATAATATTTTTAAAAACTTCAGTTTTGTTCAGCAAATAGTAGTGGGTTGTCAAGAAACATTTGTGTAAATTTTAACCTGTTTTTAAATGTTTTTCCTGTTAAAAGTAAACTGCTAGTGGCTCAGGACATTGTCTTTTGGAGTGTGATCCTGAAGATAAAGAAAGCTTAAAGGAAAAAGGGGCACTGAAAAGCAAACAGTGCCTTATTTTTCTGGTGGTGATTTTTGGGCAGCATTTCTTTTGAAGAAGTGACACAGCACTTGGAAATCACATTTAGACAAAGGATTGAAGTGTTGAAAGTGATTGCTTGTCTAAGTATCACAAACAATAGGCAGAAAATCTTGGGAAATGAATAAATAAATTGGAGAAGGAAAAAAAGGCAGTGAAAGAAACATCTGACTTGAGGTTTTTTAGGGGCTTTACTAATAAAATTGGTAATTGTTAAGTGGTGTGGTTGTTTTCCATCGCCTGGGTGACTGAAACGTAAAGCTGTTGGGTGAGATCTTGGTATGCCAGAGAAATAGGAGATAGGGCAGCAGCAACAATATTGATGAACTTGCTTAGTTTTTGAAATTGTAAAAATGGATAAAGCCATGAAAACAGGAATCCCAGAGGTGGGATTATTTCACACCCTTAGTTTTGCCAGACAGTTCTGCCCAATTTTATTATATATTGGTATTAATTAAATTATTTATGTTCATGAGTTCTTTGAGTTCTTTATATTAACTGGGCATGGACTTAAGGTGTTCCTCCAGTATTTTAGAACTAAAACACAATTTTGAAATGGTATTTTTATAAAATGTAGTAATAAGAAAATGGAACTTGTCACCTCAGGTAGCTTATTAGTCCTTTACACAGCTGTGATTACATGGTTTATGAAATAATTCATTCTTCTGCTTGAAGGGCAGCAGTCTTAAAAATAGTTGTGCTGCTTATGTTGTGATAGCTGTGATGGCACTTAGAAGAGTTTGTATGTAGGTTATATAGTTGCTGGGTAAAGTTCAAGATTATCCCAGCTCCAGAACAAATGTTCTTGAAAGCAAGTACAGAGGTGATAATGTTTGGATGTAGGACTGAAACCTTATGCTAAATAAAGTTGCAGTAAATAGGCAAATATAGCCCAAATTGTTTTTCTGTATTTTGGTAGCTTCTGCATGCACATAACAACTTAGAATTCGCTGAATTGGAATATTTGCAATATTCTGTTGAAGCTGTTGCAGATATGCACGAGGAGAATAAAGCTGCAGCAAATGGATGTGGCAAAATCCGAAGTGGTGCTCAAAATGGGGCTGCTTTACTTGCCCTAATGGAGAAGACTGGATATAGCATGGTTCAGCAAAATGGGCAAAGAAAATTTGGTGGTCCTCCACCAGGTAAGCATTTCTTTTGAGATTTGTTTTGACACTGAAAATTGGTGTAGCCTCATGTTGTGTGTCTTGACAGCGACCAGTAGTAAAAGCTTAAGGAAACAGTGTAAGAAGCACAACACATATGGGGAGGGTCGTGATATGTTTTACAGTTTCCATCAATTTTAGATCTTTTGAGATAAACTATGTTGGACATTTGCTTTTGGTGGATTTAAAAAGTCACAGCTTTAAAACCAGCTAAAATTGACAGGTAGCAGAACAAATGTGGAGCTCAAAATGCCAAGTGTGTTCCACGTGACTGAGAGCACACTTCAAAACATTAAGTGGCGCAGAAGGGAAAAACGAGTTGATGATGGAGGCATAACCTAGTTACTGTCTTCTCTGACTCCTTACCACTTGCGTTGGCCAAAGCATTTTTTTTAATGAACATTTGCTCTCTGAGGGAGCACCAGTGAGGATTAGCTCATTTTTTTTTTTCAGAGTTGAGGATGAAACATTTCTTTTATTTTGAATAATTTTTCCAGTGATGTTGGCATCAGCAGCGTACAAGAATTTCTCTAATAGGCTTGCTTGTATGACATGGAATACAGTAACCCTTCTGAATCAGATCATGCACTTAGACAAGCAGAAACAAGGATAATTCTTTGTGCTGCTCTTTCAGTTCATTCTCACTTGTGGCCTGTGATCCCAGGTCTTTATAAGTTATGCTCAGAAGCATGAACTCTATTTGCTCATTGCTATATGTAGTTTAAGTTGGAGCTGCATCGAAATTATTTCTCTGAAGTTTTTCTGTCTAAAATTTTTTCTATACTTTTACTAAGCATATATAAAATAGCAAAGGGAAGCCCTGTGAAACTATTTTGAAAATGGCACTGGAAAAAGAACTGCAGGGCATCGTTGACTTCAGCCTGTTCTTAAATTATTATACATCTTTTACATAATAATGTCTTTTAATTAGAACATTAGACAGTATTAAGTGTGTTTGTTTAGCAAAGCTCCTTTTATTAATATTTTCTGAAACTAGATGTGTTTGAAGAAGTATCTCTTCCATCAGTCCATTCATTGACACTAGTTACATATTTTTCCTTCTGATCTTCATGTACATTCATTTTTTTTAGGTTGGAAATTACCCTAAGTTGCTATAAATGGCTCTAGGCCAGATGAGACTTAAATGTTTGAGATGATTTGTAAGAAGTTACAATATCTTTATAAATGAAGGGTTTCATTGTGAATTTTGCTTATTTAGGTTGTGATTTCTATAAGCTTGTGTTGCTGTCAAAGGACAGTCTCACTGTCAGCTCTATTCTCAGCAGATATGGTGGAAAATTGCCTTAAAAAGTTAGAGGTTTTTACTTGACATCAGTGCAGTTCTTGTTCAGTTTATGCCACTTGTGAAAAACGCATCTGTAGAGTGTTTATTATAAAAAGACAAAAGTGAGTTTTCATAGTTTTATGTCTGCTGCCATCTAAGCAGTGGACCCAGTGATGTCACTAGGCATGTGAGTCATTGGAATTACATGGAAGTTTAAGATGGCATGGATACTAACAGTGAAGGATTATGACTAATGTTGATTGAACTCCTGCAAAAATAGGAGTCGCATTATCTACTGTCCAGCAATGAATTAAGTACTCAGTCAAGGGAACTCTGGTCAACTACTTGTGGAATGCTTTTGACTAACTTCCCATGTTTGCTCTGCTAGGTACATGTCCTTCATTGGCAGATGTGTCACAGAGCAGTTTTCTTTAAGTTAGGAGTCAAGAGGTTAATTGTAGTTGGCAGTAATGTGCTGTACTGCTGAGTTAGTATGCAGCTTCATAGTTAGAAAGGGGGCTTTTTGTATGGTAAATGGCTTTTTCTTACTGAGAATCACTGTTCAATCAGTTACCGGGCTGAGGAGTATGGTAAAAGTTTGTCTAATTAAGAAATATGTAAAGATAGTTACGTAATTTCATTACTTCCCTACACAATTTTTTCTTGACTGAGGTCTGCAGTTCCTTTTGTCTTTGGAACTCCTAAATGGCATACAGTTGGTTTATTGTTTTTATGTGGGAAGGGACTGGCACAATGTTAGTGATGGCAGTACTTTGCCTGCAAATGGTGTTAGCTGCCATGTCCAGTCAGACCTCAGCTGAAGTGGTCAGAAATGTTTACAAAGGTGAGAATGATAAAGATGTGGGATGCTGTGCGGAACAGAGGCAAGCGTTTTCCTAGGTAAGTCATGGCAATGTGACTCCAAAAGCATGTCAATTCTCATACCTTGGTAGCTTCCCTGTGTGCCATGTAGTTCTTTCTGTACAGGTAGTGTACAGTTTATAGATGAAAATTACTCTGTGAGAAGGCAAAAATGTTGCAGTTCTTAATGATTTTTTAAAATTCAAGTTAATTTTTTCCCAAGTAAATTATAGGCTCTTTGACAATACATATATGAAAGAAGAGGTGTTAATTACATCTAAATACAATTTATTCTGAACTTCAAATCAAAGTACATTATTTAATTATCTTTTTGTCTTAACTTGTCAAGAGTAATTATTTTTTCACCTTGCCTCATTATGCTTTGTCGTTTCACACTTGTACTCAATAAGTTTTATGTTAGTTTTTTCTACCATCTTTGTACTCCTTGCTTTTTCTTTTATAGAAAACGTTTCTTGTCAAAAACTTTAGAAGAGGCTTTTATTTGTGATTTGGGTGTTTTTGAACCTTCTGCCTGATTTGTTTGTCTAATTTAGAAAAAAATCAAAGCCAAACAAACTTTTTTTGAATTATTTTTTTATTATTTTGGGGAAATAGAGTGCCATATTTGATGATCATAACTCCATAATATTAAATGCATAAATACATTTTTACATTATCTGTTGAACATATCTTTCAGTGTATATGGCAAAGATAAACAATGTCTGAATGTCTTTGGTTTAAGGAGAGAAGCACAGATGTTCTTGTAGCTTTCAGATGTCAGCCAAAGACTGACTTGTTCTGTGGTATTTTATTTACATTTTTCCCCTATACTGTCCACTACTGCCTGTGAAAACTGTGGTTTGTTTTTAGAATAAAAGTGTTCAATCTTTTTGCGTATTGGAGAAAGTTTGGCTCTCTGTCCTACCTTCCTTAGGAAGTCCTGTTTTGTTGGATGAATGGAGGTGGGTGAAAGCAAAATGTTTGAACTTTTTGAATGATATCAAGGAAGAAAAAAATGTGCTGTACTGGGGACCCTTACCAAAATTTATAAAAATATGGGCAAGAAGTGCAGAGAAACATTTTATAACTTCAAAGCGTTGCAGTAGAAAATAAAACTGAAGTTCTTACTGGGTTATCATTCTTAGGTATATCAGTTTTATTAATAACTGAAATAAAATTGTAAGGGGCAAAAAATGAATGAAATAAGAGACTCTTGGTAAACCCATCAGTGTTTTTGATAAACAGGTTCAGTGTATTGTCATACAGATTCCACTGTAAAAAAACCCAGAAGATGGAATTGAAAGAAATGCAACCTTTGGGTTTCTTGCATTTTGTTTTTATTTAAACGTAAAAGAAATGAGACATAATAGAAGAGAATGTGCTAGTTTTCAGTTGAGACCAACAGTAAATAACTAACTCCCACATTCAGACTGGGTGTGGGAGAAATGTTCTTATCGGGCGTTTGTACTAAGATTTCTGTTGGACAATTTATTTTAAGGTTGGGAAGGTCCTCCACCACCTCGTGGATGTGAAGTTTTTGTGGGTAAGATTCCTCGTGATATGTATGAAGATGAACTAGTTCCTGTTTTCGAGAGAGCTGGGAAGATCTATGAGCTCAGGCTAATGATGGAATTCAGTGGTGAGAACCGAGGCTATGCTTTTGTGATGTACACCACTAAAGAGGAAGCCCAGCTGGCCATCAAGATTCTGAATAATTATGAAATTCGACCAGGGAAATTTATTGGTGTCTGTGTAAGCTTGGACAACTGCAGGCTGTTTATTGGAGCAATTCCTAAAGATAAGAAGAAAGAAGAAATACTGAATGAAATGAAAAAAGTTACAGAAGGAGTGGTGGATGTCATTGTTTATCCAAATGCCAATGACAAAACTAAAAATCGTGGCTTTGCCTTTGTAGAATATGAATCTCACAGAGCAGCTGCAATGGCTAGAAGGCGACTAATCCCAGGTAAAAGTGTTTGTAATTAAACTGAGTTTTTATGGGGACTATCTGCTTCCATGTTGTGGGAGGATGAGATGGTGGATCATCCTTGTTTTCCATTTGTTAAGGTGTTTCAAGAGTTTCAAAACTGCAGTGTTGGACAATTTTATTTTTAATGTTTTGTTGTTGTGGGGTTTTTTTTAAAACTTTTTTTTTTTAAGAAGCTTTAATTTAAATAGTTCTGACAATTAAAAAATAGGTGTCAGTTCTATGTAACTTAGCTGTTGTGATTTACACCAATATGTATTTGCATGGGCACACATTCAGTTTTCATTTACATGCATGAGGCTCTGCACACAAATTCTTTTAAAGGTGAGCTTAGAAAGGACAATGCCTTGAATGTGTCCCGTATTTTCTGTGAGTGCCATGAGTGAGGTTATTTTCATCACTATGAAATACATGATTGTTTCATATTTTAAAAATACTAAAAAGTAGGTCTTGAATATTTTAGTAGAAAATAATTTTGAGAGTTTAACAAGTAGAAGATCATTTTTTCATTGCACCTTATTTTATACATTCTGAAGGAGGGAAAGTAGAAGGGATTAAATGTACTGAAAAAGGAGGGAATAGGTACAGGTACAGTTAAAAAGGGAAGCTGTAGAAGAGAAAAGAAGGGAAGTGAAATGCAGAGGAAATTAAACAGTATAGTTGAAGAAGCAAAGTCACTGAAGAAGATAATACAGCACTAGCTTTGCTGAAATGAATGCCAGAACTATTAAGGTGAAGATGTAGGCAAGTCTCATATTAGTAGCTGGCAGTGTTACCTAAGGGTTATATAGTATGTGTATCATATATACACAAATACATAATATACAAAAGTATATACAAAATGCTAATTATCAAATTTAAAATAATATAATAAATACCAATACAATACTTGTAATAACATGTAATATATTCAACATATTTTTATATGTGTGTGTANTACCTCCAGATCACTGAATGGAAAATAAACCAGTATGATATGCAAAATGATGGGTTGACATGTGTGACAAAGCAGGTCTGGTTTTGTTTTTTTCTTTCAATTTGAGTTCTGGTGTCTGGTGCCACATAGAGTAAGGGCTGTGTTAGAGATACACAGTTAGATTACTATTTTCAGGTGTTGCCCATACTTTTTAAAGTGGTAATATTATTGAAGAGGCTCTGTTTAGTTGCTCGTTCAATACATTACTTTTGGTCTTCTTTCGTGTGTGTGTATATGCATGTCTCAAAGTCTTTGTTTTGACAGCTTATGGTGCTTAGTGAGCCCAAAGGTAACAGAACGCTTGCCATTTTTGCAAAGTCTCGTTTAGTTTAACAATTTCAAGTAATTCAAGTAGATACAGGCAACAAAACCCAGTTTCTTGTGGTATGCACCATGTTTGCTTTTTGTAGAGGTAATTAGTAAGAGTAATTCGGTTTACTGTGTATGTTTCTTACTTGTATTTTGCTTCTTTGCTGTAGGAACGTTCCAGCCCTGGGGTCATACTATTCAAGTAGACTGGGCAGATCCTGAGAAGGTAGTTGATGAAGAAACTATGCAGAGAGTTAAAGTATTGTATGTGAGAAATTTAATGATATCTACTACAGAGGACAAAATTAAAGCTGAATTCAACAAGTTCAAGCCAGGAGTAGTTGAACGTGTAAAGAAGTTGAGGGACTATGCTTTTGTTCATTTTTTCCACCGTGAAGATGCAGTTGCTGCTATGTCTGTAATGAATGGAAAGTGCATTGATGGAGCCAGTATTGAGGTAACATTGGCAAAGCCAGTTAACAAAGAAGGTTCTTGGAAGCAGCATTTTAATGGTCAGATAAGTCCCAGTTCTGAAAATCTCTTAGGGTTTCCTAACAA
The DNA here is from genome assembly GCA_013399225.1 of Rhipidura dahli. Taxonomy (NCBI): domain Eukaryota; kingdom Metazoa; phylum Chordata; class Aves; order Passeriformes; family Rhipiduridae; genus Rhipidura; species Rhipidura dahli. The sequence goes on from VXAC01004222.1 coordinate 234,079, forward strand.
AGAAGATGGTACTCAAAAATCCTTGGCGAAACCAGCAAGTCTTTCAGTTCGCCTTAATGGTCAGCACAGTCCAGGCCCCCCTGAAGTTGAAAGAAGTACATACCCCATTTTTCCAGGAATAAAGCTTACTCCAATTAGCATGTATTCTTTAAAGCTGAGTCACTTCAGTTCTGCGGTAATGCATCTGGATTATTTTTGCCATAAAAATAGCTGGGCACCACCAGAATACTGCTTGTATTCGACCACAAGTCAGGATGGGAAAATACTCTTGGTGTACAAGGTACTTATTTCTAGTATTGCAGATGATTCCCAGACTTATTTCATGCCAGAAAAGCTCTGTACAACAGTAGAAGATGCAAAGGAATTGGCAGCACAATTCACACTTTTACATCTAGGTAAGCATAAACACTTTTGTTTATATATGAAGAGCTGAAGCTAGAAAAGTTACTTTGAAATTGTTCTTGGTATACATATCTTGGTGTACGTGTGTTTTTATATAAAGTATAAGCTAGTCTACAGAAGATTTGGTTTTTGTGTCAGTTGAGTCTGGACCATCAGATGAGAGCACTGAAGAAACACTGTAAATATCTAAATAGCCCAGTGCCAGGGTCATTTTTGCTTACATTCATCTACTGCAATGATGTATAAGGAAGCATTAGATGACATGTAAGTGCCTTATGTTTAAGGTCATCTGTGAGATGATTATGGTGCTGAAAATTTATTTGAAAGTCTGTCTGCATTCTAGCATCTTCATTTATGTATGTTCCATTTCTTAAAATTAAATGCAACTACTATAATAGGAAAGTTTTTGTGTTATGAAATTGGAGGTGTTGGAATTTTTTTTATTTGGTTGGGTTTTTTTTTCCTAGTCTGTTCTAATTTTGGTGAATTGGAAAAGTGGTTGCAGTACATTGTTAAAATAGTGTTGTCATCTTCTCCTTCTTGTATTGCTACTTAGCACTTGTTCTGGAAGTTTCTTGAGATGTACATAGGCTGTGGTGAGATTTCTCCTTTGGATGAATTCATAGCAGACTTACTTCAGGCTTGACTGTGATGCCTTTTTTTTTTTTTTGCAATGCATGACTAAAATGTAAAAGAAGCTTTTTCTTCTTCTTTACGTTCTCGCTTTTCATTGGGTTTGGATTTGGCGTGGCTGAAAGGTCTTAGAGGAAGAAGAAGCTGCAAAGCACAAAGCCTTATACATTGTCTCCACTTCAGCCAGAGATGTGATTGGTTTGCATTTGTGGGCCACCTCCAGAAGGTGATCCTTTCAGATGGCCAAAATGATTTTTAATCATAAATGGCTAAGTATCTGTCTGGTTTTGTACACACTGCATTTAGTGGGCAGCATTTGACTAGTTGAGTGTCTGTTTCCATATTTTTCTCCCTAGGAAAATTAGGGTCACACCTTTATAACCCATGTAATCCTGAACACAAAACATATAAAGGGTACTAAACTCAAAATAGTGGTGTGAGGCTCTCCTGAAGAATAAAGATAGTTATGGGTTTTGTACTTGCCCAGTTTGTTTCCTTCGTTACCTAAAGTTATATTCTCTCCTATACTTCTTTGGGAAAGAATTAAGGGAACAATTATAGAAAGTTAGATTAAGAGTGATTATTCACAGCTGTGGGCAAATCCTGAATGCAAACAAGGTTAAGAAAAAATGAAGAAAGTATGTGTTGAGATCTTTATCTCTTCAGTTATAATTACAAGTGCTTAGGGAAAAGGTTTTAAAGTGGATTTAAATTAATAGTATTCTAAAGCTTTTTAGCACTTGATTGTGCCATACAATCACAGGTATTGGTATTTAGTAGAATTCCCAAAAACCAGGTTTGTATTTTGGCAACTGTCTACCTAATGGCCTAGTGCTAGTAGTCCTGTTTTGTTATTTTTGAATAACACTCTTTCTTTTGATGGCCTCTGTGTGTTCTGGTTTGTGAGGATTTGGCCCTGCAAAGAGCATACATAGCCCTGATTCGAAGCAAACGTACAAGGCTGACTTTTGAAAGATACATATCTTTCATATTGATTAAAAACCCTCTTTTTGATGTTGGCATTGTTGTGATACTGAAACATAGCCCTAAGGAGTCTAAAAGTACAATTTATTTTCCCTGTCTAATATACAGAAGTTGTTTCTATTCAGTTTAATATATATTCTATGTCGAAAGAAATATCTGCAGGTAAAGAAGAGTTGCTAGATGTGACAGAATCCTTCCTTCTCATGGAAGTGTTGCATGATTTGATGTGTTGAATGATGTTGATGCTGCTGATGGATCTATGGGTTGTGGTTTTTGTCTTTTTGGGGTTTTTTTTTTAATAACTAGCAGTGATTTGAGAAAAGTCTGAGTGTGTTTCTTGGAAGCAGCTGACTGTAAACGTGAATGTGCAAAGATGACATAGGAACTAATTCTTTCTGGTAAGTAATTTATCTTACAGGAAACTAATTTTTTGGCCACTCAATTTTGATGATGTGTCCAGGGTGGGTTTTGCTGTTTTTTTTCCCTTTTAAAGCATGTAACTAGTGTAAGGTAAGAGAATGAGAAAGTGCTGCTTTGTTCGGATTTTAAAATTGGACTGCTTTGATTAATCAAGCTCAGGGCATTCTGGCTTTTTTTTTTTTTTTT
>VXAC01004222.1:236740-343150 GCA_013399225.1 Rhipidura dahli
TTTTTTTTGATAGGCATTTCTGTATTTGCTTTCAGTCATTACAAAATACTTGGTTTCTGCACAATCATAGTACTGGTTCACAGCAGTCCTGAGCAGACAGCAGTACATCAAGCAACCACTTGGTGTCACCTGAATATTTTGAGAATGATGGTTCTTAGAAAACATGGAAAGCTGTTTTGTTGGGGAGAGATTAATAAGCTATATTTTAATGCTACTAAATAAATCACTAACAGATCAAGGGAGTGGAGACACTCAGGCTTGGCTAAATGTGTGAAAATCACATATATGGATGTCCATTTGTGAGAAGGGGAGCAGAGCTACATGTTGAAATTTCAGAAGGTGAATGTGGTCAGGGGGAGGACTGGAGGGATAGGGGAACAGAATAGGGAAACACCTGAAGTCGTGTAGAAAAATTAATACCTCTATCATTAATTTGAATCATATTTCTACACAAATAAGTCTGTATCTTCAGAAGTTACTCAACACCTTAATGTCAATTGCAAAATGGTGCTTGGCTGTTAAATGTGGCATCCAGTTAGAAAAACATGTAAGGCTTCATAGTCTTGCCTGTGCTGGATGTTGACTAAATGTGAGGCAGCTTCGGTTCAGAGACTGTATAGTTGTGTAATTTGCACACACTTGATATTCCACCCGTGCTCCAGAAGCACTCTTAATGCAGAGTCACTCCCGAAATACGAGGTGCTGTTATCATTCAGGTCCTTTGCTTCAGTAACAGTGGTTTGTAGCTTATGGAATCAAACTGGCTCATCCACGTCTTCAAAGTACAGGCAGAAGAAAATTTGAAATTGCATAGATATGCTCTGAATTGTTGGAGAACTCTCACCTCCCTTTCTTTAGTAAGATTAAACATCTGAAGCCTGGAAAAGCAGAGCCTTCTTTTGGAAACTATTTGGTTGGTTGGTTGGTTTGTTTTCACTTGCTGCTCCTGGAATTCCACTGGTTTAAGGAAATACCAGAACATGTCAGAACCTATTTTTAGTCCTTAAGATAACACTCTCTATAGCAAAGGCTGAGTTCTGGGAAAATCTCTCCCTACTGAGTTTGACTTAAGGGTGATGGGGAAAAATGGGAGAAGTTCCATTTAAGTTTCCTGTTTCAGGGATCTGCCAGGTTTGAAATGGGTATTCATATACAGGGTGTTCTTTACACTTTCACACTTGCTGTTTCATGTTACATCTCACTGAGATGCAATTTATGAAATTAATTTGTGAGGTAGAAGAGAATTTTTAAAAGTATTTGTAAGAAAAATATACTGATGAATCTCCAAATCAAGAAAAAGTCATTTAATAACTAGCTATAGCGCATAAATAACAGTTTCCTTCCAGTTCACCACATATGACTTTTATAGTAAGTAGTACTGAAATAGGTGGAGCAGCCATTGTGACTTACTACTATGAACTCACTTGTTTAAACATCTTAAATACTACCTGCAGTAGCAATTCATAAGTCACAGATAAAACTTATAAGCTAGTTCAAGTCTGTATTTAGTGTCTGTGTCTCAGAACAGATGTATCTGCAGACAGCTGTTCTAGATTTTGGACATTAAACCTAAAGGTCAGGTGAGATGGTTTTTGTTTTGTTGCTGGAATTTTCTTTACTTAAACTTTGCCGTGGTTTGCTTTATCAAAATTAATTATATTGCTGTTGGAGCAAGCAACAGCCACAAAGTTTAAGATGTTTGAAAAAAATACACAAGTTACTGGCTTTGTTTAGGAAATAACAGATGATAAGTGGTGATTTGTGGTTTTGGGGTTTTTAGTGATTTTTAGAAAGGCTCAGAATGTAATATAAGAAGTTTTATTTTAACAGTATGAATTTAGAAGTCTGAAATACTTAACAGATGACTTACACATAATGGTTTTTCTTACAGCCCCCGAGCAAGCATATATAACACTTCTGTCCCTGAATGCAGCGTGGTGGGATAATAAAGGTGAGTCAGCCTCTCAGAATTGTTTATTGTGGCATTTTGCCCTCTCAGAGACATTGTCTTAGCTGCACTGTTTGTTAGAGAAGTTGTACTTTCCCCACAGACACAGCTCTTAGGAAGGCTTGTAGAGATTCTCTGTTGCTTTTTTCCAAAGGACACCATACCCCTACTGCCCTATACCTGCTGATGGATCACGCAGTCTCATGTTCTTGTCTGTTGTGCAGCACAAAGGAAGGTTATAGTTTCTACTCTTGAAATGACTCTGAGTCATTTTTCAGTTGTTCCAGCTTGGGTTTAAATTTATGTGCAGAAGTGGGAGCTCTTACTCCTCAGGGCACTTAGACTATTTTTTGGCTAGTCAGTTTCATGTAAAAGGGACTACTGTCTCCTCAGATTTTTTTTTTTTTGAATATACTATTGTGGGTGAATTTAAGTGTGTATATCTGTCACTTCTGAGGCCTCCATCTTTTTTTTTTTTTTCTGAATGGAGTGAGAATGGTTTTTAAAAGCTTACAAGGCAGTTTGAAAATGGCATTAAATGCGTGCTCTGTGTTAACTGCTGGAAGCTTCTAATCTCAGGCACACAGAATATTTCCCAAAGATTCAGTTATTTTTCAGCTGCTGCCTATGGACAGGGAACAGAAATTTGTAAATCTTGGCCTATGTAGGAGAACTTGGAAAAGAATAAGTAAGGGAGATAGAACAATGTTGGACTGTATTTATCTGTGAAAAAACTTGTCTGCCTTTAGCAGAATCAGTCATTTCACAACAGGATATAATTCAGCACAGTTTTTTCTACTCCACTGATGATCACAATGAAGTTGGGTTTTGTTTATGCAGTGTAAATCAGGCAGAACTTGGTGCATAGATGAGTGTAGACTGATCTAAAGTATTAAATACGTAATATGAATTATGCTGCTATGATAGGCATGATATATGTAGCTAATACGGCTCAGAACAGCGATTGGATACGCACTTGAGAGTTGTCTGCATTAATGTTTTGTGTTCACTGAGGGTGAAACAAAAAGCTATTATTATGAAGTTCAGTGTGTATATATATATAGAGAGAGAGAGAGAGAGAGGATGTGAAAATGTGTTCAGTACTGAAGAATGGAGTCTCTTAGAAGTATAAGGCTCTTAGGAATAAAAACTCCTTGAATGGCTGACTAAACAGTTTCTTAGTTATTTTGAGTTACTGCTGCAGAGGAGAGGGAAGGATGAGCATTGGTGTAAGACTGTGAATGCTTTTGTTACACCGTTATCTTAAGTTCCTTAATAGTTAAGTCCATCTTGAAATGGATAAGGCACTATGTTTGCTGAAATCAGAGTCTCTTTCATCCCCTTCCCCCTCTCTTTCTGCAGCCAACTCTACACCCTACTTGATTTGAATTTCCCTGAAGAAGAGAAGTTTGGAATTTATTGCTTTGGATCTTGTCATGAAAGGAAAAAGAACACCCCACTGATACATAATTACTGGAAATTCACATTCCATGGTTATCGATGAATAATTTGTCAAAGTGTGTGTATTAAGCATTTCAATTTAAAGATTAGTGATACTGAATGTTAAATTGTTTTGGTTAGTTTGATTAAATTTGGGTTTTAAAAGATAATTTGTTTAAAAGATTTTTATTACCTGTAATAGTCTATACAGCAGTAATTTATATTTAGTGTTGAAACAATTTTCCACAATTCCTAATTTGTATTTTCACACGGAATTTTTACAGCTTCTATTGTATGTAATAAATCTTAAACAAATGTTAAAAAATACCCACCAACAAAAGAATAAACACTATTCTGGCAACCCTGCCTTTTCATACATAAACATGCATGATATGAAGCTTAAATACCATCCTCCAGTTTGCTTCCTTTAACTTGATGCAAAATTTTGTAGGAAGAACATGTCCAATAAAATCTTTGCTTATGATATAGCATTACATCAATGGAAGATTTGTATTTTGAAGGACTTTATTTCAATGTACCATCAGGCTACGTTGCTCTAGTCATAACACTGAGGTTCAGTACCTTAGTTAATTGCTAGAGACAAAAACACTTTTATCCAGGCTCTCCCTTGAAACCAGCACTTGTGCTTGCCTGTGATAGCCATGTGGAACAGCAGCTTGCTCGCTTTCTAATCAGGCCATGTTCTTCTTAAAAAACATTGTTTAACATTATACTGAAAATAGTTTTTGATTTTTAAAATCAGATATATGTAATTCATTTTGAGTGAGCCATCTTTATTTTTATTGTGACTATTTGGCATTTCTCAGTCAAGTGCTTTATTTATTGAATGACAGAAGAATAACAACTTTTTTTTACCTTTTTAAAAATCTGAAACTAATACAAGACCATTCTTATTTTTAGAATTTTATACATCATTTCAGTTCTTTGACAAGGAGTGGGCCAAGTGGTTAAAATGTCTAAGGGCCTCACCTATGCAAGTATTGTTTGTAAGCTGTTGTATCTGAAAATTGTTTGTCAGAAAGGAATATTATGTAGACAGAAAACAATGCAATGGAAAAATTTCAAGTTGAATAATTTTTCTCAAAAGCAATCAACTGTTGTGGTCCACTATGTATTTTGGTTCAGTGTATTTCATCACCATATTAAATTGTCCTTTTTGCTGTTAATTTAGGTGCAGTTGTAGCAGTTTCATTTTATTTGCATTTGATATTAGCTACATAATAATTCTTTTAAATGTTGCAATTTCTAATGTTGAAATAATGTGTTTGACTTCTGTACGCGAATTAACATCTATATTAAATTTATGCTGTTCATATTTGGTGTCTGAAAAAGAAAAATAAATTATTATTTTAGACGTGGTACCTTCACAAACTTACTTTGCAGGATTTACTTTGCTTCGTCTACTAACAAGCTTTGGCCAGAGGCTCCAGTGCTTTGCTGAACAAAAGGAAGGTGATGAAGTGGCTGGGTGAACCCTTGAAAAAAAAAAAAGTAATTCTTCAAGAGCAAGTTGGCTCATAGCTTCTGTTGCATGTGGAAGTTGTTAGAAGGTTAGGATTTCCTGAAAAAAACTAAGGAGGAAAGGGAACAGGGAACTTGTTTAATCCATGTTTAAACTAAGTGGTTCCTGAGGCCAAGACAAAAATTGGTATGTAAGATAAAATGATATAGTATAATGCTGATAAGATAGGGGGTTGGTAATTTAAAAGTGTTTTCCTGGCAACCTGAGAATTGTCTTCAGACTGCTGAAAGAAGTTTCATTTTATTTTTCAAGTGTCTTGATGAAGACTCAGGTTTTTGCATTTCTGATGGAAATCTGGACCAAGCAAACCTAGGTAAAATTGCTGTTGTTAGCTATTTAAGGGAGCTGTGGGCTCAGGTGTGCAAAGACTGCATAATATTACAATGAATACCAGAAGAGGAGCTGTGAACAAAAGGAGGTACTGCCCAGTACTGGAAAGCCAGGGGATTTTATTTTCATATTTCGCTTTTGTAACATCCTTCTTCAGATTTCCAACTGTGCTCCTGTCTGAGATGCAAAAATACCCCCCAGTTTTGCTACAAACTAGAACATGAGCATGTATCTTGGGAATTATTTTCAGTATTCCCAGCGTGTGACAGTACTAGACTGTTACCAAGCGTTTGAATGTAATGCCTACTAGGTTGATGTCAGCCAAATACAACCCTTGGGCAGAATTTGTCTTTGTTCTGCAGCTAAGAACAGTGGTGTAAGGCATAAGCAGCTGAAGTAGCAGTAGCACTCAGTTGCTGTTATTCAGGCTTTTTGAAGTTTATTTAGAACACATCATTAGAAATCTCTAATCAGTGTGCAAAATTGCAAGCATATTTTTCATGCTTCTAAAAATCTCACTGGAGCTTATTAACCTTTGGAAAATAAACCACCATGTATTTCTACTAAAAAGGTTGTGACAGAACATGGTGTTGATTTTTTTTTTTTACATTTATTTTGTATAAGGTAAAAAGTAGTTTGGTTTTGTTACTTTGAGCTAGACCCACTGCATCAAAAACTTGTCCTAAATAAGAAATGGAGGTCCTTACTCTTACAGTTAGTTTTTTCATCTATTTGCCCCTATTTTCCCCTCCTCACTCTAATACTATTATTACTACCATGTTTTTTTCATGGGAAAGAGACAGTAAATTGGGATGGGGGAACCAAGACTACTTGTCACCCAAAGTTAGCATCCTTTATAATGACATAAACAAGTTAGTTAATTAATGGAAATTTCTTTTAAACATGAAACAGTATTAAAGAGCAAGTCACCTGGAAGATACTGCGTTAATGCACACTCTTGAGGTAAAAACAATGCCCAAGAAGTCAGTTGTTGCAAGTCCTCTTTCAGCAACTTTTCTTGACAGCAGTTGCTGTGTATAACAAAGAATGATCAGTAACATCTCTTCATGCTTAGTGGACAACTAAGGGAAAGAAAACAAGTAATATTTGAGGAGTCTTAAGTACAGCTTTCCTGCAGTTAGAGGCCCCAAAGAGCCAGGCAAAGGAAAGGCTTAAAGCAGGCATTTAGAGCTCCTTTCTCTACCACCCCGTTGTTCACCATGCTAACAAGGAGCCCCCAGGGCTAGAAATCATTCCAAGTTGTCTGTGGCTAAACTTTAAGAGACAGGAGGATTAAAATGGCTTCATCACAGACTGCATCAGTAATAACACATTTAACCTCCTCAGGAGCCAAGGCCCATGGTGGCCTGAAAGCAGTGCTCAAGCCCCTAACTAGGATGACACCTAATAGCAAGAATGGCAGCAGGCATGTGGGACCCAGATAGGGCAGGCCTTTTCCAAAGATACAGGTGCTGCAAACTACCATGGAGAAGCATTTAACACAGCAACCACTGTCGAACAAGGTGGAATTTTTAGAATTCTAGAATGCAAATAGCTGCTCATGGGAAGGGAAAGAGAATCGTATGTACTGCTTGAAGGTGGGTGAAATTTCAAGAATTATAAGAACACAAGTATCTTCCTAAAGACCCCATTTCAGGCTTTGAGCATTTTTTTCTACACTGCCAGAGGCTGTGGCTGCTATCAACTTCAAGCTTCCTGCAGAGGGAAGTATTCACTAGCGTATGAAAAACAAATCCATGCAAATACTTGTCCATTCAGCAGTTGGGCCTCTCTGTCCCAAATCATGATGTCTCACTTGCTCAGCTCTACAGATTCCACAATAAGGGAGGGGAAGAACAATTCTTCCCATTTCCCAGTAGTTTTTCACATCCATAGTTTAGTATTTGCAACACATTCCTGGGGAAGAGAAGAGTAGGAGGTTGGATTCAGACACATGAAGGAAGAGACATTTGAGTCTTCCCTGCTCTCCCTTTTTTTCTTAGGTGGTAAGGATCATAGTGTTGTTTGTAGGTACCTAATTTAACATTGGCAACTTCAGCATAATTAAGGAAGAATAGCATTCCTTGGGAAGGTGTACTGGGGCTGAGGGCAGGAAGCTATTACGATCAATCTTCCAGGAATTAAGTAGTTCTGTCTGAGGAGAAGATGCTTCAGAAAGTTCAGTAGTGAAGAAGAGCTTGGGTACAAGCGAAAAACAGCAAACCAGCTCAGGATCTCTCCAGGATGATACAGATTTGGAGGACCATACAAAAAGGTGTAAGTGCTAAATTACAGTTACGTCTTCTCGTAGGAAACTGAAGGTCAAATTGTTCATGGACTCCAAAATGTTTGGTTTTAAATGTGCTGGTTTTATGCCAGGGATAGAGGTAGGTGAGAAAATGGTTAACAGCTGGTTTGTAGCACTAGCTTTCTATGGAGGGGGGGTGAGTGGGTTTCAAAGTCTTGGGGTGAAAACAATGAACAGTAGGAACACTGAGGAAAAGATTTGTTTTTTTTCTTTAAACTAGACAAAATGTTAAAAAGGCAACCCCCCCCATCCTCCAAAAGCTCGCCTCTGGTATCTAAAGCAACATTGATGAGACAAAGCTACCCGAACTTTAAGGCATAATATTTGATGAAACTTTCACCACACATTATTCCTTAAAAATCCCATACAGTTTTCAGCTACCATGAAATCATATTTATTTTATCCATTCCTCCTAGTCAAGAATTTAAGCTATAGTAGCGGTAGATTAAGGCCAGAGGAAACAGTCACCTCCCCCAGTTTGTCCAGCACTCCAAACACACCACCCCATTTCACATACAGCCCTGGAGCAAGCCCAGTGACAGCTGGTGAAAGCACAACTTCCAGAAAGGCATCAAAGCCCTAAGGGAGTTGAATCTTGCAACATAAATTGGATCAGGGTGTCCTAACTTTAAACAGACACAATCCTTTACTGCAAAAATACTTGATTTCTCCAATATAGAAATACACAGGGTATTTCCTAAGCTCTTGATATCCACTCATGCTTTGAGCTTAAGAAATTTTCTAAGCCACCTACTAGTACCAGTAGCTCTACATACTGGTAATGGTTATCAGCTGTATTTTCCTGCTTTTCTTCTCACCACCACATGTGACACTTAAATATTAGAAAAGTAACTAGTGTATAACTGTGAATAAGACTATGGGGGACTCCAGCAAGCTACGAAGCAGGTGGAGTTCAACTCTAGCTCTGGTGAACCTGTGCAACAGAGTTCACAAGCTGGTCATGTGTCACAGCTGAACTGGTGAGAGCTGGGTGTGAGCTTGCTCCCCTGGTTTCGATTTATCTCACCTGAAGGAGGGATGTGGCCTTCATTTTACAGGACCTCAGGGGCTGAGCTGCTGATGGAGACACGGGGCTCGGGTTTCTGAGAGGAATGAAGTCAGGTGCTCTCACTGGAAAGTTCAGGGTCAGCATGGATACAGGCATTCACAGGACAGTGTGTTTGGCTGCCTAAAAAATGTCATCTGGACAAATATGTGTATTAAAAACATCTAAGAATATGAAATATTTTCATCCTAATGCAGAAGAGAAATTATTTTAGTGCTCAGATATTGTCATTTGTGTAAACAATTCTTATTTAGGCTCTTCTAATGCTAGGGATAAGGGAGGTGTAGTGGATGCTGTACCAGTTAGGGCAGGCATATATTGTACTCTCAAATGCATCTAAACACAGCTGGCTAATGGGTTGATTAGTGCTACAGTCTTTGGGAAGCTCAGCTTCCAGTTTTTTGCATCCATAGTACAAACCCTGATAAAATCAAGCAGGCATAGCTGCTTTTAGGGCTGGTGTAAGGCTATCAAGATTCTTGCTGCAGCAGAGAGTCTCCTGAATTTTGCTGTCCTACCCTACCCTAGAATTCTTTGCCAGAAAAGTAAGTTGTTCCATTTCATACTGAATTTGTGCTGGTTAAATCCATTTCAACTGCATGATATACCAGTATTTCATAATGAAAAGAAGTTACTCTCCTGTACAGATATGACTTCGTTTTTTGTAAGCTATTCTTTAAGTTTTCAGCAACCCACTGAGACAGGGAGATGTCAGAAAATTCTGGATAGTGAAAGCCTTAAGTGCAGACACCCCCTAAGGTTTTAACAGCCTCATTATTGCAAGCTAACCAGCAGTAATTTAAAACACCTTTTTTTTTTTTTTTGCCAGCCGGAGTGAGAAGATTTCTGTTTCATATGTTCACATCCTAGTGTACTGTTTGTCAAACAGGAGTCAGAAGAGATAGGAAAAGGCATTTAATCAAGGAAAAATATATGTACGAGCAGCCTGAAGAGGACAACCAATGTCACTAAAGGAAACTTCATGTCATTATCATGTTAAAAATTTTATGAATAATTTTTGGGACACATTTTTAAAATTCCACTTTAAATGAAATTTACTCATATCCTTGGTAGTTTAACAGTTCATCTAAAAAAAAAACCAAAAACCCAGTTTAATTACTGTTGCATGGGAGGGAATTGCAGAGAAAAGGAGAAGAGTACGGATAAAGATCTAGAGTAGCAGCAAGCATTTTTAATTTCATTACATGGATTGCTATTTAATAACTTCTGAAAACTTTCTGGATTATTAGGATTCATAATGCAAGGATAAGCAGATATTTGAATAAATGAGAATATCCTACCCAAACAATCTAAGTCAGTGTAGATAAGACTTGGATATATTACAGCTTCTGAAATTGAACTGTGATCAGCTTTTTCACTATATTGCATGTTTTCTCTTTTTGGCCTAATTTCCAAGTCAGCTCACCAGGCTCAATCTCAAACTGCCTTTCTCATCAGCTTTCTCTAAATTCTCCTCTCCTGATTGCCACTTCATAATTTTGTGGGCCTTTCTTGGCATTACTTCCCCCCTCAAATATTTTTCTGTGTCATAGATTCATTGAATATTTTGGGTCAGAAGGGACCTTTCAAAGGTCATCTAGTCCACCCTGCCCTGCAAAAGATCAGGAACATCTTCAATTCTATCAGCTTGCTCAGAATCCCATCCAGCCTGACCTTGATCATTAATTATTCTTTCACAAAAGGCTTCGGTCTACTACTGTATTTAAGTGAAAACTATTTGATAGTTTTTCCTTGTCAAATGACATTTTTTCTTTAAAAAGAAACTCAAATCCAAGCAGTCTTCCAGCATATTTATTTTGATTCTTTTACGTAAATCAGTGCCAACTTCTCTTAGTTACACTGTTTCATATCAAAATATTCTCTCATGTGTTTCCAGACTATTTCAAATAGACTATGTCCATCTTTAAGGGTGCTTTTGAGATAAGGTACCAGAATATCACTTTGAAAGTGAATTCAGCATCACTAGCACATGGGCTCCTGCAGTTCTGCTGTGTCTGCCACTTGTTATGTTTTCATATCCTTGAGAGCCTGCAACAGCATGCTGTTGGAAGCTTACAGATTTCTGCAAAATATCAGATGTAATCTAGTTCTTTTCATGGTGAGTAATCTTTTACAGATGTTGTTTTACAAATGGAGAGTTTAATGCATCTACCACTTCTCTAATTCTTTGGCAAGTGGAAAAATGATCCCACGTGATCTTTGCATATTTTTTATATTAGTGTATGTTATAAACAGGTACTGTGGTAGTTACAGTGTCTGTAGAATCATTTTAAGTGTGAAAACACAATTGATTAAGCACCTGATGAGCTTTCAGTGTTCATTATCTGGCCAGTTCTGGAAGATAACAAGAAGTGAATGGAGGATTGTATAAAACAAACTCAGGTTGAAGGAAGCCAAAATCTCTACTGAAAATGAAGTAGGGGATTTCAAGGAGTTAGAATCAAAGTATAGAGGAAGTATATGAAAGTTCATTGTTAAACTGGTCCTCAGGTGGCAGAGGTATATTGGGTAAAAATCCCTAAAGTGAAGAACAGCTTCCTGAAGTGAGATTTTGAGCAGAAAGACACAGACCATGCAAGTCCAGGTCCCTGCTAACAGTCCCAGGCTGCATCCCCTAACCCAGGACACACCCAGTGTTCCACAGTGTTCAGATTAGCTGCTCTCACCAAAAAGCTCTTGCTGCACAACAGAAATGCCTTCTCTGGAGAACCAGCTTGATGGAGGATGGTCAAACTTTAAAGAATTTGTAACAGAAAGAAATGGCCATTTGGTTTCATGTTCTGAACTTTGTTCCTGTGTAATCAGCCTCTAAGTGGTAGTCAATTGAAGCATTTCAATAGTACATGCAGGGCTAGGACAGTAGGGCAAAATCTTCCTTGGTTATGGAAGAAGGGAGGATTAGTGGTGATTTCCCTTCCTTTACTGCAGACTTCCCTCCCACCCTGCAGAGTTTCACCTGCCTGAGCATCCTCACCACAGTGTAAATGCCTCTGCCAGTCTCTTGCTCAGCCCGGGCAGGAGCACCAATGCTCTCTTATCTCCACACTATTTCACATACATTCCTGCATTATGTCCAGTTATGTCCAGAGCTGGATTTTATTTTTAATGTACAAATTGAGAATTCAATGCACATTAAAGCATGCTTCTTTTGCCTCTGCATTTTCATTCATTTTTAGCTTCCAGTCTTCTTGGACATGTCTGATGCTTCCTGATGCCCAGAGGCATTAGATTACCACCCAGACCTGGTTAAGCACAGTCCCTGATGCACCATGGAGTTCAGAGAAAGGGAGAGAGGGGTTTCAAATATCTGACTGCAGGAAAGACAGGATGTCAAGGAGTTGGGATAATTCCAGATCCCCTGCTGAAAGAGATAACAGAGGGCCTGCAATGCCCTTGCCAGCCATCAAGGTAGATCAGCCTCTGTAATTGTTCTGCTAAGTTAGCAGTGGAGAACCAAAAGGGTTGTAAACAAGGTTTAAAGCAAACACCAACCCAAACCAGAAATAAATATTTGGTACATTTATCTGCAATACATGTCTAAAATCCTGACCTTAATCAGAAAATAAATGCCTTATTAGGGCTACAAATTGCCCTTGACCTGGAAATGTTCCAGTAATCACTGAGAAAAATTAAGGGTTGCAGGACAGACATGATGCCTTGGCCTGAAAATATGAAAATGTTACCTCTGAGGAAAAATAATACAAAACAAAGACATTCACTTATAGCTTGGAGAAAAGTGCCAAAGGGGTGATAGTTCTAGAGGGATAACTGAAAAAAGATTATGAAAGCTAAACATGAATATTTGCCTAAGCACTAATTTAGTAAGGGATAAAGATAATTCTACAACTGTTTTTTTTCTAGTAGATACACATCAAAATTTTAGAGAGCAAAACAAAGACAGTGATTTCTTACATATCACATCAAAACATTAAAATCAGTTCTTAATCAAATCCTATTTGAATCAGATCCTAAAGCCTTGAATAATTATCCTATAAAATGGGAAAAAATCCCCAAGAAATAGGCTTTCTTGTGACTGCTGTGTTAGGTTCTTCCAGAAATTCCTGCTGGGTTTTTTGGAACTAGAAGTTTCACACCACATGCTGACTTGTGCTGAAGAAGCACGTCAGACCTCAGCTGTGAAGAATGTGAGTGCAAGCCTGCCAGGGGAAAAGCCCATCTTCTAGTTTTTTTCAGCACAGCTTTCAAAACCTTGTTACCATTAAACTGAATTTCTGAAATGACCACACTATCCCTATCAGACTAAATCCTGATGGAAATCATGGGAAAAATGTCAGTAGCTCAAGCTAGGCTTTGAAGGCAGCTGAGCTCAGTGATAGCACTAAAAGCAGCAGTAATGGGAGAGATGAAACATGGTGCCATAACGAATCCTTGTACTTGTGCAAGGTACCAGACTGAGAGCAATCTGTAGCAGTCATTACTCATATCGGCCAATGATGACAGGATGACAAATGGTAATTTAAATTAGGGAGACAATGATTATTCAATTAACATACAGCTTTATGAAATGGAAGCTAATGTTGGCTACTTTCATCTCCAACTTTGCAACACCTGATACTAAGTGAAGAATTTTAGAGGCTTTCAAGAAATGGACTCTCATGTGAGTATGAGCTTATTTTATAACCTCGTTTTTTCACAAAGTACTTATTCATAGTATCATAGTCAAAGACACTCACTGGGATAACATTTGAGAATAGATTTTCACTGAACAAAGCCTCTATTCTGCAACTAATTAATCAGTTTTTACAAGTGAATGCCTATCATTCACTAACCCTAGAGGATGACAAAATCAGTCTCAAGTCTGCCATGGCTTTGTTCATCTGTGATGGACCAGAGCCTGCATTCAGTAGAGCACCTCCAGAGCCAAAGCTCAGTGTCAAATGTTTAACATCTCAATTTGAAAAATGTGCACACCTAATAAACCTCAGCCATGTGCTTATATTTCCATACCCTGGAAATATCCAGGCAAAGGGCAAAGAAGGAAGGCTTGGCTTGAAGATTTTTAATTTTTTTTTTTTCTGTTGAAGGCAAGTTTAGTGGAGAAAGCTGAGGGACAGAACAGTGCCAGCAATATCCTGACCTACACAGGTGAAACCCAAGACACAGAGAAGGGTGTTGCCCTCCTGAGCAAGATATGGGGATGCTGCTATTGACAGGCTGCTCCAAGGCAGCCAAAGGCAGCTCCATGGAAATGTTTGCCTTAGAGTGGGAACCCCAGGGACAATAAAGGACCCTAAATATGCAAAACCTCACAACTGTACAATGAATGCTTAAAAGGTAGGGATTTGGTTAACTACCAGTTTAAAAAGAAATTAAGGCTGCCTTTCAAGGCACCAAGGCAGCCAGATTCTATCAGTTCTCACTACATTTTGACTAACTTCCCTGGCTTCTCTCCTGCAGGAACAACTTGTTACACTTTGAACCAAGGTCTCAATACTTAGGCACAGAAAATTAACTTTTAAAAGATGACTATTGAAAAGTAATAATTCTAATTCTTTGGCTAAGAGATTCATCTGACCAAGAAAACAACAACAAAAAAGCCATTCTAAATATCAGACTTAATGGGCCCAGACAGATGAACTATAATGTTGCAGTAGCCTGGGATGTGAAAAATGAGGCACACCTGGGTGCTGGGCAGGGCATCATTGTGCTCAGAGTGCCAGCTTGTGCTAGATAGGGGAAGAAAGCCACTCCCAAGGGGTAGATCTACAGCATCAGCACCATCTCCTGTGTCTCTTGCCCCTCAGATTTCATCAGGAATGCTTACCCAAGCCAAAAGGATTTGATTGATAGGTTTCAGCACAGATACTGCCAATTCAGCCTTTAGATGCAAGTAATCTTGGCAAGCTGTAGCTCTGTGCCCTTAATAATTTACCTCCCCTTCCACACATGTAGTCTGCTGTAAATAGATCACCAAAGACTTATCCAAGATGTTGTGCTCTGAGGGACTAGTCCTCCCATGCCTCCTTTCCTTTCCCCAGTTCTCAGTCCGCTCTCCTCAGGCTTGAAGTCTGTCCCATTGTGGAAGAAGACAGCCACTGCTACAGCATGGAGGAGTTTACTCATGAGATGCAAGCAGCAAGAAAAGAGGAGTAAGATTGCTTGCTGTGGCAGGGTCCATCCTGTGGTATTTCTCCACCTCCAGTCACTTCCTCCTAACTCATTATGGGAATTGGAAAAGATCCTGATGGGTTCACCCTGTGTGGTAACAGCCATGGGACATGGAAGCATCCTAAAGTCTAAGTAATATTGCCACTGTGGAGGTGTTTCTCTGAAACCACACTTGCATAATCTTCGATCATGTATGCAATTGAAGCAGGTTAAAAAATGGGTTCAAAAGAGGAGGGAAGACATTATTCTGTCTCAGGAAAGGATTTCACTGAATTAAACTGAATTCCCCACAGGCAACATATTCACGTTTGACTGATTCAACCTTCTTCCTTTAGTGGAAAAGGAGCATAAAGAAAGCTCAGCAAGAATATTGCTGCCATTGACTTCAGTAAGCTGATATTTCAATATTGAAATTGTATTATTAATTTTTTAAGAGGTGTTGTATAAGAAATATGCTCTTTGGTGGGTTTTTGCCCCCTGAAAAGGAAAGAAGCAACTGTTTTAAACTTCCCATGGAAAAAAAAAAAAAATAGGAGTAGCCTACTGGAGTGTATTTAAAAGTACACCATTATTTTTGTCAGTAGTCACCATGAGTTCAGAACTAAATAGTAAGGCAATAAGTAAAACTATAAATAGTATGCATCTGCATCTTCAGCAATAACTTGTCAAATTTTGGCTACATTAGGAAAGACATGCGGTCACAGCCTTTTGGTCTACTGAGGGAACATCATCCCAGCCAGTGTATACAAGAATGCTATGTCAAATGCATGTTATTTACACATAGAATGCCAACAAGAGGATGGAAGAGCTCACTCACCCAGCACCACTCTGAAGTACTTCTCTGCTGTCCAGTGTCATCCTCAGCAAGATGCAGGCACTAATCTTGCCTACACAGCAGTGCAGGGTGCGACTGAGGAAAACGTGGGTCATGCAAAAAAGGGATTCAGCACGTGGGGGAAAGGATTCCACATAAACTGGGAGACCAGCTGTCCTGCTGGGCAGCTGCAGCATGCTGGCTGTGCTTGCAGAGGAGAGAGGGGGCCCAGCTACTGTGATGGCCAAGTGCTGGAGCACTCCAGGCATGAGGAGCCACAGGGTGTGCTCAGCCTGAGGTGGCTGCTGGCCCGGCTGCCACCAGCTCTGGGATGGGGAGAGCTGGATGGAAGACAGGAGATCCTTCTCTGCCTGTACTCAGAGAAAACACAAGAGGCAATGGTCATTGGAGGAGCAAGAGAAATTCCAATTAACCTTTCTTTCCCCTCCCCTCCAGTGAAGGTTGTTAAGCACTGCAAAAGGATGGCTGGGGAGCATGTCAAATCTATCCCTGCAGATTCTCAAAACTCCCCTGGACAAGATCCCTAGTGCCTGATTTGACTTACAGTTGGTCATGTTGGAGCAAGGGTTGGACTACAGATCTTCAGAGGTCCCATCTAGCTTGAATGAGGACACACAGAAGAAAAACCAAACACAGAAGAAATGCCAAATAAAATCCATTTGTAACCTGGATGGAAGGTGGCAAGGGCTGGCCATAACCAGCATCACCAGCATTTCCAGAAGGTAACGAAGTTTGGAAATAAAACATTTGCAAAAGCAGGAAGGTGTGAGATTGAAGGATTTCCTTGCATCCTTCTCTTCAGTTCAAGCCACGAATTACAGGGAGGGGAAACCATCAGACATCATTTCTGTTCAAGATACCTCCCGAGGTTTCTTCTCAAGAACAAAGGATATTCAGCACAGCAGGAGTCCTGGCAATGCATGTGGGGTAAGACTGCTTCTCACTGGGCTGTGGGAAGAGAAACCTTTTAAAGGTTGTCTCACGTGGCATCTTGACTGCATGCAGCTTCCCTTCCTTTCTGCCCTGCATCTTCAAAAACCTCTGTAAACTGTGTGAGTTTCATAAGTGAAATATTTTGGTTTGCTTTAATCTGAATCTGACTTGCATTAAAACAAGTCTCACACTGTTTAAAATCAAGACAACATGTAAAATCACTTCTGTGTACTCCTCCTAATGTACCTGAAAGGTATAAACTGGATCCCTAGCTATCTGCTCCGGGGGCTGCAGAGTTGGCAACACTGTAGTGCTGGTGTATGTGTGGAAGTTTCCAGTGGAGGATGTGGTGTAAAGAGCTGCAAGGGTGTCCCTGCAGCAGGCTGATGTGCCTGCACACAATGCACCTCAACCCTGAAGGCTCAAAGACCTGCACCGCTTTTTGTAATAACTTGTTATAGCTTGGTGACAGCTTGGGGCGAGGAGAAAGCAGCTTATATTTTTCAATTTAACATGTCCTGCACACACATTAGCTTTTGAGAGCAGTACATATGTGAGAGCAAGCCTCACACATTTGCTGGGGTCTGGGAAAGGTCACTTCTGATTCACATCACAATATTAATTGCATTTACTACACTGTAATTTGTAGCAAACGATTGTACAAGTCTTCATTTAGAGGGCATAGCTGAAATCCACTTACTTCTTTCACGAGCTATATCAAAGAATATTTGTTTGATGTGACCAGAAAAAAGAAGTCTGTGAAGTGTTAAATGATATAAACACAGAACAACAGCCAAGCCACAAACTAGAATTAAACAGGTTAGAAATATTTTTCTTTGGTCTTTTTTACATCTCCTGAAATCATGCCTGATCCACATCCCAGCGTGATCTGGGACATGCTAACAAAAGACTCAATCTAACAAATATAATTATGCCTTCTATTAGATACATAGTTAAGTACTGTATAGATCACTATTGGTTTGCATCTCAAAGAAACTTTCAGTCTCTTACCATGGAGATAAAATGAGACAACTGAAATATTTTAATTTAGCATCTTTTGCTCTTTTGAAACAAGCACCACCAGGGAGCTGCCACAGTAGAGGTTTCTCTTTTTAGGAAGACCAGGAAACCTCTAAAGATGCTAATGAAAGAATGTGGAGCACCCAGTTCTGTTCCCTCCATGAGCCAAGCCACCTTCCTCTTGCTGACCACCGCTGCTCAGTTACTATGACAAGGGTTTTTCCCAGAGCTTCTCTTCTGGAGAAGAAGTACTGAGTTAGTACTTTCTCACATTTTCCAGCCAAGTTTTAATTACGGCCAGTTTTACTCCTCTGTGCTCTCCCTGAGACAGTTACATAGCTGCCTATTCACTGCAGTTCACAGGCAGTAATCTTGTCCCCCCACCTTTACTAAAGAGAGGGCTAACCTTGTTATTTCCTAATACATACATAATTGATTTAAACCCCAACACCACTAGCTTTTATCAATATGTTGAAACTTTTTGCCATGGGATTTACTTTGTGCTTTGGTTTCTGCAGCTAAAAAACCCCCTCTCTAATCAATTTAGTAATGTTTCCTTACTAAGCTAGTTACAAAGGAAACTAGCAAATATGCCTCAGGGGAACTCTGGTATCTCAAATATCAAAAGAGAAATAAAACTTTTTCAAGCACTCTGTACATTATTTTAGTGTGGTTTGAGGTGCCTCAGAAGTTTGTAGTACTGCAGTAAATGCATGGTTTGATGAACACAGGACTCACTGGGTATTTTTCATCCATTTAGTTTGCCTCCCACCTTTCCAAGATTGTTTCTATTTGTCCTTACAAGTTGTCTGAGCAGAGCCATCTGTCAAACGTAGCAGCAGCAGAGACACACAAGCACAGGGAAGTTCCCATGTTCAACCCACCTCAGTCAGCAAGGGCACTGCTTCTGACTTACAAAGCCTACAATTCCTCCAGACTGTTCCCAAGAAAGAGCAGCTGGCCACCACCAGACCTTCTCCAGCAATGCTCTCCATCTCATCTCAAGCAGTGGCTCCCACTTTCTTAGGGAAAACCTCCAGAGGAGACTGGGGGTAATGGTATATCAGCTGAGCTGTTCTTCAGTGCAAACAGCTTCCAGACATTTTCTTCTCCCATGACTTCCTTGGTTTCTCCACTCTGTGACTGATTGTGTCCCTGTGTTTGTACAGTCAGAAGCCCCCAGGGTATCCTGCTGCTCCAAAGGTGCCACATGTGGCTCAGAGCCTATTTCTGGCAGGCCCAGGAAAACTGGCTAGCTATCCTGGGTAATTACTGAGGCACTTTGTTCCAGGAGACCTGCTATCCATCTCATTTATTGGTGCAGTGCTGCACTGTAGTGTTGTAAAAGCCACTAAAAGGAAAACTGCTTGGATGGAGTTACCTGAAATATGCTTTTCAGCTTGTTGCTGTACTCCTGTTCACTGCATGAAAGTGTCTCAGAGGCAGCAGTAGCAATTCCAGGCCATCACTTTCCCATTTGCACTGGGTGCCCCTAATGTATTGTCCCCTTCCTCTGCTCCCCCAGTGATCCATTTCAAGTCTCACCTCACAGTGGCATGTTTAGTGATGATTTGAAAACCCCTGAGCATGACACACACCAAAGCAGAATTCTCACCAGTTTCACCAACATGCTATATTCCCAAATGGTGGGGGCCGGTGACACCTCAAGTGGACAAATTTTAGCTGTGGTTACATTGCATGACTCACTCAGTACTGGTGCTGAAATCCCAGATTTTCTGCACATGTGAGTGTTCTCTGCTCCCCACCCATGACTGCCAGCAGGACACAAACACCTGCTATGTTTTATCTCATTTTGTGTTATACAATGCCTCCTGGAACACAGATTAGTTGCACACATGTAAGGCCCAAGTGAACACACAGAATAGAAACCTAAGTACAGGCCTGCCCCCATAGGTTGATGTCCTGTGAAATCTGCTGCAGCTACAGCATCCTTTTCCAGCACAAACATCAAAAGGACTGCAGTGTGCTGGAGGCCAGCTTGGAAGACACACTTACTGCTCATAACCAAAGCCAGGACAAGGGAGGGCAGAAGAGCTCTGGCTACAGCAGGTGGCTCAGCGAGCAGGAGTGGTGCTGGGGCAGGACATCAGTGGTGGTCCCCAGGGGCCCAGACACTCAGCATCTCTTGGGATCAGGTGCATGGTGAGCATGACAGAATTCAAATGAGTATTTGTGGTTTAGTAGTAAAGCAGATGAATTGGAATGAGTTAGAAGATCCCATCTAATCCTCTTTGCAAATGAGTTTTTTTTTAAGATGTAAGACTTGTATATGATTTCTAACATTCAGAATTAAAAACAGTTATTTCTGATTAAGTTCTATTACTGCATTCAAAATGAACTTCGTCATGATTAATTTTTTTGGTACTAAAAAAGACATAAAAATGCAAATCCAGGGATCTTCTTCAGCTGCTTAGTATTAATGTCCAACTATGAACTGAACTAAGTTAAAATTGAGTTAAGGGTCACTCAGGAAAAAGAATCCACAGTTTTGGGAAGATGTGTCCATTTTTCTGTAGCACAAAAACTGTTACAACTCTCCTGGCTAGTGCAGCTGTTATTTCAGATGCAAAAACTATTATCAACAATCACCTTCAAAGAGAGAAAGGCTTCACATGAAAACAACTAATTGAAAGACCTTAACTTTAAAAATATATTTTTATTGAAGTTTGTTAAATTTGGTTAAACTAATAATGATTATGTCTGTCACTAAGAGTTTAAACAGCAAGGTTAATGTTAACTTCTACATTTTTACACTGGCCAGGATCTGCTATGAAACTGTATTGGTTTGAAAACAAACCAGTGGGAGATCACAAGTCAGGATTAAAATTAATAGAAAAAATTAGAAATAAGTGAAATAATATAAGGAAAAAGCACAGACAAAGTTGGATACAACCTGATACCCTATTAGGGTGGTGACAGCAGTCCAAATGAAGTGGTCCAGTTGAAGCAATAATCCAGTGGAAGGTCTGGTCTCCAGCTGAAGGTCCCTGGTGGCTCTTGTCCCCTGGTCACCCAGCAGACAGGGCTGAGGCCAGGCAGTTCCAAAGGCAGCTTATATCCAGGTGGGAATGCCCAGCTCCCCCCTCCTGGGTGGAGCATCTCACAATAGGATGAGATAAGTCCATGAGTCATGTGATGGTTTCTTGCTGGCCCATTGTCTGTTATCAGGGGTGGGTCGTTAGCAGGTGATAACAGCTAATGGCCCACAGCTGGTGGTAATAGAATACTTAAATACATCTATTGTAACCTAGGACAAGAACAAAGGTACCCTCTCCTGGAATTCAAACCTGCATCAAAAATCCCTGCTTAGGGTTTATATCTTCTCACAAATCACCCAGCAGCTGTGAGGCTGAGGTGACACCAGGGAGAGATACAAAATACTGCAGCTCGCTCATCCACAGTCACTCTTGTGACACTATCAGAGATACCAATAAAGGCCACCAATTTTCAAGTTTGCCTTCAAGAAAAAAAAGTCACCACCTTTCCTTGATGTTGATTGATCTTCTAGGTTTTTTAACTGTGTTTACTGAGCAATAAGTTACAAATGAAGATTAGCTAATTTTAGCAGAGGTGAGTCAGAGATCTGCAGGAACCAGCCAAATTCAGCATTTGACTGTGTTCTTTGCTTCTTGCAGGCTCTAGAGGATGGCAACTCTGATGGCAACTCACATGGCTATCAGAAAAAAAAAGTTTCTGTTGTGGGACTGAGCTGAGGACCCCACATTTGCTCCTCTTCCCTGCCTATTTTGTGCTATCAGTTTGAACAGCTGCACATAAATAAACGCTTCACACACACATCCACACAAGCTCTTTTATTGCAGAAAAGTCTTAAATGAAAACTTAAACTCTCAGGTTTGAGGGAGGGGATGTGATGTTGCTGAAAACTTCCACCATCACTCTAGTTTTGTGCCATAGCCATCAAAGGTCTTAGGTATTAAAAGTTTTGTACAAAACCTGAAAGCAAAGCATTCACCATCACCTCTTTGATAAGAGTTTCATGAAACTGTTCAGAACCACTGACTCCCTTGCTTGGGAAGAAACTTCACATTCCCCAGGAAGTTAACTTCCCATTTTGGAAGACTTGTGTTTAGTTATAGCCTGATAAATTTTCACTTATAAGCTGAAGGAAATGCCTCAACAGTGCCACTTTTAATCATGAGAACTGCCATGCAGTAACTAATGAAGAAAGCCAGACACTGACCTACTATAAATGAGTCCACTGGCCCAAAACACAATTCCAAACATCACAAAGTTCAGCCTCATTTTAGATAGACTATTTTCAAATAAAGCAGAAGAGACATGCAAACATATCTTGCTGTAAATCTTTCTCTCTCCTACATTTCTCAGAAACTGTAATTCAAATGGGGACCAGATCTAGCAGACCAGATTGAGGCAAAATACAATTTTAATTTAAATCAGCGAGAGCTACTGGTGACTAGCATGCAGCATTAAATCACGTGTACTTATTAGCGTCCTAACAGAAACATGAATTTTTAAAACAGATGGTAGAAGTTGAAAGAAATTGAATCACAAAATAAGATCATTAACATAAATGCTTCCTCTTCTAATCAACTACCACTGTGGTGCTATCAGCTGGAGTGTTGGGGAATATCATTCATTTCCTCATCCCAGAATTTTTTTCATTCCCAACTTTCCCCCTACCCTCATACACCCTTTGCACAGACACTTTATTTTCCCTCAGTTAGAAAAAAAATTAGGGTGGACCATTTTGTCTCCTTCCCAGTAGTGAAGTTTTCTGCACCTACTGAAAAATCCCTAGATGTTGACAGAGAGAGATATTCTGGGACAACATTTCAGACTTATTCCTCCCACAGTAGAGTACAACCTACAAGTCAGGTGCAAGCATATCTTGGGAAAACAGCTAAAAAATTACAACCATGAAAGAAAAAAAAAATAGTAGAGCTTGAGCATTCATATTTCTCAGTTTACATAGCAAGTAAACAACCAGTACTTTGTGCTCAAACCATTCAGCTACAAATAAGTTGTTTTCTTCAGCTACAAATAAGCAAATAAGTTGTTTTCTTCACCTTCTCCAACAAGATTCCTGCAGCCAGAATTAAACCCCCACTTTATGCACATCATGGACCAGAACGTTGGTTAAAATGCTCTTCACTGGCAATGGCTGTGAGAACTGACCTGCTGGTACCCAATGCAGGGAGGAACTGGAGCCCAGCCCTTGCAAGGAGCAAGGATGCTTAAAGTGTACTAGCATACTTCAAGGAATATCAAAGCTACCTCAGAAAAAAAGTCACATAAAAATGGTATTCCCTTACCTGACAGAGCTTTCAAAAGTGCACATCCATCATAAATCCCCAAGTGCAATAAGAAAGTGCACTGCTGTGGCTTCTTTTCCTTGAGGAACACAACAGCTCAGTGCAAGGTCCTGCCTACCCCTTTGCTCAGCTGTGAGCTCTTAGTCCTGTCAGATCCCTGCCCCAGTCCCAGCCTGCCCAAGCCCCAGCTGACAGCAATGGGTAGCTTATCCTGCAGGATAGACAGGGAACTAAATTTATTTTTTGGTGCTGAGAACCTGGCATAGTGCTCTTTTTCTTTGGGAAAAGGAGAACACTCCTGAGATCATCACAAAGTTCCCAAAAGGGCTCTGTGCAAGGGGGATTCTGGGCCTGAGTTGTATTGGAGCACCAGGTGCTCCAATAATTAAAATTATTAATAAAATAATAATTCTATTTTAAGCATGCTCAGCCTGAGCCAAAACACAGTGAAACTGTTACAGGCATCACTTCAAATTCCTAGGCAAGACAATCAAAGGTTTTGCTCATTTCCAGCATAATTCACAGTGGCCACATAGGGTTTTGATCTGCAGTAATTTAAACAGAGCATAACAAACCATGGAATTTAAACCCCAAGCTTTTGTTTCTCTTTCTAACTTTAGGTGCTGCAAATGCTGCGGCAACCTTGAAATAAATTTTCAGATAAGAATGCTCAGTGTAGTAATTTCTCTGCTTTTCTGGGTTGAGGGAGTAAGGTTGAATGAGGTAAAAAGATTCAGGCATACAATGTTGCAGGCCTGCATTTCAAAATCATTACCACCTTCCCCTACATCAAGTTATCATCAATTATTTATATACAGAAAAGAAATTGATACCATTTTGTGTATAAATATCCATGTACTTGTTCTCCCATGAATAAAGGCACAAAATTTGTACCTATTATTTTCCCAGCTGGAAGCTAATCCACACTAAATTTTGCTGCAGTGCTGAAGATTTCTGAAAAGCTTCCCAGATGATTGAGTTGCAGCTTCAATACACAGGATCTCTCAGTAGGCAAAAGAGTGTCATCCTCTGTTTGTCATCAGCCTTCTTGTAGCAGGAAGGAGATCAAGAAAAGAACAGATGAACCTGTTGAGAGGTTCTGACAGCATTCCTTCTCCCAGCAGTGTTAATACCCACCCTACAATTTTGCATGGTTATTTCAAGGCTTTAAGAGTTGGGGACTGACCTAAACTCAGCTGTGCCGTGCTCTAAATGCAAGTGAACTTAAGTATTTCCATTCACCCTCTATGGAGCTGTTGGCCTCTCCATGCAGCTGTTTCCACTGACTCCTGGTGTTCAAGGTGGGCTAACAGGATTTCACTGCTGCAGGACCTACAAGCCAGCCATGCCTGATTTATAGGCACCTGAACTAATTGCTTAGGCAAACTCTTGTCAGGCTTAATATGGGTATAAACTGAGTCTGGAGTGGATCTGGGTTTCTTCTGGGACTTTCTAGCAGTTTTGGGCTATTTGTCCCACTGAAGCACTGATTCAACAGAACAGAATGAGACATTTGCAACCTAATTGTATGATCTTCTTTTCTCTTTTGTTTTTGAGTTCACCTGCACTTCTAAACTGGTGTCTTTTTTCCTCCAGTGAGCTTAAGTGACTCTTTCATGGCACAGTGACCTGGAAAATGCTCATTTTATAAGGGCTAATATTTCAGTCATCTTTCAGCTCCCAGAGACAATTATAACACTGAATGTTATAAAGCTAAGGCTGTTAACATACAGATGGCAAAAACTGTTGGTGCAGCAGGAAAGGAATGGTAAGTGTTTTATCCTACCAGCTGCTCTGAATCCTGTGCGTGTGCAGGGGCAAGAAAACACATTAAAACCTTCTCCTAGCACAAGACTAGCTGTGAGCTCCTGACTGTAGGAAGTTCAGCAAATATCCTTCAAGCTACCTTGCTGAGAGTCTCTCCTGTAATCTCTCTCAATGCTTTCTGGCAAGGCATCCCCTCCTTTACGACAGAAATTTGAAGCTTTCTCTAGACTGGAAAGCTGTAGAAAGCAATGATAGAATGTTCTTGTGCTCCTTGAGGGCAGCAGCCACCTCCCCAGGGCAGATGTTGCCCGGGAGTTTCGCTGTGCTCACCTCTGCCAGCACACGTCGACCTCTAAAACAGCTGTTTCTGGAAAGCAATAGCTCTCAAAACCAAACATCCAACCAACAGATCATAAAAATCCAACTCCTGCTTTTAATAGTTATATGAGGGATGGAACGGAATGAAAGATTTGCTTACTGATCAAAACTGATTTGAGCCATGGTTAATTAGTTCTAAAATTTGAAATGGCAGGCTCATCCCTGGCTAAGCAGAAAAAGCACAGCAGTTGTCTCTCTCCTCCCCAAACATTTATGATGGTAAGTTGGACATGATATCCCATTTCTAAATGTTTTGCTTTCCCAGTGTCCTGAGCTGACACAATAAGAATGACTTATGCTGCAGAGGAAATATTGCTGGACACAGCCTGAATCCTGCAGAGCTCGGGTCAGCAGTCTTCACTTTCCCTGAGTGCATTGCTCCAGCTGGGATTACCTGAAGTTCATGATGCCTTAGGTTTTAATTTTATATTTTTCAAAATCCTGTACTGCTTAGTGTGTAACTCTGAGGTTTCTTGTAGCCTCTTAATTTCTGCCCTCTCGTGCTGGGCAGTCATAGCAAAGCCTCTCCAGGGCTCTTCAAGGACACCTAGACCATCCCAGGCCCAAAAAGTGTAAACCAAAAGCCTCTGAAAGGGGGGCAAGCTGAGGGGAATTACGTCATTAAACTGAAGCTTTAATTGGAGAATTAACCCTGGCTATGCAAATGAACCAAACCAATAAAGGTGTAAAGAACTCGTGACCTGTTGTCCATCTTGGGGTCCATTTGGGCAGCAGCCTCTGGCCCCGGGGTGTACCTTTGAAGGCCCTTCAAATAAATACCCACCTTTATTCCCTTACTCCTGCCTGGTCTCTGTTTTTTAGGTGGCCTCTTAAGGCATTGTTCAGACCTTGGAGTAAGACACCAAGGAGAGATGAAGCATCTAAAATGGGGAGAACAGATTTTTTGCATTGTGCATTTTCCTTGTCCATTACTTAATAATCTCAGTTTTCTGAGCTTATGAAGTGTGACTGCCATTTAGCAACACCTTATTTTCCAGAGAGACGTGCTGATGGAGGGATTTGTTGCAGTAAGATGGCAGCCTTTGTGGAAAAAGTATGGGTCTTTATTCATCCTCATAGGACATTTCAGACAGGGACCATTCAGGGGCATTTTTTGTCACACAGGGATGCCTGGAGTCGAGGTTGCTCTGAAAACCTTCCTGTGTTGCAAAATGTCACTGCACACATCACTGTCATTATTATAATTGCTGCAGTTAGTATATTTATTCATCCCATGAAATACAGAGCTGTGAACTATATATGTGTTCACAGTGCAGCCACAGCTACTGCTCTTCTCTTTTCTGCTGCAGAGCAAGCTGTGTGTAGCAAAGGCTGCCACCTCCTTTGTGGTGAAAGAGTTGTCAGAAATAAACAAATGAATAAACCCCTTTCTTCTGGTTAAGGCAGAGCCAAGAAGGCTGTCAAGAGCATGGTGGAAAATTATAGTAATAGGATAATGGAAAAATTACAATTTGTGGAGAATGAAGTATATTACTTCTGCATTTAACAGCCCTGTGGAGAATAGAAACAGCTTTTCTGCAGGAAGATTTGATGTAGTGCCAAAAATTTGAATTGACACCTTAAAATAACCCGCCAAAGGAAGTAGAAAAATAACCTTTCTTCATGAAATCCTGTAGCAGTTAGCTCAAATTAGTACACTTTAGTACTGCTGCCCAGAGGTATGGGCTGGGGAAAGACTGACTATTAACTGTGGATTTTGGTCCAAGTTCATGGAAAAGCTGGAGAGTTAATTAGTAAGGATACCTGTTCTTGGTAGTTTGTTTGGAAATTCTATAGTACTGACTAAAAACTCCCCTAAGCTTCTATTCACATGGGGGGAATTTTACTTTCTTCAAACAGAAAATTCAATCTGATTATTCTGTACAAGAGCTTTTAAAGAAATTCTGGAGGGGTACTCCTTATTTTGCATTTATTAAGGCTGGGTTTTCTAGTTTTATTTCTGAAAAATAAAGAGGAAATAATGCAGCAGTTTCTGAGTGCCTGAACTGGTCTCAGACATTTTGATGTTTAGCCCTGAAGTAAACCATCAGCATGTTCATATTTGATTTCTTTCCAATAGAGACTGAAATGGATGTTTTTAATATTGATGAAAACACTGAAAGTGTATATTTCTTCATAGCACAACTAAATATAGCAATTACAATTACACAGGCTGCCTTTGCATTCAGTGCATTTGCTTCAGTTTGACAAAAAGTCTGTGAAATAAGTATAGGAAGAAAAATGAATCTGGTAAGATGTATCAATGTGTGTTTCCAAAAACAAATAAAAGTCTGTAAAATGGTACCATCCAGGTCTGATGAAGACTCAGCAGGTAAGTGGACACATAGTCTCTGAGTAAGGAAAAACCAAAGATCTTTTGCTAGGCAGATCATACCAACCTGTATTCCTACAGGGAGTTTATCTTCATGGCATTTGTTACAGAGGAAAACAGTTGCCTAAGACTGTCTTAATTTACCTGAAAATATATGAAAATTGAGACATCTATAAGTGCCAAATTCAGAAGGAGATTAACTCTGGAAATGCTCTGTGAGTGTAAGCTGTTTGCCAGCTCTACCACAAATACTCCCAACTCTCCCCACAGACTGAGAAACATCTCCAGGATGTGTCCAGGACTGTCACACCTCTGCTGGTGGCTGCAGAGGTTTTGGTAGCTCCACACTGTGTCTGAAAGATCTTCCAGCACAAGAAGAAAGTCTCAGGTGCCCCGTGCAGCCAGACCATGGGCATGTGCTGGCTGCTGCAGTCTGCAGAAGTGCAGAACGTGTGCAGGAGATCAGCTCTGAAGCAGAGCCAAGCTGCACTTTGGTACCATCACTAGCAGAAGATACCTGAAACTCTTTGTGGTGGCCAAGGTTTACTTCTGCAATAGTTTCTTACATTTGGATGAAATTAAATTCTTGGAGAAGCCATGAGTGGCACTGAGTATAAACAGCAGTCATAGAGTGCTGTGCATCTTCACTGAAAAAAGCCAGTTTTGAACAACATTCCCTTTTTCTTTTCTCAAGATAGACCTTCTGTTTCCTTGCTGTGAGTGGATCACTCATCTATATCAGATATCCCAGATCAGTCAAACTAATGCTGGAGAGCAGAGTGGCTCAGGAATGGATCCTGGATTTTCAAAAGTTGGTTCATCTCCTGAGACCTGACTTGAGACCCATTACAAAGTCTCCCCAGCACTACAGAAAATGCACTGCCTGATATAAGATGTGCAACAGGCAAACATCGTTACTGCTATATCTTGGTTATAGCTAGAAAACCTTTGCTAGATGTTGTCATTTAGTAAAACTTTTAATCAGTGTGTAGATACAAAATCTAATATTTTGGCCAGAAATTAATATGACTAATTGCATTTTGTTATTTGCATTTCCCCTGAGGTATCAGTATTTCCTGCTTCCTTCCCGAACTGTAACATCAAGCTACTTCTACTAGTTATGTAATTTGTTATTAATTTACATAACACACAAACTATATTTTGGTTTCTCTGGGGGAGAAAGCGTCAACATCTTCTCTGACATAGTGGAAAAACCCTGAACTTCAAAAATTTAAATTTTAAATGTGTTTATAGAAAATCAGCATTAGTGCAAAAGTTAGACTATTTTTCACAAGGTTGGTGAAATTGTTTCAGATGTAAAGTTTATTTATCTGTGTTGTGTTTGTGTGACAAGGTTTTGATAGCTGGGGGGGTGCCTAAAGAGGTGACCTCTGTGAGAAGCTGCTGGAAGTACCCTTATGTCCAGTGGAGCAGCCAGCTCCAAGACAGACCCACTGCTGGCCAAGGCCAAGCCCATAAGTGGTGGTGGTAGCACTTCTGACATCAGGTGTCTAAGGAGCGAAAAAAGCCCTTCAAAATACTGATGAGGGAAACATTTGTATTGACCTCAAATGCATTTTTGTCTGCTTTCAGTTTGCTCTAGGAGTCCAAAATCAATCCCCCAAGCCAGGGCTCTGCCAAGGAGTTGCAGCATTGTGTATCACACTGAGGTGCCCACTGCTGCCCCTCATCTGGGCTGCACTCTTGTACCTTCTGCACGCAGATAAAGTACACAGGAGGGTTTGCTGGAATGCAGGGGGACTGACATCTCTGAAAAATCTGCTGATGGGTTTAAGATTACAAAAAACTTTGTCAGCTCAGTTGTTTTTATGAGGAAGAGACTTGCTGGTGTGCAAGGAGGCAATTACTCCCTTGAGTGACTCAGCTGAGGCAAATTCACCTCAAAAACAGACCTGACCCCAAAATTTTGGTGACCAGAGAAGCTGCTTGTAGGTTTTGGCTTTTCATTGCTAGAGCTGCCTAGCTGAGCTAAAAAGCAAAATCCTAAAGTCAGATGAAAGGAAGTCTTCAACAGAGGTTGCATTTGGGGAACATCTCCACCCACAACTTAGAAAATCTGAAAGACTGATGTAATATATGATTTTGGCTGTTGTCTCTCCACCTACTGTGTGTGTGATGTCTGTTGGTTAAGGTCCATTGCTGGGGGAGACCCAAGGACCATCTAGTCCTTAGTTCCCCTCTGTAATGAAAGGTTTCATTTCTTTCAAAGTCCCGTGCTCTTGGAATGAGCTATGGATAAATGTGAGAGATCATAAGGCCTTGTAATGCCACAAATATTTATGTTCAAGTACCTGAATGTGACTTATTTGGAGCATATATTGTATAATTAATGATTAATTTTCAAATTTTGCTGCTGTGGCCATGTGTAGGGCCGTGTCTGTGCTCACACAGTGTTTCCAGCCCTGTCACATGCTGTGTTCTTTGCCATACCACACCATGCAGTTACCGTATCCTTAGCAGGGGAAGGGCAGTGAACTCTTGTGTTTGTAGCGTTTGGAAGATTGTTCACCATTTATTCATTCAAGAAATGGGAGGAGGAAATGCAGAGGAAGCATACATTTGTGTCCTGTATTCTCCCAGAATTTCATGTAACTGAAAAGCCAGGAGTACCTTTCAGCCTGTGGGAAGGTTGAGCCCTTTCAGGTGTAAGTCCCTGTAGACCATTTTGATACAGCACTGGATTGCCTTTCCAGGGGTACTGTAAGTTCTTAGGGTTCTGTTGCAGAAAATCTAGAAGTGCTACTATTTTTAAAAGGTACTACACAAATAATATAAATATTATATAAATATTAAAATGTAGTGTTATCATTCATCACTCTGCAACCTTTTAGTTCAGACTGCCAAGTCAAATTACTTTTGTGTGTATTACCTTCCTGCTAAGCTCCATCAGAGGTCCTATGAAAATGCATTTCACTCTGACAAGCCAAACAATCTGTTGCCAAGAAACACAGAGAGCTCTTTTAATAAGTCTTTTTCTATCTTTATGCAGTTTAGACAAGAATGGCCTAAATATTTGATTGAAACAGGTCATTAATCAACAGTTGCATTGAAAAGTGGTCTCCATCTTTGGTAAAAGGATTTTATTTCTGGCATTTTTTAATTCCACAGAAGTTAACTCTTACAATTTTCTTGTCTTACAGAAAGCCCTTTAACATGACATTCTGTAAGTAAGCAAAGGGCTTCAGAGTCTTAGTGCAAGGTTTAGGCAAAGCCCAAGCCCCTTTCTTTGCCTCCCACTAGCTGAAAATAATTTTCTTTGTTTTAGCAACAGGTCTTATGTGAGCACTAATCATAATCCAAGCAAAAACGTGGATCTACAGTACTCTGATGGTTTCCTGGTAACTTGCTTGAGTATTCTCTTGTACCCAACAGTGTGTGTAAGGCATTCAACCTGCTCCTCACTCCCTTTTCCTCTCTCTCTTCTGAATCTCAAACTTCTGTAGGGTAGGAACAGGTGAATTCCCACAGTCACTGTTGCCAGTCATAAACAGTTGTGTGGGGAGTTCATGTTCTTTGCCCTCCAGGTTATATCACTACCTGTCATTTAGTTTATCTGAGCCCTTCCACTTAATGGATTTGTAACATGAAACCAATGAAAGGGCTGACTCACTCTGGCAGGGATTGTGGATGGATGGATGGATGGATGGATGGATGGATGGATGGATGGATGGATGGATGGATGGATTTTTTAGCATTAGTTTGCAGGAAGGTTACTCATGTTTTACATTAATTGTGGCGGGAAATATGTAACAAAGTGGCACATTTTTCATTGTAGCTCAGAAATACTACGGTTTTGTGTCTTGTACTAAATAATTATACTAAATAATGATTTAAAAAGATATGGTTTAAGATTACTAATGTTTAAGTAAATATTAATATAAATACATGCTCTAAGTTAAAATACAACCTTAAATACTAAGGTTTTGTGCCAATCACAGATGGCTGTATCTGAGGACAGCCTGTCTTCTTCTTTCATGTTCTTTCTGCTGGAATTCCTTTTTTTCTGCACATATGTTTTGGTGTTTCATCAGAAGAAGAGGTGGCAAGTAGCTATAATAAGTCTGAGTAGCTAATTTAATAGCTCTTATATTGAAAGTTCTTACAAGATAAACTGATCACTCAAAAAGCCATGTCAAAATATTGGAGTGCTGATGAAGGAAGTTCAGATTCAGATGCCAGTCCCAGAAAAATTAAGTGTGTAGCATTCTATAAAGGACACCTGAACTGGTATTTATAATGACAGTATTTGCAGATGAACTTCTTCAAATACTTTTTTCCATGATTCCTCCAACATTTCTGTGAAAAATAATTATCAATACAAAAATAATCATGTTTTTGGTAGCTGTAGTGCGAAGAAAGCCATTCTCATAGAATCATAGGATGGTTTGTGTTGGAACAGACCTCTAAGATGTCTCATTCCAACCCCTTGGCCATAGGTAAGGACACCTTTCACTAGGCCAGGTTGCTCAGAGCCCCATCCACCCTGGCCTTGAACACTTCCGAGGATGGGGCACCCACAACTTTTCTCTTTGGGCAACCTGTTCCAATATCTTACCACCCTCACAATAAAGAATTTCTTCCCAATATCTAATCCAAACCTACCCTCTTTCTGTTTAAAGCCATTCCCCTTTGTCCTCTCTCTACAGGCCCTTGTTAAAAGTCCCTTTCCATCTTTCTTCTAGGCCCCCTTCAGGTGCTGGAATGCTGCAGTTAGATCACCCCAAGCCTCCTCTTCTCCAGGGTGAACAATCCCAATTCTCCCAGCTTTTTCTCATAGGAGAGGTGCTCCATCCCTCTAACCAAATTGGTGGCCTCCTGTGGACTGGCTCCAACAGGTTGATGTCCTTCCTGTGCTGGGGACCCTTGGGCTGGATGCAGCACTCCAGGTGGGGTCTCACTGGAATGGAGTTATGTTCTTTGTAAGAACATAGTCACTTCTTGAAACACTCCCTTAAAATGTTTAGAACTTCCACACAAAGTTTGAAACTTTCTTTCCACCAGACATATTTTAATTCTTTGAAATTGATACTGCTTCTAGAAAGCCAGTGGTGTAACTGTGGAGTGAACTCAGGAACAAACTTACCTTAAGACTGGACAGATTTGATCTGCAAGATTGTTGTGCAAGACAACACAGATTTGATGTAATATTCTCTTTGTTAAATGTCTGAGTCTCTAAGGTTGCCTTAGGCTTTTGTTGCTGTTAATAAGTGATGTGGACCTAGGCACTAGATGTCAAAGTTAGGTAAATTAAATAAAGTGCTCATACTGCCAGCTCACAATAAAGGAGTTAAAAATACTCAGCAATTAGGTTTGGGAAAAAACAAAAAGGAGAAAAAAAACAACAAAAAATGTCCTCCGTATCCCTGGGATGCAGAAAAGTGCTTGCATATCCAACATCCTAGTGGCAGTACTTCTTTCTCCACAGCATTTCTGAAAGGTTAAGCATGTGGTTGCAGTGCACACGCTTTACTCAAAGACATGGGACTCCAGCAGAGCTTCTGTGCAGAAAACCAACCATCAAGTAACTCTTAGTGGTGTTTTTCAGTCTGTCCCCTGTGGAGTTTAGTTCTTTTTAGTAGCAGTCAGGGATGGCACTATTGTGATGGAGAAAAGTGAAATAATCTTAATGCACTAATTGTATTTCCCTTGCAAATTACTGCTGAACAATTTTTCCTGCTGCCTCAGAGGTTTTGAAGCTGTGTCTTGAGCCAGAAAGGAAAGGTGGGAGCTAGGATGCTTCATTGCATCAGTGCTGGTTGTGCTATTGCCCACTCCTGCCTTTCCTCTCCTCATGCTGGCATCCCACTGCCTCTAGCACTGGCCTTTACTGAATAAGAGGACATAGAGGTTTCAGAGTGGACTTAGGGGATGTAGAAAGCTTGGAGTGTAACTGCACTTTGGTCAGTAACTCTTTCTTGTCCTGTTGCTTCTGGACTGAATCCATCCTTCACACCAGGAGGTTTTGAGGGAAGGCAAGTCTATGAGTGTGTATGAATTGCACAGTTGGAGTGGAAGAAGAAAACATTATTCTGACAAACTGGGTTTTTGGAAGGGATGGGACTGCTGGAATTTGTTGAGTGGTTTGAAACTCGTAGTGCTGTCCATGGCTGGTTCTATGGAGTAGGGATATGGGTGGAGGTATAGGGTGAAGAGTTGAGTAGCAAATTACACCTATCTAATACTATCACAAGGTGTTGCCGAAGATAAAGGCACCAGAAATTTGGATGAAGTATCTGTATTTGTTCATATATCTATATAAGCATGAAAAACCTCTCAATATCTCTAACAATTGTTGAGAGCAGTGCTGTGATATTTTGATAGAGGTAAATCCTACTGAAAACATCCTAATTAAGAGTTGGCCTAGTCCCATGATAAGAAGCCTTCAGAAAAGCACATCACATGTTGCTCTGAGCACTGCTCTTTGGCCAGGACATAGAAAGTGAATCGATACTGGACACAAGGTGAGGACATCCCAGAGATCATTTTGTAAATCACACAACCCTGATATTCCAGCAGCTGCAGTTCTATTTCACCTGGATTTGGCTAGCTGCTGTCAGAAGCCTAACACATCTTGAGCACTTCATGGATTTCTTGGAAATGGCTCTAGGACTTTCCTACCATTTTACCACCATGTGTTTTTTCCTCTTATTTTTGGACTTCCTTGAGCTATACCTTGAGGAGTGGCCAGGCCTGGTATCATGTTTCCACTGGAGATAGAGGGGCAGGTGAGGTTCCTGAGGGTCAGTTGTTTGATGGCATGTGAATGTCACAAAGGTTGTTGTGTCCTTCCAGCTGTCACATCTGCAGCTCAGTGCTGTAGTGCTTCTCATGGAGGGTCAGTTATCTGCATTGGCAGTGCACTGAGCAGAGATCAACCCTCTAGCAGAATACTCTAGAGGCAGTTTTTTCCTCCAAATTTCTCCTGTGGGACTTTCCACAGCTGGAAAGTCTTTTTTGGTGCGTGACCATAATTGCTTTGCTTACAGTACAAAACATAATGGAAAAAAGGCAGGAAAAAAATTCTCTCTCCTTTTCCCACACTTAGCATAAAATGTACTGTCTGGCCTTGAACCAAGGGCCAAGAAATAACCCATTACCATGTAACATGTTCAGCTGGGGAAAGTGCTTTGACATTTAAAAGAGATGTTTAAAATCATCTCCTGCATGACTCTATAGGGGAGCAGCAAAACCTGGGCTCCTCCCCTGGAGAAGGCAAGCTGGGAGATGAGGGCAGCAATATGGTCAAGCCATGGAGGGGCAGGCAGGGCCAGGCATTGCCACCATGGCAGAACTTGGTCCCACAGCACCAAGAGCCAAGAGCCCTGACAAATCCTTTCCAAACTCCTGTACTGGATTTTTAGCATCCAGATAGATCCCCAGGCTACATGTTGAGTAGTCTGTTATTAGATCTTTTGTTGAGCTTCATGTGGTGGTAATCAATAAAGGCATTGCTGTCAGTAAAAATCCTCAGGCAGAAATTGCCTGCCACTGGGGTCTGTAATGCATTTCTCCACCAGGAGAAACACGAGGATATCACAAGCATGTTATTTTCCTCTTCTCACACCTGACTTCAAATTTTTTTAACTGGGAAGATGGATTTCAGCAGCAAACTCTCACTGAGGTCAATGTAAGAAAGCTTATTCTTGATGTAAAATGCACAAAAGAAGCTCTAGGAGTGATTGATACTGTCAGTGTTGTTATCCATGACATTAATGCAAAGTTGATATAATTAAACTGCTTCTAGAAAACACTGTTCAGCCAGTTGTTGCAGTCTTCTTGTTTGTTTCTTTTTCTTAGGGGAGTGGAGTGTTTATATTTAAGAGCTGTTTCAGAGGAGTGGCTTTTGCTCTGGCTTGACTGACTTCTTGCAAGAGTGCTTTAGGGATAGCTTATGTCACTGGTTTGTCTGCATTGATCATTCTGAGGTGCTTAATTTGGTCAGCAGTTGACCTGTCCTTAGTTTATCGTGTTATTTTAAGTGACTGCTTTTATGATGGGGAACTGATGTTTTTTTCCTTTGTGTGGGCCATCACTGTAGACTGTTAACTGCAGAAATTCTAGTAAATTACTTGTTTTATGTAAAAATACTTGCATACATATGTACATATGTGGTTGAGTAATTGGTTAAAAATAGAACAACAAAGAGGGCCAAGATTCTAGATACAAACACTGTGGAAAAAAAATCAATGAGTTAATTTAATCAATGCAGTATTATAATTAAAAGTTGAGTAGTCTTGGTGTTTACTAATACATGGTGTTGATTCTTACTTAGACAAACACTTTTTCAATAAAAAAATCATCATGTAAGAATTAGTGGTATTAAGATAAGTATCTTCAAAGCAATAAAAAAGGTGCTGTGATTACTGTGTAATTCTGAAGGAAATTAGCAGTACCTGTAAAATATTTCGGGCCTCCAAAGGCTCTCTTTCTTTTTTTCTATTGAAAATCATGCACACATATTCAGGTATTACCAGCAATAATGTGTCAGCACAAGTCATTTTACTGCCCTGGCTGCATTCCTCTCCCATGTGAGGTCAGGCAGCTGAGCCCATAAGGAGAAATCAGAGCCTGGGCAGCCTCTCGTGCCAGCCTTGCGAGAAGCCTTGGAGGTGACAAACAGGGACAGGGACACCCAGACTTGTGTAACTTGTGCTGCCTGGTGCCATGCAGCCCTGCAAACTGCAGCACTGCAGCAAGGTGGAGATTACAGGTCACATTATCCCTCTCATCCTCGCAGAGCTGGCGCTGCAGCTGGGGGGCTACGAGGTTTCTGAGTGCAGTGGGATTGACCAGCACAGGAGAGTTTCTGCTTAGGTTTTGCCCTAATTGCTGTCCACATTTTCTGCAGGGGCAGCCTGACACTTCACAGGAGGAGGAAGCAGGGAAAATTCTTCAGTCTGAAAGTGGATGGTGTGTCAGAAGGCACTTTTGCTGGAGACACAATTTGCTTCCACTTTGCCACAGTCTGGGAAAGTGCTTGTTCAATAAGTCGAGGTTGGCTTCCCTTGGGAGCTGCTGCCACTCCAACACTCTAACAGGTAGGCAGTAATTAATCATGTGAAAGCAAGATAAAACAACAGGGAAAATGTTGACCCTTTCATGGCCTTCAGAATATTTAATGAATATCACTGCATGAACCATAGAAACAGCATTCACTGAAAGACAAGTCCCTGCAGGTGCTTTACACAACAGTCTCTAATTTATATTGTGTCTTTTGTGCTTATACATATCTCCAGCTGCATCCAGGATTTCTCTGTGCTCAAGTCACTGCTGTGACACCCTGGTGCTGATTCTCTTGTATGGAGGCTTTTGTTGGAGGCACAGGAATGTAAGGACAGTCTGCTTCCATGGCTCATCTAGGACAGGCCTTGCTCCAGCTACCAGTGATGTTAAGAAAAGACTGAATTAAACCTCTGGGATTCCTCTTTTGTCCAGGATTACTTTACAAATGAGCCTGACTCTCTGACCCCTTCATGAAAATGAAAGAGTAGAAAAGCGCTTCAGGTTAATCTTTAAAGTAAAATTATTCTGCTCCTAGATAAAATGTCATGGTTTATTTAAATACCCTAAATTCTCACTTATAAAGCTAGCAATCAAATAAAACCACCAGCATCCACTGATCATATAAGGCAAAATAAACTTCTGAACATGTAAATTTATCTATTATCTTTGAAAAGGTGTTCTAGGTTGAATTAACTCCAAATCATATGGCCTTATTTAATCATGGAAGCATCACACCACTTTTTTTTTTGTTTCAATTACACTGCTTCTTTATTCCAGTTACCTTTTGCAAAAATAAGTGTTAACAAGGCCATTCCCCTGAATGGGAAGCCATTGAAATGAGGATATTACTGCTGCTCATTCTTACCATAAGATGTGGATCATGGCAAGGCAGGAAAGGACTCAAAGAAGCAGATCCTTTGAAACATCCTGATACCTTCACTGGGTATCTTGAGTTTGCAGTGTTGGAGATTCAGCAGTCCTTTATTTCCTTGTACAAGTCAGAGATGCTAATCCACAGCTCTGAAAGCAGTGCATGGGTCTTGGAGAGTGTAAATGAAGGTCCTAATCTTGGGGGTGTGTGACAGTCCTCTTGGGGGCCCAAGATGGCACAGCAGCTGGGTATCCCAGAATTTATCTGTGTGAGGTAGCAAGCCAACAGTCTGGGGAAGGACATGAACAAGATGTTCCAGCACATTTCAAACTGGTGGTGGAGCAGGCAGATGTTTGTCATCTTTTGCCAGGAAATGTCAGAGCCAGAACCCCTCTCCTCAGCCCTTGGCATAGACAGAGGTGCAACAATGCCCAGGCTCCTTCTAGAGCACTCCAACCAATTATGAATAATTAATATCAGATCAGGAGGGGAGATGAATTTTGTTCTCAAGTGCCAAAGTTTCAGAAAATTTGGAGTGGAAAAAAAATGGAGTATAAATCTCAAACATGAACCAAGCTCTTCATAAAATGTTTCAGCCTTAAGTCACAAAGCTGAAGAATTTATTTCTCTATCCAAACCACCATTTTCTGCTGACATTAAAAAAAAAAAAAAAAGATGACTTCTGCAACAGACTCTGGGGAAGCTGGTGGGCATAGTTCATTGCTGCCTTCATGCAGACAGCTAGGGTACATTAGCACTCGGCCATGGGCTGTGCATGCTCTTCACATCCACACAGATCCCACAAAGCACACAAGAATTGAGAGCAAAGAGTTCACAGAAGGAAAAAAACATGCCAGTGAATCCATTATGGCTAAGAGTACAGTAAAAATCAATTAGCAAAAGTGGTTCCTTTGTAAACCCTTAGAATAATGATGACTTCCACATTTGTGAGAGTTTTATTGGTAAACTTTTTATTTGTAAGAGCATATACTGCTTGCAAGAAGTAGTCTTAAGTTGATTTTTAGTTGGCTGAAGAGAAATGGTAATATTTGACAGTAAATAACAAGATATTTGAAGTAACAGACAAGGGAGACAATGAACTGATCCAAGGAGGTATTGCTTCTGTTGAGGCATTGTTACCATCTTTATAGCAGCACCACTCAGCCATGAATGTTCTTAGAATTAGTTGTTCTTTTTTCTGGAAAAGCTGTGCTTACTGAAATTTTTCATTTTTTCACTCTAAGTGGATTCTGTGATAATAAGGATGGTGGTTTCATGCTGCACTGAGCATGCACTGTTTTGCCTGGTGAGGATTTGACCTTAAATCATTTTGCAGTTGATGCAGTTGGAGAAGCAGGAGGGGGAAATGTCGGTAAATGTGATTCTGACTTCTACATCTCTCTTTTTAGTTATCTCTTCAGATGATAAGTATTGTGATTCACTGTGCCAGACTGGATTTGTTGCTTCATAGCTGTAAGAACGGTAGGGGAGTTTCACCCTGTGGTTCATTAACAGAAATGCTTTAAGAGTGAGATTTGTAGGAAGTCTGTTGGGACCAAATAGGAAAATATGTGCACACACCAAAACAACATAATCTTAAACACTGTCTGCCTCCTTGATCTTTATGGAATTTGCCAATCTGGGTACTCGACAAAAATGGGAAGTAGATGTCGTTTGGATCACAGTTTGTAGTGAATATATGTTTGCAAGGTACTTGCCAATGGAGATAACTATTTATCTCTGACAGTTCTAAAGAATTTCTAAAAGGCACTCTGAGTAGCAAATAAAAATTATTTGTTAGAAAATGTTGGTGGTATTTTGGGTTTTAACCTTTCCTGTGCTAAAAATTCAAGTCTATGCATATATTTTATTTTAAAATGCCAATTTGCACTCGTAAATTCTTACGCATTACATTTCTCCCTCTGTCACAGAGGAAGCCTTTTTGTGCTGCTACGTCTTCTTCTCATTTAGAAGTGTGATATTTTGAAAATCTCATTTTAGAAGGTCAGCGTGGGGACCAAAATAGCAAATACAGATATATTTTCCTCATATTATCTGGACACCGAAATACTTTCTAGGACAGATCTTGTTCAGCTGCAAGGACTTTTATTCAATAAATGAAAAAGGACTTCCTCATCCAAGCCATCTACCACTTTTCATTTTCCCACCTTATTCACCTGCCACCCACCCCTGGCATAGATGCTCCATGTACCTACACATCTTCTTATATGTTTGTTGTCGTTTCTGTTTTGGTTTTGGTTATCTGGGGTTTTGGTTTGGTTTGGGGGGTTTGGGGGGGGCAGGGTGTGAAGGAATGAAGGGGAATGAATTTGGGTTGCTTGGGTTTTTTTTCCTCCTCCTTTAAACGCTGACTACATTCCAGTTTGGTTGTTACAACAATTTGTTTTGCACTGACCCACATTCAGTGTCGTGGATAGTGAAATGAATATCTTTTAGAGACAGAACTATGAAAAGAAATGGACAGCAAGGACTTCACCAAGAGAAAAACTTCTGGGAGTCCCTGCAGCAGCTTCCCAAGGGATATTGCATATGAGATGTAGCTTTGGAGGAAAACCTGCAAACTCTTGAAAAAGGTGTTACACGCTGCATGCTGCTACACCATCTACAGTGCTCACAGAAGGAAAGGCAGCAGCATCTCAGCCAGTGTGAGCAAAGAGTGTTTGGCTGTGGAAAGTATCACTGAAAGGGTTACTAATGTGCCCTGAATATGAGAAAAAATATAACACAAAAGATTGTGATGTTTTGATGTAGACTTTAACTGCTGAATAAAAAATGCTATGCAACAAGAAATGCTTATGTTATTTAGCAAACCTGTTCTTTGGTAATTGAATAGCAACTCACCTCACAGCAAGAGCAGTTTTGTCTGTGAAGTCTCACAAAGACCAACATACAAAAGACTCAATCAAGACACACAATGCACTGTAAGTTACAGCCTAAGTATGAAGGAGAAAAAAGCTATTATTTCTGATGATATAGAAAATGTATTTCCTATTAACAGCCTAAAACCTCTTTCAAATGAAGGGTTAGGTTATTCAGTCACATGCAAGAATAAATCACCCGCCAGCACACATTTTCTGAGTTAACTGTGAAGCAGGCAAAGTAAAATTGCTTTGAATACTAAGATAGAGTAGCACACTATCCATCTGCTGAAATAAATATATTAATTGATATGGTCCTTTGCCTCCAGGAGCCAGTATTGGCATCAGGGCAAGACATGATGCTGAGCACATTTGCCCTCGTGCAACTAGCTGTACCTGGAACAGTGGTGGCAGACCTGAGGACAGATAACTAGACAGAAATTGTTTCATTGCATAAATGGAATCACTGCTCAGCCTCCACTCTTTGGATCAAAGTCTGGAAAGAGCCTTGTTAATGGTGTGATAAGTAGGGAGCAGGTGGTGTTGATGCACCTTGGGTAAATTTACTCATGCACCACATGAGTAAATTGGAGCATAGTAGTAAGGAAAATTCCTCTACATTGACAAAGAAGTATGTGCCTGTCAGACTGACGTCTGAAGACTTCTGACAGACTTACCAATTTTTGGGAGTGTGGGAATGTGTGAACACATTGTTCCTAAAATGCAATGACTGTTTTCAGTGGGGTCCAGCATCTGTTTTCCATGTCAAAAGGTTCAGCAAGTTTCTGCCATAGAAGGCACGAAGCATTAATTGAGAGGTGATCCTTTGATGTAAATCCACTGTGCAAGGTCAGGAGGTTGTGGCTAATGCCAACAGGAATTGGCACCTTTGATGGATGACAGGATCAGCAGTACCCAAGGCTGTCTCATAGCATGAGAAATGCAACCGATTGCTCCTGTCTGAGTCATGACTGTTAGGAGTTCTGTGGACTAAAGAGCTGTAAAGAGTAGGTGTAACCATATAAACAATTGTGATTCTAATAAAAGTGATTATTATAAACCTTCATTGTTTTATTAGATTAGCATTTCTTTGCAGAGAAGTGAAGTTGTTTCATTAAAACAAAAAATAAACTGGAAAGAAAGGGATGAGTACGGTCAGCACATGCAGAGTAAGAGAAGGACATAAGCAAGATTTATATGTTGGTAGTAAATGTTCTGTGGAAAGAATTAAACCACCCAGACTGAGTTAAAGGTGGATTATTGACACTGAAGAGAGCACCTGGATGTGTCTGCATGTAAGGTATAGGATTTCATCCACAGAGATAAAATCTAATGCAGTGGATGAAAGCAAGACAGTGAAAGGATTTAAAGAGGGGCTTGAGATTTTTAGGACAGCTGAAAAAGTATTTAATTTGGTTTAGGCAAATAGGTTTAAACAAATAGGTTTAAATAAGGACAATTTCAAATAAATCCTTCTTTGAAATTATAAACC
This sequence comes from Rhipidura dahli, assembly GCA_013399225.1. NCBI lineage: Eukaryota > Metazoa > Chordata > Aves > Passeriformes > Rhipiduridae > Rhipidura > Rhipidura dahli. The sequence goes on from VXAC01004222.1 coordinate 278,372, forward strand.
CAAAAAAGCTATTTTTTTCAGAATAGTCTCATTCTTTATGGGTTGGAGCAAAAGGTATTGAATGAATTTTGGGGATGAACAGCTCTCCTGGTACTTTTCCTGATTATATTCCAGACTAAGGAAAGCCTTTGAAGGTTTATCATCCCAGTTGTGTTCTATATTTTAATTTTGATATGTTCAAAGAAATTCCAATAAGATAAGAGTCTGGCTGGTGGTAGCTAACTACATCATAAATTTATTTGACAATGTTAATTAATGACAATGTTAATAGCATAATACTTTAAAAAAATTATTATGTATAACAAAATTTCAATGTAAATTGCCTTATTTGCCCTACTAAATTATACATAAAATCTGAATGTTAAAAACTTTAAAGATATTTTTACATTTATTTTACATTTATTATTGAAGGATTGGCTTCAGTATATTTTTCAATTTCCTTTCCTGAGGACGAGTCCTAATTAAATGCTAGAACTGCAGACAATTCCATGCATGCCTGTGATGAATTAGGCCCACTCTGCATCACCAGTTTTCCTTTTATTTCCTCCATGCAGCTTTTCCAGTTCATGCCCCTCCATTTAGCCAGTTGCAGGCAAGAATAGAATTTGTTTTGTGCTTTACTTTTAATTTTATTTTATGATATTGCAATTTATAAATATAAGCAAAAATATTCATCTTTGGCTTTGTTATAAGACTAAAAATTTGACCTTAATTTGATATGAAAGCATGGCCACAGAGAGAAGTTGAAGGCAAAGCAACAGCCAGAATATTCATTAACAACTGGAACTCAAGTGTATCAAAATTCTGCAAGATTTCAAACAGCACAAAACCTTTGGAGTGGATTTTACATCTGCAGGGCTGCTTCTGTGTTGATTAGAAAGATGGTCTTATACATAAAAAGAATGACTGGCACTAAACCTGGATGTTTGTAATAATTATAGTAAAGCAGATGTTTTAATTTTTAATGTTGTACTGGAGAATTTATGAGTTTCTTGCCATTCATTTGCTGGACTTAGTCCTTTGAATAAATTGCTTTTTGTTCTTTCTGGTGGTGCTTGATTTCCAGCAGTGGCATTTAGCTTTGTGTTTAAACCTCTCCTTTTCCCATCTGTTACTTTCTGTAATGTTAGTTTAATTTTCAATTTGGCATTTTTAGTCTAGGCTAAGGCTGCTCTGAGTTTCAAATGAGTTAACAAAAGCAAACATGAAGCAGTTCTCCAGAACCTGAATTAAATATCTGGATAAATGTTTATATCTTTGCTTAAATGTCAAAAATAATTTATATGATTTGTTTCTGCTTAGTTATTACTCAGAAGATTTGTTTTATGCTCACCTTGGACCCTATGAATGAAAAGAATTATTTAAACTGAAAATATTCAAAATATATCCATCTTGAAGAAGATACCAGGTTGACCCTTAGTTGTGCTCATAGCACAGACTTGATTAGATTCCAAATTAGCATAATTTCATGCTGATGAATTTAAAAAAAATATTCTTTCTGGCTGATTCATTTCTTTTTATATAACATTTTCCATTTCACTGTTTACATACTTCCCCGTGGAAGGTGAAGAAATTTATTTGGCAGCATTATAAATTTTGCTTCTCTGAAAAGAAAGTGCATTCTTGAGAAATGTAACAGGATAGTTATCTTGAAATACAGTGGAATCCGGGACTTAGCTTTAATTAATGGTGGCAATTCAGTTTTAATTTTAATTATTAGCAGACAAGTGAAAGCCATGACTTTTATTTCCACAAAACCAATGATTTACTGAAATTAAAGCATCCCATTAGCATCTGCTTTTGAGGTTTTTTTACTGGATGTGGGAAGAACTTAACTTTTGCATGCGTTGTGTGGCTTACCCAATGTGTGAATAATGGAGTACAAAAGAACGAGATTCTGCTGCATGCAAAAGCAACAAAGTGTCTTATGAAATAGAAAATAAAGTGTAGTTCTGTGCTTATGGAAGGACTCTGGGTCTGGGCAGTTATTTTTCTTTCCAGCTGTTTAGTTTTAGGGTCCTTATGCAAGGCACCGGCACAAGGGTACATAAGAACTTAGCAAATGTGGTGTCAAAAATGTGGCTGTAAAACACAGAAATGGAGCATTCTTTAAGGAAGGGTGATTTTTGTGAGTAGCTATCAGCACAAGGATTGATTTCTAGCCTACATTACAACTCTGCAGTCTCACTGGCACGCACAATTTCTATCTTGCCACCAGAGTCCAGGGGGCTTGGGGTAACCACCCCTAAGGAGTTTCAGCCTTCACTCACTCCTCTCTCCCAAGTGGAAGTCTGGCAGTTTTCAGACCTGTCATGTAAAACAAAGCAAAAGCATGGAGAAAGATGACAGGTGACTATGTACAATTTAATTTTAAATCTAAACAGGATGTACTACCTTTTCAGACAAAAAGCAATAGAGGCTAGAAGTAAAAAGTTAATAATAGTATTATTTTGGGCTTGATCATAAAAGAAAAAAAAACTGCAGGTGGGTTAGAGTGGATACCAACTATTTGAATATCTTGTATTTTGTGAGTTCAAGCAGTAATCCTAATCAAGTATGCATTTTCTCACCTGAATGCCTTATAGTTTTAATGTCTCAGTGATTAGAGGACTATCCCTTCCTCTTGGTAACAAAACCTTATGCATCATTTATGGAAGAAAAGAGAATAATTAATTGCATAATTATATAGCTTTTATCACTACATAACTTGTATCAGATAAGCTGAAAACTCATTAATAGAGTGGAACAAAGTTTTTCTTTGAATTTGTTTTAGTCAGCTTGATAAACATATAATTGATGGAGATAAACAAAGATGTTACAGATGACATCTGAAGCACCTTGAAATGAATGGGCTCTCAAAGACACTTACAACTGGCAGAGACATGGTGAAGGTGAAGATAACAAAAATAATTTTTCTCTTCTGTTTCCTTGCAAGCTCAGTGTTGAGTGCATCTTAGCTGAGTTTAGGAAATTGATCCAGGAAGTGTGTTAAATTTTAAAGTAATTTTATTATAATTTAAGAATAAAGTGGGTTTTATTTGTTCAGTGGTATGCAGAAATCCTTAAGCATTTAGAAATTAAAATATAAGATTTTGTCATACTGAAATATGTGGGAAGTTCCTTTGTGGTACTATCAAAAATTTTAAGCAAAGCAGCACTGATTTCTGCACTATTTTGTGTCTCTGTGGTGTAGTCCCTTTTTCCTGTGATGCTCTTATTCTGCATGAGAATAAGAAACATTTGATAAAAACGACAATTTCAAATCTAGGTTGGGCTTTTACTATTTTGCTTGTGAAGTTGTAAATACTCAAGATTAGTATGTGACTCAAGTGCTAACCTACGGCATCTATAGGTGGGAAACTGTTATGGTGATGTTTGATTTGAAAATTTAGTACTACTTTTAAGATTTTCATATTGTGTATTTTCCTTTGCTGAGTCACAGTGAGCTAAATTCATTATTCATTTATCAACCAGAGAGGCTTGACGATATTTTCCTTGCAAGGATGATGAAAAAAACGAAGCTGTGCTTTCTACAATTAGTTACCAGTTGTATTTGCTCATGAAAATTGGAGTTTACTGTTCATCAGAAAATCTCGCGTGGTTGAAAACAAACTGTGAAGCAGTCACATTTAATTTTTATAAAGTGCACACATTCCCATTAAATCAGTCTTAATGTTTTCTCTTTCTTGTACATGAATAAAATAACTGAACAAAACTGTTTCTCATTTGCACCCAACCTGTAGCAAGTCCTTTAAACCCAGAGCACTTTTTCACTTAGTCCAACTCTATGGAAAAATAATGTTTATAATTAAAAGTGTTACTACAGGGTGAAACATACAGTGGTTGGGTTGTTGTTATAAGAAGAAAGGGAAGTTTCATTCTATTTTCTGGAAGGCTAAAAACCCCAGACCTTATCTCAGACTTTGCTGTTACAGTTCAGAGAACTCTGCTGAGCCAAAAGTCGTGGCTGTAATTTAGTTTCAGGCTTATGATCTATAAAAACGAATTCAAATAATTTCCTCTGAAATACAGTTGTTCAGAACATGCCAAATATTGAGTTATGTTTATCAGTGTCATGCTCTGTATCTAGGTTACTGTTCCCATGAAGCAGGCAAGACATAATTAAATTCCCACAACACAGAAATATTTGGTACTCTGACAAAGTCTCCCTTAGAATGTTCTTGTGTGGGTTTAATACTGATGGGTTTGCCTTCTTTTGTACCTCATCAACATCTCTTACCAGGCTCCTGAGAAATGATAGAACTAATCTGAAAGGAGAAGGAGATCTGCTAATTACTTGCTATGGTGAAGGAGTGAATTGTTTCAAAATTAGGCATATTTTTAACGTTTCTCCAAATACAATAATTTGTATTTGAGTAGTAAAGGAGAGCAGGCTACACCTAGAGGCCTGGCTGTTCTAGGCACAGAACAAAAACTAAAGAAAACTGGGCTTGAAAAAATGGCTTATGCTTGAAATCTACAGCAGCTGACAGTGCATGATGTGCTTGAGGGAGAGAGAGGATGGAAAAAAGGGTAAAATTATATAAGGAAAAATGTTATCAGATCAGCCATCCTGACAGCCACCAGCATGCTTATAGCATAACTGTGGCTAATTGCTTTGTTAGCTTCTAGACAAAGAAAAAAATTAAATAGGGAGTTAAAGGGGAAGAATGGCATAGCTGTGTCCGTGGCCTTCCTAAAGTGAGAAGCAACGTGGGGAAAGGCGTGAAAATGCTTTTATTATACTGTAAGAGGAGATGCTGGAGATGGGATTGTGCTGGGGCTGCTCAGAGGTAGCAGCCAGCAGCCCAGCACCAAATGAGGAATGTGAGATTGGGTGAGAACAAGATCGGAAAGGTTTTGTGAAGGTAAAAGAGATTATATTTGAAGTAATACAGGGAGGTATTTGGACACAGGGCTAAAGGGCTGGAATGAGACACCAGGAAACTGCAGGTAAGGTGATGTCCTTCCTCTCCTGGTGAGCTGCGCTGTGTTGGACTGAGAGGGTGACAGAGTCACAGGACTCTCAGAGACCAGGAAAAGCAGTGTGCTTAGCAGTTCCCTTCTGCTGTCTGCACCTTGTGTGGCAGGGTATGCCACGTCTGGAGAATCCAGAACAGGGGTTTTTTAGAAAACCCCTGAACAGACCAGTGAGGCCAGACAATCCCAGCTTAAGGACCCATGCATGAGCTTCACTGCAGGTGGAGCTCTCCTTCAGGAGCTACTTTGGCTCCATGAAAAGTGGCCTGCTGGAAGGTGCCCTGACTGTGTGCAGCTGTACACCTGCCCAGCCGAATGGCTTCTCTCCAGTGGGCTTCCTCTGCCCCCTGACCTTGGCAGGATGTTGCTTTTGTCAGTGTAGGCAGGCTGGCAGAAAGCAGCCAGGTCTGTGCTGCTGGGGACAGCCTGAGTGCAGGAGGAGCTAAGGGCTCAGACACCGCTTATCCTCGCTGGGACTTCCAGGCCAGCCACGGTGCCAAGGTCCCTGCAGACACAACTCCATCTTAAGCCCTCAAAATCTGTGGTTTTTAGCTGCATAGTCATGTCATGCTGTGAGCAAGATGGTGACTGTCCTATTAGCTCCCTGTTAGGCTTAGCACCAAGTGCTCTCTTGGCCCTTAGCTGCGTGGCAGCACTTTGCAAAACGCCACTTCTCCCAAAAGCACATGCTTTCTGCCCATTTCCAGCCTGTACTTAGTAAATCGTCGCTGGAAGAAAACACTTTCCAATATTGCACAAATGGCTGCATGTCAGTCATTTATCCTCATTTTACACTGCCACTCTCCCTAGCAGCCCTGCCTGCTACGTGCAGTCAGAGGATTGCAGCAGGGAAGGGGAGCTTGGCAAGGTTGGAAATGAGCTTTGGAAGTACAGAAACCTGTTAATTTTTTCTTCCTTTTCGTTAGAATAATAGGCTTTTTTTTTTTTTTTCAAGTTCCACACTAGTAGATTTTTATTTTCTTTTTTTATTACTGTGTTTTTAGACTATGGGATGAGTTTCCTGACCTACTGTCAGCCATTTTTTTTCAAAAGTTTTCCTTCCTTTCAGCAAGGTAATAGATGATCAAGTAGAAGATAATTGAACGTCCTTGATGAAGACACAACTCAGATTTTAAAACAAATTATGGAAGATTATTATTATTAAATAAAAATGTTGTACAATTGTGAATGATCCAACAGAATATGCTCAAACAATTATACAAACATACATTATAGTTTCATCAATTACAAAAATCTGGAAATCTTAAAAGTGAAAACTGACAAATGAACAGAGCATGTTTACAATACTTTCTCACAGAACCATTTCATATATGGTTTATTACACTACTAATCCTTTTGTGTGCTTAGTCTGCCTACTTAATAAATATAGCATTAGCTGTTCTTCAGAGGCAATTATCTTTAATAAGCAGGTCAATTATCTTTCTTTCATAAGCAGGACAATTATCTTTGCTATTATTAATTTGATCAGAAAGACAAAATTTACATGCCAGTATAATTATTTTGATCTTAAAGTATTTGTAATTTTGTAGTTAAAAAAATTAAACAGTGAAGTCCTCAAGGCAACTGATAAGTGTTCAGTACAAAATATTGATGATAATTTTCCTTGAAGCTTGAGTGGTGTAATAACACCAGGAAGTGTTTTATAAACTCTCCCATGACTATTCATGTCTTGATCCCAAATGGATAGACTACTCATCCTCTTTCTAATAATAATAATGTAAGAATTATTTTTACTATCAATTTTACTGTTTTTACTGCTGTTATTATGGATCTAGAAGAAGAATCAAATGGACATGATAAAGAAAATGTATATTTAAACAACAATACAGTACATAATATGATCTTCTCGGCCCAGAGCTGCTACAACCTAATAATATGTAAAACCTTGTAACACAGACCTTTAATGATTTAATATTTCTGCCTTGGCTAGAAAGTACTTAGGAGTTTTCCTTCTTTCTTTAGTGGATTAAGAAGGCACCTTAAAGCTTTAGCATCTGCCCTCAATTTTCAGAGTAGTGTTAGATTGACATTGTTCTTCAAAAGCACCCCCACAGTTGCCTGCAGCAGAAGCCTTGGTTATTAAAGACCATTAAGGACACTTGGTGGTGCAACTGGGAAGAAGGCAGACCCATTTAGCTGCTAACTGATCTTCTCCTTGCCATCAAGTCTCAGCAACCATGACCTTACAGCTTCACAGTTTGGTTGGTTGCACTGGATCTGGTGAGACCCATGGAAATTTACTTATCCTGGTGGTCTGGCCATTGCCTTTATTTCAACTACAGACAGAATTAATCACAAGCTAGGTGTTTTTGCACACATGGCCATGTACCTTTGGGTGTCTGGGCCTGTCTGTAGGCTGTAGGTTGCAGCACCCACCCACTGGCACAAACAGACATAGGGAGCAGAGCTGGCACAGAGCAGAGCTGGGGCAGATGGATGCCTGGCAGCCAAGGCTTACAGAAGATAGGCTGCCAGCTTGTTCCTGCAAATTGGCTGCTCCAGTGAGTCCAGAAAGCCTGTCCTGAGCTAGATCTCTTCTGGAAAATCAAATTCTATTCTCCTGTATTTCCTAAAGCTATCAGAGTTTTCACTCTCTCAGACTCTGCACAGCTGAAAATGTGACAATTAAACACATTTTTCAAACTTCAGTGTGCCAAAATTTTGGTAATGCTTGAGCTGAATTAGAGGGCTTTATGCCTCTTGGTAAAGCCCACAAGAAAGTGTGATGCTCATGCTGGGGAAAACTTTTAGTAAAAGAGACCATTCATAAGGAATGTTTAGAGAGTATAAATTCAGTATTTTTATAGCTATGGTATATTTATGGAACACTATGACAGCAATTCTGCAGTCAGAGGTCTTATTAGAATTATTTACTTTATTCCCAGTGCTGCTGTCACTGCTCAAATAAATAACACTGTCATCTTCTGACTTTAGTCCTTGGATTACTTATTTATCATTCCTGCAACCATCAAAAAAAATCACACTCCATTTCTGAAATATGATTAATTAATTTATTGCTCAGGAATTGTTTCTATCAGCCACTGAAATTCTCCCATGTAGTTAGCTGTAAATGCAGAGAAGTGTCATCTCATATTTTTCCACAATTATATCTCAGCTTTAACTGGTACTGACTTAGAAGGGGAGGAAAATATTATGTGGATGAGGTATAGTGTGCAGAAATTTCTTTAGCTGCAAAAGAGCACTATATTTGTATCTTAACATTCTAATGACTAAACATTTGCAGAAACATAACTTCATGAATCTTCATAGTATAAAATTTCTCTAACAAGAAATTACTACTAAGTTTCTTAATTAATTTCTTTGGAGTTTGTTTTCAGCCTTTTATTCCTAGAAGCCCTAGAAGTGAATGAAAAAATAGATGTAGATTCTAGGAACTGACCTACACACTTTTTGCTGAGATGACCCTAGGATCTCACTAAAGTAATAAAGCCAAGGAAGTGAAAATCAACAGAAAATTTTGCAAGTTGGTTATCATTTCGATCAGAGAGCCAATGGGGAATTTATTTGGACCCAGATCAGTAAACAGCATGTAGCTTGTAAGCAAAGTGTGCTTGCAATTGAGAGCAGAGTCCCTCATTCACTGCCCTGCTCAGCTCCCTTGCTGAAGCAGTGGGGCTGTCAGAACGCTTTGACTCAAGTGCCTCAGTGTGATTTGCACATCTTGGCAGTATCTACAAGGCACCTTCTGGCAGCAGGATGAGCAGACCTCTCCAAAAGAGAAAACTGCTGACACAAGAGGGATGCGCTGAAGACTTGTACACGATCCTTTTCCGAGCCTTCCGAGCATATTTATTTTTTGTTTCCTTTCAGTAAGACCTTCATTCAAACTGAAACCTGTTTATTCATTTCTAACTCCCTGCCTTTTCCTTTCTACCTTCACACATTCCTCATGTGTCAGTTTCATTCCTTACGGATCAGTTTTGAAATGCCAAAGTTTGTGACTTAATACTTGCTATGCAAGATTTTCACTGTTGAAATTTGGGCTTTCAAAAAGGCCTTAACATATATTCTAGTCCTGTAAAAGCAAAATTTCAAGCCTAATGTTTGTCAGGAATACTGCCATTCAAAAGTCAATAAAGACATGCAAGTGTTTCTGCTGTTTCCTCTGGTTCTGCATACAAAATTCCATGTGCAAATTTTTAGATCTAAATAGAGGTCATTTTAGGTTTCTCATTGCTTTAAGTTTTGTGGTAAAAGGGCAGTTTCATTTGCTGCTTTAATGAAATGGCATTTTTCTGGAGAAAAGATCTGAAGCTTTGACTCTTGCATCAACTGTGGGTCACCAATGTCACGATACAGTGAGCAAGGTGAACACCACAAGGTATGGAGCATGTGAAAGAATCCTACTCTGTTCAGCACACACTGGGCTTTTAGTGAAAAAGAGTACCCCTTGCTGAATGTCCACATTTAAGAAACCCATGAGTTAGTTGTACAAAGCTGAGACAAGGTCTTTGAGGGATGAGGGTCGGTGCCTTAGAGGGTGTATTTTTGTCAGGAGTGACTGAATGGAAGGGAAAAGAGAGGAAAGGGTGTGAAAACCATCTTTCAGTGTATGAGGGGCTGCAGTAAGTAGGAAGAGAATAGCTGGGTTTTAATAACAGGTTTTAGTCCTGTCTCTGCTAAGAGTAGGACAAGACATGTTGGTCTTTAATTGTGACAGAGAAGACTTGGCTCCCACATTAAAACTTTGTGCCAGATGGACAGCAAAGCCCTGGAGCATATAGCCTGGGAAGGTGGAGGAATCCCCACCATGAGAAGTACTCAGCAGACAAATGTGCAACAAATGGCCTAAGGGTAGCACATCCTGGCTTCGAGAAAGTGGGTAGACCTTCTTGATTTGTGTGACTGTAACCATCTCTCTAATTGCATGAGATGGTAGAAATACAGAGTTAAAACCAGTGGCAGCCTAAAGCAATAATTGTATTTTTATGGATTGTATAATAGTGATGACTCTCACAAAATGCTATCAGATTGTATAATTCTTACTTTCATATCAAACTCATAACAAAGGGACAGGAATATGAGACCATTCCTTTGTTTTGATTTGCTGTGTGTTCCTCATGCTCCACTGCCTATTCCTTTCTGCATGTATGTATATAATTAGCAGCATGAAAAGAGGTACTTTTGGGTTTTGGGGTTTGTTTTTCTTTTTTCTGTAACTTAAAAGAATATAATACAAATGAAATAATCAGATATTTTGGCTGCAGTTACATCTACAGAGTAGGATTTCTGCTAAGCAATCAGCCATGATTGATGTGTGAGAAACCCAGTGACAAAGATCTCTCCATGAGAAGAAAGCCATTTCTGGAGGAAGGAGGTGTTCTTAATGACTGAATATTTAATTCAAATTTAGATAAATCAAGGATGATTGCTTCAAATAAAGAACTGAACTAATTGCCACCGAACAAAGAAAGTTTTGAGGAAGAGTGTAGCTGCTGGTTTCCACACAATATCAACTGCACCATGTTTGGAGAAAGGGGGGGAAAAAATGTAACATAAAATACTTCTATTATATACTGCAAATGGCATGCAAATCTACTTGTTTGAATGGGGACTGCTGTACCTAGAGTAGATGTCATGTGTACAATCGCTTCCACATTCTCATTTTCCCTTTTCACATGGTCTGCTTCCTCTGATCTCCAAAGTATAACATTGGGGCCTTTCTCTTCTAGCTCAAAACCTTTATTTCCTTTTTTTCTGCCTGCTTTGCATGTGTCAGTTCAGCCACCAAAGTGTACACAGTTTCCAGCAAAGTCATTACACACATGACCAAACAGACATAACATAGCAGTGTGAAAGGACACTCCAGCTGTATTCTGAATTTGCCCACGCATGTCTTCGCACCTTCTTAGAAGAAAAATGCTCACATCTCCTAATAAAGCATGTATACCAAAAAATGAGGAAATGAAACGTACACTGTAATGATGGTGACTGCAGGAAAATATGTATGAGAGAATCAGTCATCCACCTCTAATACTATTTTTCTCTTCTTGCTTATTACTTGCTTGAATGTAGGCAGTAGGGCAAGCAATAGATGCATCCTCTTGATTTCCTTCTCTAATCCTTCTTTAATTGTTATGGATAAAAACTGCTGAGCACCTTATACAAGGAGACAAACTGAGTTCCTCCAGCATTTCAGAGTTAGATCAGAAGTGTGTTTTTGAAGCACATCTCCAATCTTCCCTATTTACTGCTTTGAATTGCAGAAATTTGGTCTTGATTTTCAAGAGATGTAGTCAAAGACCATTCCTAGGTTTAATGATGCTCGTGCTCATGGGTTCTCCATGCCAGCTTCAACTCTGCTATTAAGATGACAATAGATGTCATCTTTGAAATCTGTATATTATACTTGTCTCACAAGTGGTATTTTGTCTCACAAGTGTGTTGGTGGACACTAATGAGTAAGTTGTTTTGTGGTAAAAGGATATTTAAGTCAAAAACATGACTGTGGCATCTCCTTTCAACTAGCTCTTTATGCAGGAAGAAGAAAGGATGCTTCTTTTCATTTTATCATCTTCTCTGAATCCTAAATATAGTTGCAGATAGTTGAAGTGTAATGTCTCCATTTTCTAGTGTCTTACAGCTACTACTTCTGAAAATACTGACTTTAGGCGAGTATCAGGAGAACATGCTCTGCTCAGTTCTTATTTCAAGTATCCATGGATTGACACATCAATGCCAAGCATTTTTACAGCTGTTGCTGCTGCATGTCTCAATGTCCCATTTCCTACTGCAGACTGGCTCTATGGTTAGCAAACACTGACTAATCAGTTGACTGGAGGGGTGATACCGGAATAAAACCCTGGTGAGATAATCATCTGGGGGAAGGTTTTGCTGGGTCTGCCTGTGACGGCGTAGGAGACCCACAGCTGGCCCATTAGCCCACTCTGAGCACACTGGGCTGTGCCACTAAGGCCAGTTCTCAAGATTTTGTTGGCAACCTCACAACCCATCTACATTTATGACAAATTCTGCAGTCATGAAATTAATGAGTCTCAGATTTCATTATAAGGAAGGAAAATGTTCTAGTCCTCAAGGCTGCAGAGAAAGATAGCTAAAGCCATTTAAAGCATGCATCTGGAAACTCAAACCCAGGAGCACACAATATCTCTTTTCTTAATTAAGGCAAAAGTTAACTCAATGTTTAAGAAATTACATGTTCTGGGGAGTTTTCTTTAGCAGCTGGGAAAGCAAAGTTCTCTCAGTCACATTAATAACAACTTTCATGAAAAGGTCATGCTGTGCCTTTTAAATAGTGAAAGACAGTCTTTGTTATGATACTGGGTTTATATTTTTGTATTTTTTAAGGTATGCAATAACTGTAGACGTAGGTCTAAAGGGTGCATTTATACAGATGTATAAAATTATATATGTGATCAATAGAGAGTATATGTGCATAACTGAATAAAGAAAGCCAAGATGGAGTTTTGCTCTCTTCCTCCTTCAGATTAGAGCTGTCTGTCTTACAATATAATGCTTAAATGAATTAGTAGAATAATTAGTTGTTTCAAGTTCACTCATTTGCATAAAGTTTACGAGAAATTTGCCATTATGCTGCAGAGAAGTTATCTTCATTAATATATAACCAAAGATGCAGGTTGTTATTTTTATGGAAAGCAAAAATAGCATGCCCCTTCTGTGATACCTGTTCTTCCTTTCATACTTACACACTATACTTTTTTTTAAACCACTGCATGTCTTGGTACCCTTTCATAAAGCTTTCAAAGGATCATCTATTTTTCACATTCTATTTTGTCTCGCTGACTCCATCAAAGGTTTAACGACCATAAAGAAGTGATAGACAGCTGAACACACAATGCCTTTCTCACATAGCAGGGTGGGGATTATGCCACACAGGTGACTTGATGACAGAGTGTACCAAGCAGTGGGTTGCACGTCACATCTCTTCTTCAAGAGAAAAGTGAGCACTTTACAGCAGGCTACCTGACTTAGGGTAGCAGATTTTTTCATATGGGTTGACTGACAGGAGGAGAGAAGAAAGCAAGCTACTGTGTTAAAGAACTTGACTTAATTGCACAAGTACCAGGTTGGATTATGTAGGAGGCACCTGAGGTAGCAGGTACAATGGAAACAATTTAAATGAACATTTTCCCCGAAACAATATGTTTCTATTTAGTTCAAAACAAATTAGTTTGGCATGATGCTTGGTGTTTTCTACTTTTTCGTGATTAAAATCATGCAGATTAGATAATGGATATAAAAAATTTGCTCTCCGAAGTGTTTTTGGTAGCAATTCTGTGTTTATTGAAGCTGATATTGTATTTCATTTACTCAAAACATCTTCCAGAAACTTCAGCATTCATGAAAGCCCTAAGGATTTGTAATTTATGAACAACATCTTTAGGGTCTAGGTGTACCTTAGCTTTCAGAAATGGATGAATGTGAAAAAGAGCATCATATCAATTGTGTTGGCTGAAAAAAGTGAATTACTAACTCAAGCTCAAAATGCAGACCAGTAACAAACCCAGGAACCAAATGGCAAGTGACCTCTGTTTTAAATAGCAAATACATTGAAAAAAAAATCATACATAAAAAGACACAAAGGACTTATATTTCTAAGAGATGGCACTAATGCTATGGTTTTAAATAAAAAAATTAAATCCTCTGTTCACTAAATCAGTGCCATCTAAAATGTTGATCTTGGAGAGCTTGTGCCATGGGCTTGTAGTGCTGAGCCAATTATGTACCTGTTTACCAGGGCCCAGAACTGTGTCTGGAGGAAGGACCAAGTGCAGTTCCTTGTCTCTCAGGTCAGTGCCCAACCATTGAACTACTTGGCATTTACAGGTGGCCTTCACTTTATCTCACCAAAGATATGCCAATTCTTTTAAGTTTATAAATCTCTGTCAGGAGAGCATCAAAATGACATTTTGGTCCAATGGTTGACATATTGACCATGAAGGCTTGGGTCTAAATTCCTATTTCGGGAATATTTAAATATTTTGTACAAAGCAGACCAGCTCCAGCAGTGTTTTCTTAGTAGATGTAGAAAAGATTCACAGAGTTAGTTTGTTAAGAAGCCAGTTCTTCCCCCCAAGCACTGCTGAGTGAAATTAAAGCAAGAGGAACTGAAGGTGCAATGGGAATTAACAACTGATTGCTACATCAGTCTAAGAAATCCCTTTGGTGTGGTTGCAATGGTCAGATTTTTCCTTAACATTTAAAACGTGAAAAGAAGCAGAAATACACCATTGCAAATAGCAGATGTTTCTTCCAACATGATGACTTGAATTGCCTCTTCTGTTACTGTGTTACATGCAAGACTCCTGCTCAACTAAATATAAGAATCACAGCCTCAGTACTGACATGCAGTTAAGAAGAAAATGACACAGTTATTCCATGTTTCTCAAATCCTTCAGCTCCTTCTGAAGAGCTCCTGTGTTAAAAGCAGTTATCCTTTTGAAAGAAAGGGAGGTTTTACATTTTTTGGTATACTGAAGAAATACATTAGGTTTGTTCCAACCCTTAGCTTTCTCCACCACTTCACCCAATAATATTCACATTGGATGTATCTTACATGCTGAGTTTATGCTCTGAGGCACAGTCTCTGTGAATTTTCTCACTGGCCAATAATTATTGAAAGTTAATCCTACTCCAGCACTCCCTCTGTGAAAGAATGATTAAACAGGAATAGAAGTTGAGGGTGGTGGAGTCTTATTTTATTTCATGTACCAATATATGCTCAATTTTGAACAAATGCCAGACTTCCTTTCTTGCTAAAAATTTCAATGCCTGCCTATTAAAAGGGTGAGTAAACCACTGAAGTACACTTCCATAATAATCAGGACAAGCAAAACATTATATTTTGAACAAATAGGAACTATTATTCCATCAGAAAAAGGTACAAATATCCAGCTGCAGGGCTTCCTTTAGGGAGGCAGGGTTCCATTGCACTGTCCCTGGAGGGAAGCCATGGGACACAGAAAGCATGAAATGTGTAACCCAGAGACATCCACAATCAAACAGCTCTGCTCCTTTACCGGGTGCAGGAGATTTAAAATTAACCAGTATAGCAGATGGACTCTTTAGTGGTGGTAAAATGAAATTAAATGAGTTAATACATTTCTGGTATTCCTACGGCTCGTTCTGGAAAAATCATCTAAAATTTTAGCCAAACTAATGTATCAGAGGCACAAACTGGGCAATCTAGGAATCTAGGAAGTGCCTTTATTTTAACTGAGCACATGAAGCACCCCTCTAGTGTGTTTCCATAAAGTCAATTAAGCATAATATTCAGTTAAATTCCCCAGTAAAATATTCATGTTGCACTGCAGGCTACTTGGATCATGCACTGGATGTGCTCCACTGCCAGGCTGTCACCCTTCTGAGATCCAGGTGTCGAGTGTTTCTGCATGTTGGCATGGTTGAAAGGTCTTTCACCTATCCTTGGCTTGATCCCAAGGCCCAGCTGTCCTGTACCTACCTCTGGACCCATGTTCTCAGAGCTCTGTTTCCAGTCAGGAAAAGGCTGTATTTTTTGGTTACATGTTGTACTAGAACTTGATCTCTAAATAGTTTATAAGAGATAGCTGAATTATTGATGGGTGCTAGAAATGTGCTACAGATATGATTAGAACTGTATGGTGACTGTTAAAAGGGCACAGCCAAAAGGGAAGTGGGACAGGATGGTCTCTGGAGGTGCCTTCCAATTCCAACCATTCTGCTATTCTGCACTGAAGAGAGGTGTATGGGGAACATACAGGGAGGCAAAAACCAAAATTGGATTAAAAATTTGGTTTCTAGACATCAGCTAGAAATTCACTTCCTGTCTTCAGGCCACAGGAATATGCATTATGTTCAAAATAGGTAAATGGTTTTGGTATTCTTAGGATTAATCTGGTTAGTTTGCACTGCACCATAAATTATTGCTTAGTGATGTGTAAAGGAAGTATCATTAGGTTGATTACAATATCATCAAAATAAGAATTTGCCTCTTCTGTCAGGGTGTCTGAAAATTATTTACTTAATAAAATAATTAGAGTTTTCAATTTATTGTAGGAACGTAAGGATTGCAGTAAGTAATGTGATTAACCATACATTTGTTATATTATATTGGCATGTAATTAATCGTACATTGACATACTTACTGTATTTTGTATGCATAGTTGATTTACCCTGATAATTTCCCTCCTGATTTTTTAATTTAATCATGAAATTGCATTTAGCAACAGTGATCTTTTTGAAATGGAACTACTGAAATTGGTTACTTGGCATTTAAAAAAATGTTTGAATTTGTTTTTGCAAGACTCATCACTATACAATGATTTCACTGAAGTTCATTGCAGAATTTTGTGAAAGGACATCATTTTTTCCAGGTAGCTATTTCATTGGGATCAATATGTGATGTTTAAATTGCAAAAGTGTTTGGCAGTTGATAGATGGCAACTCGATGATACAAACTGTTTTAGATCACACCAATCCAAAATTCAATTTTTACAGATTTATTTTGAAGCATGGATAGCAACACTGCTCTTTTTATTTTGTCCTTGTTTGGGCAAAGATTGTAAACACTTACTGCATTTCCACATTAATCTAAGAGTGTCTGATTCAGTCCTTTTAAAATTTAATTCCTTTTGATTGAGATAATTGCCTTTCTCTTTGTAACCTGGGTGTAGTTTAGCAAGCTGGCTGCAGAACAACTGACAGTCTTAAAGGGAATGGT
Organism: Rhipidura dahli; assembly: GCA_013399225.1. Taxonomy (NCBI): domain Eukaryota; kingdom Metazoa; phylum Chordata; class Aves; order Passeriformes; family Rhipiduridae; genus Rhipidura; species Rhipidura dahli. The sequence goes on from VXAC01004222.1 coordinate 295,077, forward strand.
TTGAGAATCTTTGAATATATTAAGGGAATATACTTGGATGTGTAAATGTGGTTTTATGTGCACAACTATAACTCAATTATATTTGTTTTCCAACCTTCCCTTTCTACATAGTACCATTGAAAACTAAAGACTTCCAGAGGAACTGAATACCACAGAGCCTGTTGACTTCTAGAGAATTCATGATGACTGACATTCACTAGAAGTGCATTTGTAAGCTATTTGTGATAAAGGGCCACAATATTTTATAAATGTGAGATGTGCACTTACAGCATGTCTGGGGCCAGGGGAGGTGTAAAGGCCACTTTACTCTTTTCCCTGGTAATTGTATTCAATGAAGTGTCCCACCTGTACAGGAAACAGTTCCTCAGCCTCATCTCTACGTGACATGTGAGGGTTGATAACACTGATGACCTGGCCCTGCCCATCAGCATTGTAATAGACTTTCTGCCAGCAGGAAGATAAATGACTCAGCTTAGCACATCAGGCTGATCTCAGAAACTCTTGATTTTTTTATCCTGTGTCTGGCTGGATTTTAGCTAAGGCAGTGTTACAAAATTACTTCATTCAGCTGCTTGTCTTAGAAGTCAGCCCAAAATCAATAGAGGGGAACAGCGACTTAATATGAGCTACTACGAGCACGTTGTGCTGTTACCCCACTCCTGATCCCAATGAGCAGCCGGCCCTCTGTGATCAGGAAGCCCTGTGTCAGGAAAAGTGCACACCTCACAGCTTAGCAGGGAGACACTAATGCCAGTTCCAAACCTGACACAGTTGGAGGGCGTTCAAGGGTTCTGCGGGAAGGTGAAATACTTGCAGACTGGTTGATAGATGGATGCAATGCTTAAAGAATACAAATTTTAAGACATTTTCAAGGTAAAGGGTTGCTTCTGTTCAGCCTAAAATGTTAGATAATGTGTCCAGAGTCTACAACCCTCATGTCCATGCATGCTTTATATAAATATATGAAAATGGATGTAGCTATGCATACTTCCCATACCCAGGGAAGGTATGTGCAAATTAGTCCATAATTTAAGTTCAGTAATTTATTTCCAATTAAGTAGGTTGTAGTAACATGTTTTCTTGACAGAAAGATAAAACTTTTTTTTTGCTTTCCAAGGTATAACTTGGATCCCAGTCTTTGGCATAATTAAGCATTTTAATATTAATACTTTAACTTTTCCTATTGAAAAAGTAGATATATTACAGTTATTGTCAACAAGACACCTAGCACTGGGAAATCTCAGCAAGAAACACAGATCAGATGAGATGAATATATGTCTGGAAAAAAAATCTTGCAAACAAAATTCAAGCACTGTTGGTGCTTACTAAGTGCAGGCAGTCATATAGCTAATGTGTGCCTGGTGATAACAGATCTGCAGAGTATCTTACAGACACAAGATTAATGATTTTGTTATTAGACAGGTTAAAATGCCTGAGGAATTCTGATTAACCAATCTAAAAGTATACTGCCATATGCTGGACCAAGATAAAGCTGAGGAATAGATTTAGGATGTATCTTTACTCTATGGCTTTCTCATAAATCTAAGATAAAACTTTACCTGGCTGGGGCATAAAGAACACACACTTGTCTGCCACATCAGTATGACAAATACCCGTATGATTAACAGAACAGAAGTTATAATCTCTGAAAGCTGTGAGATCCTTAAAGCAAAAGTTACAAACTTGGGACTAGGTCCCTTCAAGGGTTGAATATTCTTTAAAATAAAATTTAAAAAAAAAAAAAAAAGGCAGTTTCATGGAGGAGTTGTTGTTACCCAGCACTTGTGAAAGAGACAATAAATAAATCTTGGTCCTGGATCCCAAAAGTGCAGTTCATCTCTCCCTCCATCAGAAGGGCTGTCAAGGGGGCTCACAGCAAGGGGAAGGGACCCCAGCCAGAAAGGGGGAAGCTGGGGAAGCACGGATTTCCTGTCTTCTGTCTAGTGTCAACAGGAATTATAGGATAAGGATGCTAAATTCTTTCTTCAGCAGCAGATATGATGTGAAAATAATGGAGACACAGTCCTTGCCATAATGTGTGTCAAATTAGTATTATTACTGCTATTACATACACCTGAATAAAAGAAGAAACTCTTTTAATCTGTGGAGTAGCAAATGGCTTTTCCTCTGACATTTTATATTTAGTTTGATTACAGGCATTGCAAGCATCCTGTCATGCATCCCTCATATTCAGCTTGCAAAGGCACCAGCCCTGTGATTGTTACTTTTCTCTTTCATCCTTCCCTGTCTGTCCTTCCTCAGTTTTATCCTCAGAGACTAATGGGAAATGTTTCTACAGTAGTTTTCAATGTTTCTTCTAGCATTTGATGGAACTGGAAAAGATCTCAGTGAGAGCCTTCTGCCCTGTCACCCTCAGCAGTACTGAGGATAAAGGAAAGAAGTACACTGTGGCCCAGATTCAATACAACATCCTAACTGTACTCCTAACTTTTATTTAGGCGCCTAAATTATTTTAGGGGAAAAAATTTAAAGCTTAAGTGCTTTTTTGAGATCTGGTATTCAGATGCTGAGAATTCAGCCATTTCAGTATCACCCCAGAGACTCTAAATATTGGATGCATGGTCTCTCAGTCCTCTGTGTATACATACAGTTCATTCTGGCCTCTGTATTAACAGTGCATTAAAAATTGATGGTCTAATTTTCTGTGCAGTGGTCCATATGCCTCCTATTTCCCAGCCAACATTTTTCCTCTGGCCCACAGTTTTACACTGTGAAGTAAGTGGACTTATAGGGAAGGAATGCAGGGAGGCAGGAAGGGAGGAAGGAAGGGAGGAAGGGAGGAAGGAAGGAAGGAAGGAAGGAAGGAAGGAAGGGAGGAAGGAAGGAAGGAAGGAAGGAAGGAAGGAAGGAAGGAAGGAGGGAAGGAGGGAAGGAAGGAAGGAAGGGAAATCAGTTTGTTTCTCTTGATGTCTGTGAATCAACATCTCCAGCAGTAGCAAAATAACATAAAGTACCTTACTGCCAACATCAGCAGCCATGGAAGTGTCAGCTTCCAAGGATTCATTTAGATTTCAGTGAACACATGCTGCACTGAGATTCATGTGTTAACCCTGGCTCATAACAAGGTTGATACAAAAATGCCAGCACTCATGGCTGGTATAATGTATTTATCAACCTTATTTCTGCCAGCTTTGTTCTGTAATTTTTCTTCATTAGAAAAATTCATTAAAATCACTGAACCAAGGAAACTAAGTGCAGGGAAAAGTTCAGATATAGTACATTAATAAAAAAATGACATTATGATGAAAATGTCCAAAATGCCAAATAAACCTATGAAATTCAGACAAAATGTAAGGAAATAACCTAGCTATGACTCGTGCTAGATCATGATATTGTGTCTAACTATGCAAGGTGCTGAGTATCTTCTGCTTAACCTGGGCTAAATCCTTATTCCTTCCTCCAGCAGCTTGTCATTAGATTTCACTATTTCAGCATCTGGTGATTTAAAATTATGAGACTATGGAAAAATAAGTTGGTTTTTTTTAAAAATATAATATATCAAGAATCTTAGGCTCCAAGTGTCTCCCTGGTGACCTAAGACAACCTCTGTGTTGCTATAATATATATATTTTTCTTAAATGATCCTGATGCATTATTCTGTAGGTTTATATTTATTTCCCCTACTGTGGTGACCAAAAGGCAATTTTATATTCTAATAAACAATACTTAGAATTTCCCTCTTCTCCATACTTATTTTTCTCTGCAGTTTTCCCAGACCAAGCTATTTTTTTAAATTACTAATACCCATGTTTTCAATGAGGTTTCATTGGACCTTTCTGCAGTTTCATTAACAGCCTCTACTGAAAATGCATCCCCTTGCGTATTCCAGAATTTCCTTAGTCTTTGTCATGGCTGAATCACCTTAGCAACTCAGAGGGAAGGATTTATTTTTGTTAACTTTTTAAGAACTGTTGAATATCCCTCAAATTACTCAGAAGTATCTCTCTCAGAGCTATCTAGTCCACCTAAGACATCACTCCTAATGTAATCCCTCTTTGTTTATACAATTTAATCTACCCTGGTCTGTTGACATGGTCCTAGCTAATTTGATCCTGTCTGATTTAACCTATCTTTTATAGCTCATGTTATCTTCGAGGTACCAACATAAAGATCTCATAACCCCTTGCCAGCACAGACTAAATTCCTCAAGGAGAGGAACCAGAAATGAGACAGCTGCTGAAGTATATCAGTTTGCTTTTTCACTTTCTCTCCTTACAATCAATGTCACTGTAAAATTTCGAGTCCATTGAGAGAGGTGCAGAATTAAGGCCGTATTGTCTATTCTTTCAGAAATTCCGGGAGAAGGAAAACATGTCTGGCCAAAAGCAAAGGAATCTAGTTATCCTTTTTTCTTCTTCCTGAAAGACTATGAAAACTAAAGTGAGGGATATTTAATATTATCTTTTAATAGGTCCTGTCTTATCTTCTTTTCAAAATTGATTTGGAAAACCTGTCAGTTAAGAGCAAACAGCAAGAGCCAAGAGGGAAAAAGGCAAGCATTGCTTTAAGATCAGCTGCTCTGCTTCTGTGACTTTGGAATCAGAATGCTTAAGGCTTTGACACTTTTGACAACTTCAGAAAATAACACAATTCATTCTTCAAAAACCCACATGAAAGACACATGGATGTTCACGCAGAAAAAACCAGTAAGATTCAAGAGCATTATATTGATTAAACATATGCTACAGAATTTTTAATCTCATACATTAGAAGAGCTAAAAAGCAGCTTGACAGACAAGAAATTTGGGGGGGAAGATCAAGTTATTGGCAATATTCTCATAGAAAGTGTAACAAAACTGAAAAAATACTTTTTTTTTGCTATACATGCATTCTTACCTTTGGAAACACTGGAAAAGAAAAGCCAAATAGACACAGGCTAACCATGAAAAACTTGGGAGATGTGTGCCAAGGAGGGTGCAGGATACATCAGGATGCCCACCAAGAGACAGGGGCAGCTAGTTATTGACAGACAACCTGGCAATCATCATCACTGTTGTTCTGGCATGATGTACCTTGCATCACTCCTCCTGGTTCCACTACCCACTAAGGATTTCCATGTGTGCATGTAAATGAGTGCTACATGACAAGGAATGACTTGATGGAGAAAAGCAGCTACTGGGGGTATTTTTGTAACAGATGGATTTGTATCCCTTCTATACTTTAAGGTGTATATCAGCATTTTAACAACAAACAGTGAGCTCAGTTTCTGTGTGCGGGCTTTTGGTGCTATTTCTCTCATGTGTCCATGACCATTTGAGACAAAATTAAATCCTGACCATACTGAAGGCAACAACCATGGTTCTTCTGCATTAAATTTTATCTCATCATCCTCTCTTTTTATCTCAGCAAGCCCAACACCAATGACTGAAGATTTTTTTATATGTAGTCTCTGTGCCCAGCATCTCCTGGCTTCTGAAATTGCAATTTCCCAGTCACATTACCTGAATCTGCTCTCAAACTGGCCCACCAGAACAAAGATGGTCTGGAACCAGCCCAGGTGCAAGGTGCTGGAAACAGCTTCTGTGTACCCCTAGGGTACCATCTGCTTGGTAGAAATGCAAAGTTGACATTGATTGACAAAGAATTTGTAGTGTTCATTTTTCTCTTCTGTCTTCACCTTTGTTTCTCAACTCTACCCTTCTTCTGGAGTCCAAGGTGTCTTTACAATCAACATGAGATGCTAGGGTCTGAAAGATAAAAGTCCCAGGCCATTCATTCCCCATTTCCTGTTTGCTAACAGGAGCTGGGGGTGTTTTCCTCCGCACTACAAGAAATTCAAAACAAATACCTCATTCCAGAGAGATTTCCGCCTTGCAGCATTCTCAGGGATTTCACTTTAAACAAACAAGTCGTTCTGGTATATCTGAAGGATTTGCACAGAGCTTAAACACCATGCACAGCTGAACAGCATGTGATTAAAAAGAAACATTCAAAACAATGTGGAAATAGATCCACCCACACTGGAAAAAAGAGTATTATAAAAATCTTTGAGAACTGCTCATAAAACCACTGAACAGCAAGCACACCATAAAAACCTATAAAAAAATCAGAAGAAAATGGAATAATGTTTGTCTTTATTACTCTTCATTGGAATATTATTTCACCTATTTCTCCTTTGTGTGCTGGTATTTCCTCATTCTGTACTTGCTGGTCCCAGCACATCTGCAGGGCCATATTCTTCTTGATGGAGGTGAGTGTGACTGCACTGCCACAGCCCCGGGGAACCTCCTCCTGTCTGCCATGGCAAGAGCTTTGTATCAGCAGCTGAAGACACCACCTGGGACAATAAGTGAATGTGGCACAAAGTACACCACAGGCCTTGTACTGAAGCTGCAAATTTCCTGTTGCAGGCAAGATAACCCTTTCTGTCCCTAGGGCAAAATGATTCTCTCCTTATCTCATTCCTCATATGCAAGTGGCAGAATGAAGAAATACTAAATTACCTGGACCATCCTGGAGACTACTTCAATTCTTTCCAGGATTTGGCCCAGTTTATATCTGATCCTGACTTCAAGAAGCCATGTGAAGTTTTTCTGTATCCTGGTTCACAGGTACAGAAGGCTACGTCTTTAACTTCTGGACACCTGCTTCAGCAGGAGCAACAAGGTGTTTACAAAAGACCATCCATATGGCTGCAGACCGAAAAATGACTTTTTGCTACTGTCATCAAGGGTATCTCTGGTGCAGCACACCTGCCATCCCTTCCATATACTTGCTGCAGACAGAACTAACCTGCATTCAGGATTCAGCCTGGTGTCTGACAGCTGGACCATATGGCCCTATATCACTTAATGAGGGGCCCTAGAAAGATGTCTGGTGCTCAGCAGCTGGTACATGCCAAGAATCATCAGCTTGTTGACAGAAAGATTTGTGACCCTGCACATACATCTACAGCAGGATCTCCTTGTCAGTAGTCTCCCACTGTATGGGTGGGGATGTCTATACATGCTGCTGTTCCCATCAATACACTGGAGAACAGAAAACAAAGAAGTTCCTAAGAAGAGGAATGACTTTCTGTCCTTATCTGCATCAAGTTCAGATAAGCACATAGCTTCTGATTATGGCCAGGATGCAGAAATGAAATGAATAACCTGAGAGATGCTACTCATGATGCAGAGAATATTAAAGAGCAAACAATGAAAACAGGATGAAAGCCACTGGCTGAGCATTTTTCTGTGGCAGAAGGTAAATTACAAGAGATAAAATTGGTGGCTGAAGCAAAATGTGTCTTTTATTGCAAAATTACCCCTGTTGTTACCATGACTAGTTTTTCCAATCTAGACTAACCAATTAAAAACAATGTCACATTATGACAAAAAAAAAAAAAAAAGGAGTAAAAGCTGTTGTTTAAAAGAACATGCAAAATTCCTGTTGATTGGTGGAAAAGAACCCTTTGGAATATGCACTGAAAGAGTAGCAGGGAGCACTGAGGAGTGGACAGGGAAGCTGAGATGTCAGTGGTCTTCAGGACACTGAGAGTCAGAAAGAGGGTAGGGGAAGATAATCAGCTGTGAAGTTTGGCCAGGAGCTGGAGGAGGTGCCAGAGCATGTGGTGGGTCAGCTTCAGCAGAGGGGAAGGCAGCTGGAGAGATCATGAGCTCTGGAGTGAGAAAACACCACAGCTAGTGAGGCAGTAAGTGGAAATAAGCAACGAAGGAGATTGAAAAGAAGAGGTGGTCTAGGACTTCCTAAGAGGAGAAGGTGTGGTATGTTACACATAGAGTGACAATTGCTAAGTAAAAGAAGATGGATGGGTACCAAAAACAACAACAAAATCAGTCAGGAGGTAGAGTGTGTCACTAGGGATAGGCAGGGTGAGAAAACATGTTTTTTAATCTGTGACCAAGCTGGAGGAGTGAGCCGAAGATGACAGATAGAAGTCATTACTAGCTGGACAGAGGAAGGAAATTCGCTTGTTAGAAATTGTCATGGTCTTCTACTTTTTGGGCATACTTCTGAAATTATCTTCTTGACTGTGAAAACATGTTTTAGAGTCTTACTTTATTTTATAGTGCTGTTCGTGCTATGAATAATTTGCTCCTCTCCTCAAAAATAATTTTGCTGCTCAAAATGGAAAGAGACTTGCTCTGACAACCCTTTTCTACTCAAGAACTGCATTTCATGGTTTTGCTATGACTAAGACTGTCTGAAATGAGATTTCCATATACATCCATCTGTCCAATATTTTCATTTGCAATTTTCTCCTTTTTTCCTCTGCTCTTAAGATTCTACTTGTAAATGGTCCATGTTGTATTGTTAGGTGGTTCTTACCACAGTCATCTTATTTTAGTAAGTTTTTAATACTTGTCAAGTCTTGATATGCTGGAAATAAATCATGATCGTGTTCTTTGGCACTTTCTGCTTAAGTTTTGACTGTGTTGAAGGTTGGGCTTTCAGTGAGACAGAAAATACTTTACAGCTCGGGGAACCTGATTTAAAACACATATCACAACCTCTCAGAACTTAGAAAGAGAAATGTTGCAGATAACTCATTAGTTGCCCATTTCTTCTTAGTAATGAAAATAACCTCGGTGGATTAAAAAAAGCATAGTTCAGCGAACAGAGCAACTGATCTTTGCAAGCAGTGATGAGAGGCTTGCTAATGACTGCAGATTTCTCTCACTGTAGGAAAGCCATAAATCAGAAAGGGAAAGACCAAGTTACATGGAGCTCTGTTCCTTAGAGGTCACTCCTCACACTCACAGAGCCAAAACCTTTCACAGCTCCCTTCTTTTCTCCACTAAAAAGTCAAGCTGGTTAGTTATAATATATAATACTGTCTAGGATGGATAACCATTTAAATGGAATGGTCTTTTAAAGCAGGATCCTTAGAGACAAAGCTAGCAGTATTCCAGTCTTCTGAACTTGGTGTGCTTTCTCACCTTGACCGGAGGGGACACCGTCTTGTGCTTGAAGCAGAATTTTTCAAAGGCTTGTAAAAGACATCATGAATCATACCAGATACTATTTACAAAAACTGGGAGCACACCAGGCATATATTGCATTTCTAATATCTTTGTTCTCATAGAAATGTTGGTTGGAAGGGACATCTGGCATCAATCATTGAGTCCAGCTTCCAGTGTGAATCATGACTAGACCCAGTCCAGATAAAGTCAGGTGTGGCTTCTTCTAGCCTTGTCTGACCATTTCTAAGGACAGACTTTTAAAGCCACATTGACAGCCTGTTCCAGTCCTGCAATGAAGATGCTCCTAACATCCAGTCTGCTCCTCTCAAATTGCAACTTATGGGCACCGTCAGCTCTGGCATGTGCTAATATTAGAATCGATTTTCAGGGGAGTTTACATCAATTTTCTTTGTAATTCTTCCCCAGGCAAATAGAAACACCATTCCACCTTATCTACATTGTCTCCAAATGAAAAAAAACCAGCTCCTTCAAGGCCTACTATCTGGTCACTCTGCTGGACACTCCCTAATTTCCAAACAACCGTCTTGAATCCACCAATAGATACCAACTCTATGTCGTCTCTTCAAGAATTGACAGCTCTGTAGTTCCCTGTACAGTTCTGTCCTTTTATTTCTGGATGGAAAAAAAACTATACACTAGTTTCTGGCATGGGCATACCTCTTCTCGATTGAAAATAATTGTGAAAACTCCCCAGAAGGTACAGAAACACAATAACATATCCTTATTAACGAATGCATTTTATATCACTTAGCTCAGTGATGCTCAGCACCATATCACAGCCATTAAGAAAATCCCATTTCCCCCCCCCCATAGAATATAAAGACTTAAGCATTTGACAGGAGACAGACACATTATCAAATCTGAAGTACTATCAAACGTGTGAGGGAGTTTCTAGGGTAGTTGTCTGCATTTCTTTCCAAGAATTCACTTGGTCTTACCTCAGCTATTTCCTTATCTATTAGGGATGTTGAAAGTCATAATTTGTGATAAAAATTTCCCTGTCTTAGGAAGTGTTTCCTTTTTTTTTTTTGTTACGGAAAAGACAACAGACATAACCCAATCCTTGATAAGGCTAATGAAAATATCTTTGTTGCTGTTGCACAGAATTAGAGAGAGCTTTCTGTGAGCTTTTATATTCCTGACAAATACATGTGGCAAGGTTCATCCTCAGATCTTTGTTTCAGGGGATATGTGTGTCATTGTGTTGTTTTCGGGAGGACAGAGTAGGGTAGGCAGGATTCTGGACAAGAAGAAGATTAGGTAAAAATAATTCACAATGAAAGAAGAAAATAATAATTTCATGGTTTTTATTGAACACTGTAAGAGAGTATTTCCTTGAGAATGGGTTTGTGAAAAAAAGGAATCTAGTTTAGGAAGCACAGAACATGCAGTGTTTCCAACAGGATTTTTACAGAACCAGAAACATTCTCTGCAGTTTAGAAAAGAAATGGGAAAAATCTTTTCCCCTACCTCAGTCTTTGCTGCATGGTTTGCAGTAAGTAGATCAAGAAAAACTTGCAAATAAAAAATTCATGCTGAAATATGTTTCATGAGCTAACATTGAAAGAGAAGGACATTACTGATGAAATGTTTAAACTGTGTGCTCTACAGCAAAAGGTGTTCCTCTTTAATACTTTGTCATAAGAACAGTTCTGATATTTTAACTTTTTAAAAGGTTAACAAAAAAAATGAGAGCCCCTATTCCTCACTTCTGCCATATATTGCAGATTGAAGTTCTGTCAAAGAATGTACATAGAATTTTCTTGAATATAAACACAAGAATTGAAAGATGGTAATAAAAATTACAAATCTTGCAGTGGCTTCTGTTCTTGGATAACTGCCACAAATTCAGAGCTGTAGGTGGGCAGGGCAGGGAGCACAGAGGAGCAGGCTATGAGGCATCAGGAAGAAGAATCTTGCAGATAAATAAATTTCTGTTTGTGTTAGCTCTACCTGCACAGCAGACCCAACTTGTGCTAGATCGCCCTCCTGTTTCTTTCATTCTGCATTTGGGTGTATAGAAACATGCCACACATTTTTCCAAGAAGCTCAGTGACTAGCACTTCTGATTAAATCTTCTGGAGAAGAACCTATGAAGAGAGAGACTGCATTTTTCCTAAACCATCAGAAAGATCTCAATTTTCCAGATGTCTTCATACATAATCTATTTAGTAAAGTACTCCATATTTTAAAAGTGCAGGAACAGATCTAGTCTGAGAACTGATGAATAGTGCATTACTGCTAAATACCACAGAAGACACTAATGTCATAATTTCTTTTAGGTCCTTCCCTCATCCCAAATTTGCATGTTCTTTCATTTTTTCTCTGCACTGAGGCATAGAGATTACAATAACTGTTTTCTAATCTTTTCAGAAAACAGTTTTCACTAGCTACAGCAGAATATATGAAAGAAACAGAAATTATTTAAATATGCAGCTGAACAAAGCATCCCAAAGTGAAGATATTGGACATTAAAATTGGATTTGTATATTAAAAAATTACTTGAAGTCAACATTTCTCAGAATGTATCACCATTCAAGACTAGAAATGTACACTGTGTTCTTCCAGAAGCAGAGATATTTAATAGTTTTGTCTTCCATTGCCAATACTTATTATTGCTGTTAAGGTCCTTTGGTCAGAAGTGAAAACAAAGATATGGTGATGCAATTCCCTGTTCCACAGGTGAAATTCTGACTCTTCTAAAAATTAAGCTAAAGGTGTGGTTGTATCTGTGCTGTACAGTGTAGCCTGCTCTGTGTGAGATCCTTCACAATACTCACCCTAATCATCTAAACACTCATGGCCCTCTCTCCAGTGGAGCCCAGCTGTGTAACCTTGGCTTGGACATCTAAGGATATATTTAAGACAGAAGGAAGCTGTGAAACTCTCTGCAGAGCCGTAAGAAAAGTTACATTTCAAACATGTAGGGTTGGTATGGAGGTTATGGCAAGTAGCTCAGGAATTCAACAGAACAAAACAGTCATTTGGAAAGGTATGAAATGCTGAAGGAGACAAAACAGAGGTGGTTGAAGATGGCAACTCAGCAATGTCAATGATTTGATTCCATAAGAAGTGGAACCTGGCCATCGTCCTGACTGACACCTGCCCTAGCAGCAGAGAGCCCCTGGGAGTCCTCTTGGAGGTGGTGAGAATATTAATGCTTAGCATAGTAGCAAATAAAATCTCAGCTGTCTTTTGTTCATGTTTGGTAATAAATAATTACCATCTGCACTTAAGCTGTATATATACTACTTGCAGAATCTTTTTGTTTGAGCTAAAGGTGTTTGAATAAATTGGTTCAGGAAGGAGGCACCTGAAGAAATCCTATAAGAAAGCTGGAGAGGTACTTTTTACAAGGGCATATAGGAATAGGACAAGAGTGGATGGCTTTAAACTGAAAGAAGGTAGGTCAAAATTAGATGTTAGGAAGAAATTTTTTACTGTCACAGTGGTGAGACAATGGAACAGGCTGCTTAGAGAAGCTGTGGATGTCCCATCCCTGGGAGTGCTTAAGGCCAGGCTGGATGGGGCTCTGAGCAGCCCGATCTCATGGAAGGTGTTCCTGCCCTTGGCAGGGAGGTTTGAACCAAATGGTCTTTAAGGTCCCTTACAACCCAAACCATTCTGTGATTCCATGACAGGAAAACTCAGCATTCCCTATAGTCATCTCCCTGGCTGACTTGTTCAGTCTGAACATAGAGCAGGAAGATATGGTGGTCTTTGGGTCAATGGAGAGTTGAACACAAGCACCTGAACCCAGAAATGGTATTCCCAACCTCTTATGTAAAACACAGCCTATGGCAAAATATAGCAGTGCCATACATCAACACTTTCTCCATGCTGAAATACCTCCTACACTTGCTTCCTGGTGAAACTGTTTCACTCTGACAAATTGCAGATAACTACTCCTCTGCTGTGATTAGAATGGATACAATTTCAGCTGGAGTAAAGCTATGAGGTACTTAACTTGGATAGGATGTTTGATAATAATATATTATTTTAATACTATAATCTATAATGATAATTTATTCTCTCAGCATTACATCTTAACAGATGAATTTCTCTCTACTTGTGCTTTCACTTCCATTAGCTGTGAATGAACTCTTGAAACTTTTGGAATATGTTCCATTACTGCACATTTAACAGATAGGAATTGTTGCCTCCTCTTCAAAGAGCAATGAGATAAAATAACAGTCAAAAAGGATAAGAAAAGCTTAAACATTTAAAGTTTAGGTTCTAACTGGTTTATAAAGAGCCTGAGAAGCTTCCCTTGCCCACTCATGTTTGGAGTTAAAAAAACCAAAAACAACCTGAACATAATCCATTCTACTGGTAAACGTTTTAGTAGAAAGAGACCTGAGCCTTACCACGGTGTCACTGAAGGTCCCTTCAAAAAAGGCTGACAAAAGATAGGAAAACAAATTACTGGGTAGCTGATAATGGTTCAGACAAATACAGCTCCCCCATTTTATTTTCTCTAGCATGCTTGCTTGAATTTCTGCCCATAAAAGAAGTGGTAACCCACTTAATATTCCAGGAAAAGTCAGGGTCCAGAGGAGCACTGTGCAAAATATGCACAATGAACTCTGAGGAATTAGTCTTCAGAGACAGCAGACAATTTGTTCGCAGTCTTCAGCATAATTTTTACTCCATTTCTTCATAAAATGTTCTCTGAGGAACCATAACAACACAGATATTTAAAACCCTTGGGAAATACAAAATGCTAAATACTGGCAAGTTTTAAAAACTGATGGCTATTAAACACATGTCCAAAATCAATGATTTCAAAGAATGAACTATTTTGAAAATGTCTGAGTTATGTATGCGGTGACCAACAATACTCATGACCTTTGACACTAGTTTTTCTTATAGTGCCTAGTCTGTGTCATGTGACTGTCATGGAGAATGCACATAGTGCTTAAAATTATGTTATTTTCAAAGCTGTCTGTAGTAGCAATTTTATTAGCTATAACTCCAAGAGACTGTCAGGTTTTTTTACAGAAGATCTGAACATCCCTGAAACTTAATTTTTCTATCTCTTAGGCTGGAAGTTGTCAGCTGTTTTGTGGAACACACTGTCAGGTTCTGTTCTCAGTAATGGAAGAGTTAGTCCATTTTGTACTTGGAAAATTGAATTGTAACTTATAAAGCTTAAAAAAATGTCTCCATTCCTGATAGAATTGAGATGGCTTTGAAGATACAAGCTCACTTTGATAACTCACTTATTGTGACTATCATTACCATCTAGTGGCTCTAGAGAAATCACGGAAGGTGCTGACTTGTGACCTGTACAGCTGTAGCTAATGCTATTAGTGCTACAGATAAAATGATTCAAAAAGCTACAACCTGTTCTGGTAGCAGCCATTTCAGGAAAAGAGACACGATAACCCCAGTACTCCTCATGCTTCATTTAAAATTGTAGCAGGAGAGTATGAGTTTGCAAGAGTAAATAAAATTGCTATAGTGGAAGGTTTGCTCTGGCTTGGTTTTTGATAAACAGCTCAGGAGAGTAATGCAAGGAAGCTGGTTTTCTTTCAAAATGAAAACTTAGTAAATGTACAGATTCAGGATTTGGGAGATTGTTGTAGTGCTGTTTGAAAAAAGACTGAGAAACCTGGAAGATGTTAAGACTCCCAGACAAGCTTTTCATAGCTACAGAGTCATTATGCTTCATTATTGCAAGTCTGACACTATCTAGAAATTTATCTTTAAATCTTCTTGAACCCGGTGCTCTTTAAGGTTATTATGAAGTGTCTTTATACCCTTGAAAAGCAGTTGCTGAAGCTCATTTTATGTGGTCAAGTTTAAACTCTGATACCTGATGGATTCAACTCATAAATAAAAGGAAAACAGATACATTCCCACATCATCACTGCCCAAACCCTGTCACATCCAATAGATCAGATAACAGATAATAGCCCTGCTAGGTGCTAGGTAAATCACATTGTGTTTTACTGCCTGCTGAAGTAATCTGAGGTATTTTACAGACTTGCACAACCTCTAGGTCAGAATCTTTTTCAACAATCTAATAGTTACAGAAATAGGATGAGACACATGGATTTGATGGTTGGACCCCTTGGTGGACAGGGAATTGGCTGGATGGCCGCACTCAAAGGGTTGTGGTCAACAGCTCAGTGTCCAGGTGGAGTCCAGTGGCATTTCCCAGGGCTTGGCCTTGGCACCAGCATCCTTGTTGGTGACAAGGACAGTGGCATCAAACACACCCTCAGCAAGCCCACTGACAACACCCAGCTGTGTGGTGCAGCTGACACACTGGATGAAAGGAATGCCACCCAGAGGGATGTGGACAGGCTTGAGCAGTGGCCCTATGTGAACCCTGTGAAGTTCAGCAAGGCCAGGTTGAAGTCCTGCATCTGGTTCAGGGCAATTCCAAGCTGGTTGAGTGAAAACAGCCCTGAGGGATAAGAACTGGGACATTGGTGGATGAGAAGCTTGACAGGACCTGGCAATGGGCCCTTTCAGTCCAGAAAGCCAATCATACCCTGGACTGTATCAGAAGTGTGACCAGATGGCCAAGGAAGGTGATTCTTCCTCTCTTCTCTCAGGAGACCCTGCCTGAAATACTGCACCCAGCTCTGGGGCCCCCACCGTAAGAAGAACCTGGACCTGTTGGATCAAGTCCAGAGGAGGGCCACAAAGATGGTCAGAGAGCTGTAGCAGCTCTCCTATGAAGACAGGCTGAGGGAGTTGGGAATGTTCAGCCTGGAGAAGAGAAGGCACCACAGAGAAATTATAGAAGCCTTCCAACACCTAAAGGGGACCTACAACTACAAGAGAGCTGTGGAGAGGCTTTTTACAAGGGTACATAGTCACAGGACAAGGGAGAATGGCTTTAAACTGAAAGAGGTTAGGTTTAGATTAGGTAATAGGAAGAAATTCCTTACTGGGAGAGTGTTGAGAACTGGAACAGTCTGTCTGGAGAAGTTGTGGATACTCCATCCCTGGAAGAGTTCCAGGACAGTTTAGATGAGGCTTTGAGTCGTGAGTGGCATCCTGTGTCAGGAGGTGGCAAGTCACAACTATGTGATCTTTAAGGTTCCTTCCAACTCCACCCATTCTGTGATTCTGTGCTTGTATCATGACTAGAAAATATCAGTGAAATAAATAGATTGCAAGCTTAAATTAGTTAGAAGAGCCCTCTCCTATGTTTGAACACTAACCAGTTTTTAAATTACTGTTCTACTAAATTAAAGTTCTCTTGAAATGGGAACTATAATAAGGGTATTGAACCAGGGGAAATTGCAGCTATTAATTTTGCATATCTGGACACCTACCTGAAAACTCTTACTGTGACTTTGTACAACTGGGACAGAAGAAACCCCCCCAAAATATGAGGCATAAAATTAATGTTTGATACAGTTAAAAGAACATTAACAAGCAAAAATTATTGAACAGACGGTTATTCTTTTCTAAGGAATAGGTGCTAAAGAGCAGAAAGGAAAGTCACACCAAAGAATTAACCCCTCAAGCATGTTGTTCTATACTCCCACTTCATTTACTTCGCAAACATTTTATTAACAATGTGCTAGCCCAACTACATCTTAGTTGGCTAAATAACAATTCATATAACTTTTACATTAAGATCATTAAAGCAGTTCTGTTGGTACAGCCTAACCTTGCAGTCTTCTTGTCAAAATATCCCTGTGGCAAATTAGCCTTGAAACCTTAGCCCACAAACAGTCCAGTCCAGTGAGCAACTGAATCTGTTCACCCCCTCTCCTCAAAAGCTGTAGTAGTTTGCCTTGGTTATTGTAATATGCATACCCAGTGCACCCAGGTAACAAGACTTCACATCCTTAGCATAACCAACCATGTAACATTTCATCTTTGTTGATAACATTTGGTGCCACTTTTCAAAGGCTGAATTAAATTAGGCGTCTGTCAGACTTCTACAGGCAATGCACCTGAGCTATCTCCTGCTTCTGAAGGACAAACCATAACTCTCAGCTAATTACTCTCTCTCCTCACACTTCTGACTCACTGATAATGGGAAATGAACTGATAGAAAAATACAGGATTTAAGGAACAGGACACAGCTTCCCAAGTAGGTATCCAATGCCACTTTAAATTCCTAGGGTATCCTACCTGGCATAAAGCTGCCACTGCAGGAGGGCATAGGTCTCCCATATGCTGTGTGTCATACCTGCCAGATCCTTGCAGATGTCTTGAGCACTCAAGGGAATCTAAAATATCTCTGGGTACTTCAGCTTAGCCACTTGCTTGACTTTGATATCAGAAAAATTCCACAGCAGTGGAAAAAGTACCTTTCTAGTTTAATGTTCACAAGTGTTACTATTTCTGCCCATCAACTAGATTTTAATACTAAACTCCTCAGAATTTTTTACTTGTTTTCATAGTGCTGTATTAGTTTTTAAATCTATCAGAATCCATGTTATTGTTTTTAATCCTACACGAATGTTTTGAAACTATATGGATTGACATTTCACTGTAACTTAACATGTTTATGGTTTAGCTGCCATTTTTCTGGCAAAGCAATGACTGGAAAAGAAAAGAAAAAAGGGATTTCCCATGTTAAGGATGCAAAGCTGGTTTCCAAGAAGATACGCCAGAAATCCATTCAATCCCTAAAGTATAATTGTAGGATAAAATGGAGATGAGAATAATAAATTTATGTATAGACATATAGGATTTATTTCTCCATTTCCTGTTTTCTTCAATGAGATTTATGCTTGACTAAAGACTAATCATATACAGACAACATTCATCTCACTGAAATCAATCTTCCTATATGCAAACAAACCCATAGCACAGGTGGTCTGGGACATCAGGCAATAGCTCCTAAATCCGCTAGGTCTCATCCGTGCAGGAAAGCAAGGTAAAAAAGGTACATGTGACAGTAGGTTGTTCCAAAACCAAGGGAGATCCAATGGAATGTGCAAGAAACTTGACATGGCAGCAGCAAACGTTGTGGAGTCACAACACCAGGTGCTGCCAGATCTGTGTGGCAGGGACACCAAGGGTACAAAACTCACGAGGGCTGCTCGGGCACCTCTCCTTGTTGCTGCTGCTGCCCCTGGAAGCTCGCATGGAATTGTAGCATGGCACAGCAGTCTGGTACTCACAGGCACAGCTGTATCAAAATTACTTTTGTATTGTTGTCTGTCTACCAGCCAGTGTGGGTTGCAGTGTTGAGTGCATGCAATAGGCAGAATGGGTTTGGAGGTGCTGACTTGTGATTGTACACATTCCTCTTACAGGACAGTCAGAAAGATCTTCTTCTTCCTCACCCTTATCACACCAGCACATCTCACAGAAGAAACTTTTACATTTCTTTTCCCACATCACATCCTGTTGGTTTTTCTTCATTTTGTTTATGGTTTTGTTGTCAATAGGAGCAAGAATGTAATTAATTTCATATGCACAGTTTATTTCCACTTCACCAAACAACTGATGCTCAAGCACTGCACGAGAAGCCTCTAATTAAGTCATAAAATTAACATCAATTACATACTGTAAGTTACTAATGGTAAGTTTTCAGGATTCAGAACAAAGTGACACTGAAGGTGTCTCAGCAGGGTGAGTGTCACTAAAGTGACACTGAGGGTGTTCTCACTAGAAAGCTGGGCTGTCAAGGTCCTCTCAGACAGCAAAGGACATGCTGCACTCTGTTCATGCTTTGAACACAACAGAGCAGAAGCATCTAAATTCAGGTAAAAATGATGTGAAAGTTAATGTCACCAAAATATACCATTTTTCCTTTGTAGGGGTTACCTCATCATTCCAAGATTTTAAACCACAGAACTGTCTATGTCAATATGAAATTGCTTCATTTCCATAAGTCTACACCATGTCTTAGATTTCTCATACAAATTCATGTACACTTGAGAATCAAGTTACTCTGCTGTTCTCAGTGAAATCAGTTCTGTTCAATGATTGTGCTCTTGTACCAAGAGACAGTTTTGACTCTGTGACTTACTTGCTCCCAGACACAGGCAGAAATTGACCTTTTAATTACCTCTGTGGGATTCTATTTAATATCTCTAAAGTGGTGTAAGATACAATAGAGGCCACTTTTGGCAAATCTTTACATTTCAGGCATTTCATGGTTGCTTACAACATGCAAGTTTACGAAATGGTGGATGTACCAAAGTAAAAATTATACACAAGCCTTGTTAAAATACCTCTTCTGCAGGAAAAATCCGACATTAGCTCTGTTATTTGAAAATTTTTTGGTTTTAGTAAAAAGTTACTTAATATCATTTTTGCAAGTACAAGTTTCATTAATCAATAAAAGGAAGGGGTGCTGTAGTGGTTTTATGGTCCATTTATGCACTGTTCCCTGATTTCTTTTCTGTGAGATAAACATTGAGAGAAACGCGATTCGACCAGGCAACTGTCTGTCATGTCGGGGTTAACCCATGACAGGTGCACTCACCCCAAATACTTTGGTTTGTTTCCCACTGTAACTGGAAGATCCTCTGTTTAATGGTTGCTACAAATTGTTATCAGTAACATGTGTGTTCTTCTTTTCCTTAATTTAGTAGCGTGCAGTAATACTTTTAGCTCCCTTCCTCTCATCCCCTGTGATGACTTTTATCTAAAACTGTTTACTCAGCAGACATAAAACCAGCTCTTTCTGCTTTAACATTATCTATTAGAACTCCAAGCCTGTTCATGAAACAATTATAGGAAAAGCTGGCTTATGCCTTAATTTTTGTCCAGTAGCAAAGCTCTGCTTCCTGTGTGTTCTGGGTGCTACTGCCTGCCCCCAGATCACCTGTGAGATACCACTTAGCCTGCCTTAAAAGAAAACTAACAAAATCATGAACAGGCTCCTTCTATACTCCTGGAATGGACTTCAGAGAGGAGAACGAGAGTTCTCTCTTTTTTCTTTTTTTTTCTTTTTTTCATTCAAAAATGAAAGCTCAGTTTTGCTGGAGACAGAAGAGTCCTTGCTTTGACTTCAGTGTCAATCAAGAGAGAAGGGCCACTAATCAGTTCTGATTAAGCCTCGAGTTCTTTACAGGCTCTGAATAAATCACAGGAAAACCACGATGCTGTAAGATTGCTGAGAAAGTTTAATCATGAGCTATTCACAGCAGATTCAGGAACACACCACTCCCAGATATCTGTATTTGATATACCTCCTACAGCTACAGCTACATCCAGACCCACTGTGTCTGTCTCCTTTTCCATCTGCATCCCAGCAGGCTCTGCTGAATCCCCATGCCCCAGCACCTCAGCACCCCAGTCTGCTGGGGATTGATTGTCTGCTGTGGGTGCCTCAGCAATCCAAGAGAACTTGTCACATCATCCAGCCACTTGGGCTTTTCTGTAGACCAGTACAGCGAGGCAGGAGGTTTTGTCCTCCTCAAGAATGAGTAGAGGCAGCAAGGGATCCCCTCACAGCATCAGCCAGCCAGCATTAAGATGAGCATTGTTACTTGGTTTGTCTTGCAGTTTTAAAAATGATCTCTTGATCAAAGTCAAGGAAGGAATGTGTTCAGCGTCACAGGATTTGAAATTCCTTGAGTTTTGTTAAAGCAGGAGCACTCCCTCCTGCCCACATGTACTCTTGCAGTGATTAACACAGCTGTGGCTCCTTGCCTGCACATCAGTCCAACACAGCTGCTCCATGTGCCCACTGCTTTCTGAAAGCTGCCCTTGTCAGGCCAGTGCATTAAACCAGCCTCATCCCCCGGGTTTTTTATTTTCAAAAGCAAGGGGCAGAAGGAGACACAGCTTTCTGCCCTGGAAAAAAAGCAAGGCAAAAATTGTCTAATATTCCCTTATCATACATCAGGGAAAAACTAATTAGATTGCTGACGAGATTCTTTCCAGAGCAGCTGCAGCTGAGAATGCAGCCCTGGAGATACAGGTAGCCATGAGAGTCTTCTTCCATGTGGACCTAAAATCTCTGAGTACATTTGCATATCTCTCCTCATCACATCCACATCTCCAGCTGACCTCCTCACCCCCGGAGACTGGCAATGTTCCCTGTGCCTCAAACTACGGACACCCCTAGTTCAGTTGCTGTTTGATGTTGTTTGCACAGAAGAACGTGTCTGGATATGAATTTCTGGAGGTCTCAAGCTGTGAGTATGCTTGACCCATGTGTCCCTAAAACTGGCTATCTGCAAACTAAACTTAAAACTCAGTTTGAGGGCAGAGATGGTGGGGTTGCAGCTACAGAAATTTGGACCTAACACTAAACTATTCCTGGATTTCATCAGATAAACACAAGCACTACGATGAATCGTGGTGGCTTGAGGTTTGAGGTGACTCTGACTCAGATATCTCACTGAAATTCACTGCAAAGAATGTTATGCTCTTTCAGTCTGGGTTGTGTGTGATGGGAAAGCCTGTGCTACGAAACTGGTACCCAGTGGTCTTGTGAAGGCTGATAGAGCTAAAAGCTCATGGCTTAGGCCTGCAAACCCCTGAAGAATCAGCTAGTGAGAGGAACCACTCCATGCTTGGCAGACAACTGAGGATCTAATATCCAGGGCATCCAGAACCCAGGGCTACACAAGGGGGCTGAAGCAGTGGTTCTGGACATCTGTTGGAGCAGGCTTGTGATGTTTCCAGAGAAAGCTACTGCTGTGATTCCTTCTTCATTTAGAGGAGCCAGCAAAACAACAGAACTTCTCTTGCATGCCCTGTAGTTTTTGACAGACCTGCTGCTTATAGTAGGTAATAAAATGAAGAGAGTAATATTTCATTTGCAGCTCCCAACTGTTTTAATATTCACAGAACAGCTGAAAAAATCCACAGAGGGGAAGATAAGGTTGCTCTGCCCATGATCAGCTAGCAAATCAATGGCCATGCCAGAGAGAGTAAATGTGTGTGCTGATTCACATGCATTATCCTCTGCCAGTGGTTGTGATGCCTTTCAACCTAGCTGGGGTTATTAAAATTAGAGGTGTGTAACAGAAGCAAATGATAGCTTATCTACATAATAGACCTGGAAAACATGAATGTTTCAAAGCCTTTATTCTTGGGTGAGGACCATTACTGAAGTCCTACTTACTTCAGGGAGAGAATATTGAAAAAAATCACCAGTCCCCACTCATAGATTTTACCTTCTAATTTTATCTGTAGACAGCTTTAATTTTTAATTGCTAATATAATTTCCTTGATTGTTTTTGAGGTGACAAATAAGATGTGACCAATCCTTACTTGTTGCAAGGGCTAATGTTCCTGACCCTTAATAAAATTATTCAATAATAATGTAACTGCTCATGGAGTCACCATCTACTATGTATTTCCTGTTTTTAAAAAGATCTTTTTTGACTTAGTGTACAGGAAAGAGCCAAGTTGCAATTTATGTGGGGCATTTTTCAAATTAAAATTATGTTTACCTCTTAAAGCTAACACAGGTAAATCAGAATAAATTCGAATATAGTCCATGTATTGAGCCAAGCCTGCCCCTCACCACCACTGACCTGTGAGTGCAGGAACAAGATTCTGTACCTCTTTCAGTCACCATACACTCTGAAACTGTGGCGTTAGGGCTAGAGTTTGGTGTCTTTCCTCTTGCCCTGTAAGTTGCTGGAGCCCATTGTCTTGGTTAACTTCATACAGTGTTTGCATACACACCTGTATTTCTTCTTTGGTGATGTAAATCCCAGAGTTATAAACATATTTTTTTACCATTGAGAGATTCAAGATATTGATCTTTACCTCATCTTACTTTATACACCCTGAAAGAAGGAAAAGTTTAAACAGAATGTATTTTAATTGTGGAGGCAAGGGGAGAATGGGCTGACTGATGCCAATCTGTGTGACTTTTCTTGCATAGCCTTCAATGGATAACTTCTCTCTCAAGTTTCAGTATTTTGATTATTTTTTCACCCATGACTATAAGTTGTTTTTAAAATGTCTTCATTTCACTGACCTATTTTAATAGAATTTTCTATCTCCTACTACTTATGTATTCAAATGAACCTAAGAAATGTTTCTGATTGATAGAAAACCAATACATCTTGCAAGTAATGACTGCAGTTCCATCTGTCAAAATTGGGTGTGAAAGACATTCCCTTAAGAGTCATTGTAGTTCCTATTTCATATTTGAACCAGTTGCAGATTGACAAAAATCATAGATATTTGCAGGAGAAAAGCAGATTTTATGCAAAACCACAAAAACATGAGCCTCTCCACTGCAGAGGACCAGCTGTTTATTTGGAATCCATGTATTTTCTTGCAGAAGTGATTTATACCATCAGATATAACACAGTGTTTCCTTGAGTATTTTCAGTTGATACCCCAGAGGTTGTGTTGCAGGGATTGTGGCTGTAATGCTTTACCAAGGAAGAAAAAGCTTAGGAAGAAAATAGGTGATTGTTCTTGATCAGTTCCCTTCTTTTGTTTACTAGTTTTTGTTATATACACTTTTTATCGCTCATTTACAAAGATTAGAACTGAGAAAGCAGTCTTGTATCTTGTGTCCCTTTCAATCCCATTCCTGCTTAGTCTCCATTTCCCTGACTAGCCATCCCACTTTATGCACTGAAAGGTGTTCAGCTGCTGACAGGAATCAGCCATGTGCTGCGTTGCCAGGGCAGCTCTGTGCAGCACTGCCCTGCTCTCTGTTTCTAAAGATAGCCCTATGATGATCTCAAAATCCAAAAGCCTGTTATTTTAAAATGTCATTTACAATATCTATGTTCTGAATATTTATATTCTGAATCTTTTCTCCTATTGATTTAATTGCCAGAAAAATGACCATTTGCCCTTTGTTTCTGTCAGGCTGAATTAATTAAATTTCTGTTAAAAGATCTGGATTTGTGCAGAAAATCAGCCCATAAACTGTAGCAAGCAACTGTGCTGAGTTACACTTTCTGACAACAAAACCTGGACTTTACCAAAAGAAAAAGTTTATGTACATTTAATCT
The DNA here is from genome assembly GCA_013399225.1 of Rhipidura dahli. Classification (NCBI taxonomy): domain Eukaryota; kingdom Metazoa; phylum Chordata; class Aves; order Passeriformes; family Rhipiduridae; genus Rhipidura; species Rhipidura dahli. The sequence goes on from VXAC01004222.1 coordinate 318,901, forward strand.
CTAACTTGGCATATACTGAAATTCCAACCAAGAAAGTGTCTTTTTATGTTCTATTACAACTGCACTGTGTTTCTGCACATAATTGGATTCGTCCCGAATCCAATTGGATTTGGAGGCTGGAGGTGTTGGAGGCTCTTGTGGAAGATAAAGCTTATCCAGTGTTGATCTCTAGCACCAAAGCAGTCACTGTGTTGACAGAGGAAATTATATTTCACAAAGGCAAAGATGAAGTGAGTTCCTTCAATCCAAATAAATTCGTGTGATGCTGTGAAGGCCTCCTCCCTTTCCTGTTGCTAAACATGAATAAATATTCCCTTCTGGGATGACTCTATCACATGATAGTACTTTAAAATGAATGACTTTTGTACCCCAAGTCACTCAGTACACAAGCTTAGAGTGGCAGGTTTTACATAAGGCATGGATTTAGTTTGTTGGAAGGATAAATTATCATTAATAATAAATTGCACTGACTTTTCAAACAAGGAGGAAACAAGAACATCCACAGCCAAGTAAAATAGGAACAGCAGAAAGTAAACACTGAAAATACTTGAGAATGTTGAAAAAAAAAAACCCCAATTATACTAAAATCATTTAAACTGAGATTTTTTCCATGCCTTGGCCTAAAAAATTAGTTTTCATTTAATAACAAGCATGAGATGTAAAAAATTAAATCCTGTGTCTCTGATGGTTCACATCTGTTTCTGCTGTATAATCCACAAGTACTAAATTCCTTTCCCATAGACTTTAAACCAACATTTTCATCATTATCCCTTATTCCAGCTTGTCCCCTGATCATGACATTTCTTGGGCGATGAGGGGTGGGGATATCATTCCATACTAACTGTCCTCAAGAACAGACAGTTTCCCTTCAGCAGCAGTTACTGGGTGTATGCTTTGAAAACCAGTCACATCCAGACTGTATGTCTGAGTAAGTTAGTCCAAGCAGCTTAGATCTATCACACTTCTAGTGGTCAGGTCAGCCAGATGTTCTCAGGCTACACTGAGATTCACACAAAAGCTGTCAGAGGCCAGGCCTTTGTGCAGGTGCTATGTTTTTGCTAAGACTCAGCAGTTATGGGACTCAGGAGGTGAAAAACATTGGTTTACAGCTTCATTTTGTCTTTTATAAAATAAGGAATTGGATGCAGTTTTCTTAGAAATGAGCAGAATTCTGCAATCACCAGGAACTGTTGTGCTAAGAGGAGACAATCACAATCTTTTCTGCTGGAGATGGTTAAATTTCTACTAGTGATTCAATATGCATTGAGTCAGATTTTTTTAAAGGTGCAAAGAAGAGGTTGAGTCTGTAGGCCAGAGAGTTATGTTCAAGCCTCTGACTGAACGAATCTCCAATTATTTGCTCAAAGTAAACAAGTAAAACAAAAATAACAGGCAGAGAATTTACTTCACCTGCCCCAAAAGCATAGGTGTAAAGATGTTCTCCTGGCTCCTGGGGGACCAGTGGCTGGTCCTGAGGTGAACTTCAGCACAGTGAGGGCTGAAAGAAAACCTTCCATCTCTGAAAACAGTTTAGTAATTAGTGTCTCCAATTTTCTTAATTACGTCCTTTCATGCCTCCATGAGAAGATGGCCAAGAATCCTCACCAGGTGTTGATCTTTTCTTATGTTGCTGAGGCCCAGCTGAACTTCCATGGCTTCCATGTCTCCGGGTCTAATGAGCCCAAGGAATCAAGTTATGAACTTTCTACTCTTATCTTCTCTTTCTCTTTCCTTCTTTTCCTTATACATTTTCTTAAGTGTTATTTTTATGCTTTTATATTGCTGTATTACTTTAGATAATAATAACCAAAATAGCTACATACCTGCTTTCCATTGCAACCAAATTGTTCTAAAATAAACCCTTACATATATATAAATGAAAAATATAAATATATATATATACACACACACACACACACACACGTGTATTTATAAACACTGATCATTCAGTGTCATTTCACTCTAATCCACCCCAAGGGATCTGTTAACAGGAACCTGAGTTCCCCGTGCCTTCTGGGTGGGTTGGAACATCGACTCTCACTGGTGTTTAAAACCTAGAACTGTAAGCTAAGAAGTGAGTTATACAGAGGAGGAGTTTTACTACTGCATGTGTAAGAAATTACTATTTTTTAAAGAACAATCCTTATCTAGACTTTGCTTTCCTTATGAAGCTTATCTTTTAATGCAGTTGAAACACAAATGCTGCCTGAAAGACTGTAGTTATGGGCATATGTTTGAAGAAAGATGACTTTCTAAAAAGTTACTTGTAAGAAGAAATTCTCAGTTGTCACCATAATAGAAATGCCTTGGTTTATACACAAGCAGTTGACAACAAATCTTTATCACTTCTTTTCACTATATTTATAGTTCTGTATTTGGCAGATAAATGTAAAAAGTATATGGTTTATACATTAAATAAGCCCAAGCATGGTCAAACTTTATTCTGTAAATAATTTGGATGGGAATTTGGAAGAAGGATGGAAACTTGAAGAATATCTTTCCCATAAAAACATCACATTTACAGTCTGACTCTGGAGAAAGAAACAGATCCTTAGAGCAAAACCGTGGTTAATATATCTCCAGGAGCACACAGCAGCAAAATGTAAAGCTTGGGATAAGTATTTTGCTATTGCTCATTATCTGACTCACCTAGAAATAGTTTGGTACAAAAGCAATTACAATGTAAAACATAAGTTTATATGCAGCTTTGTGTCTAAGTTATTAGGCACCACTAGTCGTGATTCAGAACAAAGTTGCTTTGGTGTGTGTTATTTGTGGTCTCATTTGCAAACAGCATGACTCATGAATAAGTCATGAAGCTGTATTGGAAAGCTGCTTTGAGCATTTATTTGGTGAGATTGCTTCAACTACATGCAGATGCATATGCCACCCCAGGAACATTAATACAGCATTATGCCTATCAAAGCCATGAGGAAAAAACACGTGCTAAACAAATACAAAAATTCAAGAGTAACTAGTGGAATGACAGATCGTACTTGAGTAAAGACTTTTGACCTTTCATTTTTCTGAGCCATTAGTATTCTTTCCAGTTGGATTTACTGAGGGTTCTGTCACTCTTCCTCATGTGATATCATAATTTACTGTCAGAAAACCTTTTATTTTTATTGTAGGAGGAATCTCTGGAATTGTAGGTGAAATCATGGCAGGCGAAATCCCTACCATGCTGTAGGATCCTGTGACTCCATCATATATAGGAGGTAAAACCCTGAGTCAAGGGAGGAATGCAGGTTGACTTCAAATGGATCCAAACAGCAAATTATTTCAGTGTTTGCTCTAGCAAAGCCCACACTGGTAGAACAGCAGTGGTGATGGTTGGAATATGCTGAGTTGAACTTACAGTTAAGCACCTGTTCAGTCTTCACATATATTTCAGTGCCTCTCCTGAATCCCTTGTTTGAACTGGACACTGCCCACTTTGAGGATGCATCTGCAAATATATTTGTGCTTTCTCGTGTGATAAGGGGCTGGAACGTGACAACAAAGAAATTGCTGTGATATCTTATGCATTATAAAGGATATTTACCAATTTGTTTTACTTGTCAGAGTGCACATTTTAACTAAAACATAAATCCACTAAAATTAAAGGTGTAGAAGATCTCATGTTGTAGACAGTGGTTTAACATTAATTACTTGCTCTCTACTCCACCTTAGAAAGATGTGACTTGGTTATTGAGTTGGTTTGATTGCACTGAGAGATGATGGAGAGTAGACATGAAAAAATCTCAGCAGACAATTTCATGCCATCTTGAAAACATGAAAGATAAGAGTTGTGTACATTGGTGCAGGCAGGCAGCTGGGACATCCACAAACTCAGGGATAAAACACAAAGAGTAAATTTATTTTGATTACCTTGCTAACCAGGGAATCCCTGAAGCAACACGTGGGCAGAAATACAAAAGCGGAGACACAGGCACTGTTAAACTTGCTCCATGCTGGAGAATCCCTGGCCTGCTGCTCACACAGGCTTATCAAGGCTTATTCCCAGCTGCAAGGTCACTGGAGTGACTTACAATCTTTCTTGCCAGCCTTCTATATTTAACCCATTTCTCCCAACATTCCATGCCTTGCTCAAGAGACCACTTAATAAAGCACATAGAAAAAAGAATAAATCAAAGAATGGTCTGAGTTAAGCGTCTCTTGTCAGTGAACTAAACTTTTCAATTAGCCATGCCCTCCTGATATGATGTATTATTCCACGTATTCAGTCCTGAGGATGTTGATTCCCACCCTCCATGCCAGCTGATCCAGCAGTCAGGTTGAAGCAGCACATGCCTTCAAACTTGGGAAAGGGTTTATGGTGCTGAAGATGGAGGTATTTCTTCAGTAATCGATGCTGTAAGTTTCCTTGGCACACAGCAGTTGCAGTCCTACCATGAAATCCATCAGTGTAAACAATTCCATTTTCCCCGTGGCTAATATTTTGAAGAAATGCCACATGGAAGAATTTCAGTCCTCACTGTATTTTGGAGGATATATACTGGAGATGTACAGTCATGTTATTTTGGCCTCTGATTCTTTCAGTTTCTTGCAATGCCCAAGCTTTGAATTTGTTTATCCATCAGAGTATCATGTATAACGAAGCATCGTAATGCCTTGGACTAAAGTCCTACAGATTTTTTTCAAACTTTTTCACCCAGTTGTGTGCCACAATCCCCACAAGACTATATCATCTAGAATTGCCACTTCTAATTTAAAAGGATTTCCCTGTCTGGAAGTGTGTAATTGGGCATGCTCAATTAAAGCATTTTAAAAGTTGCCAGAGGCTTCTTTTTATTTCTTGATCCATTGCCAAACAACATTCTTCCTGGTCCATTTCTTCTGTCTTGGCATTTTCCAGGTAGTCCCTCACTGTGGGGTGGCACATGGGATAGAGGGGGGAGAACTTTTTATTTGTGGGCACTAGCTTCTCCAATGAAACATTTCTGATGTTGTGATCTCATTCATTTCTGGTTGTGGGACACCGTCTTGCATAAGATCATTCCACACTTGTTTGTTTGGCACCTGTGAGGTAATTTTTTGGTTTTGCCACCTTATTTTCATTCACCACCTGCCCATCTGGTTCTGAAAGTGTTTGCTAGGGCACGTACCAGTAGCACTTGTGACTTTTGGTGTAGTCAAAGGTTTCAGAGAAATAGATGCTCCTCTCAAAACCTGCACTTTGATGCTTTCTGTTGCTGCTGTCCTATCCAGACTAAATACTGTAATTAGCCCATGAGCCATCCCCAGCTGCCACAGTAAACTAATGCCATTTCCCACTGTGCCCTGATTTCTGAGGGATGACACTAATTCAGCAATTATCCGCAAATTCTGTTAAAACACATCCATTGGTATCCAGAAGTGCACCACATTCTGCCCATTGGGACCCCTGATATTCAGTAATTGAGCATATCCCTGGCTGTAGGGCTTAATAGATTTTTTTCACCCATTAATAAGTAGATTGTTGCAGTGCCACTATTCCAAGCTTGCAAAATCCATGACAGTATGGCTTCCCTACTCTTCTCCTGATAGATACCTAAAAGTGTCCTTAGCTCTTTCAGAGTCTGTGTGATCAGAGTCTGTGTATCCCTTCACCCAGCAGACTGCTCTGCCCCTCCATTTGTATGAGGGCTTTGCTACTATCCCCTCCCTACTTGCTAAATCTGGCTCTGAGTCCGAGGAGCAACCCCAGATGTTTTTCTTGGGATCTGACAAAGATTCCACAGTGAGAACATGAACTTGGGAAATTGAAACCTTGCTTTCCCCATCCTGGGCCTTTGCTTGTGAGCAATATATGCCACCAGCTGTTCTGCAGTGCATTGTTGCTTATAGCACTGCTCTGCTTGAGTGGTGATTAATTTTTGTGAGATTGCCTTTATGTCTTCTAAAGTCCCAGCTTCCTTTTCCAGCTCTCTCACATTGCTCTGGGGTGCTACAATTTTATGGTCGAGAGCTCTAAGACCAGTAGCTAATAGCTATCCAAATTTCCCTGCTAACTCACAGGAAGACTTTGACATCACTTTCCATGGCAATCTGCACACAGCCACCTGAATCACCTGAGGGATAACCACCATCCCATCATCTCTGTCAGGTCATGCTTTTGGTGGAGCCATTGTGGCTAGGAAGGCAGTCAGGGGGGTCCAGCACTCAGTTCATCCTGGAATGCAGGGCATCATCATCACACTGTCACCAGTCCCCAGCTACTCTGTTAGCTGTAGGAAGGAAATACTGCTATCAAATTTGAGAATAAACGTCAGGAAATAAGAAACAAGCCTTGCTGCTCTCCATAAACATGAATTCCTGCAGCTCAGTGCATTGATCTGTGAAAGGACTCATTTAGGTTTCTCTCTTGTTGTCATCATCAGTAACACATTTTAAAAGATATTGGAGTTGTGCTGATCTCCCTTAAGTCATTTTGAAATTGCTATTATCTTTTCATCCTTGTATTTGAAGCTGAGACACTTCTCATTATAGTCACTATGATATTTACTTCTATTGGTAGCATCCTTTGGTTTTTGGCTAGTAAGGTAAATAACTAAGCAGTGTGGGTACAGCCACCAGTGTTCTATTTTCCTGCTTAATTATATTTAAGAATGTTTCCCTTTCCTGACTTTCCCCCACTCCTAAATCTTTTCCTTCCAAGTCAGAGGTGCAGTTAATTTAGCAGCTTTCATTCCCTAAATTTCTGTAGTAGTTAACCCTGCCCAATAAGGCTGTGCTCTTCTCTCTCCACAGTGCTGCATTAAGATCATATGCCAGGCTTTAGTGCTTTGGCATCAGTTTAAAGGGCATGTCAGAGAAACGGGCAAAATGGGAGACGTCAGTTTTCAGTGACACTGTTACAATTACAGAGCAATTCAAACTTTTCAAGACAGCATTAATTAAGAGTAATTCACCGGAGCCTATCTGCAAACACAGTCTGAGCTTTGCCCTCAAAGGAAAATCAATCTAATTTCCACAGTAGATGGGTCTGGAGGGCTCTTCAGCCTAGTTGTGTCCTCTGCTCTTGGGAAATCTGCAGGGGAGTCACAGTTGGAGAGAAATGGGGTGCTGCTCTTCTGTCTCCTACCAGTGGAACATCCTCCTTTTACATGTGATGAACTTGACATTCCTGATGCAGAAGGGGAGTCAGTACCCACTGTGAGCAGGAGTGAGGGTGTCCTGGGGCTGTGCACTGGTTCCCATGCTCTTCTCCTCAAACAACAGTACTTCAACTTCTTCCCCTGCACTCTAAGGTTTTGAAAGACAACAATATCGTGCTGCAAGACAACAGAATTGCACTAAAAGCAGATTTTCAGATGTTCTTTCACAATGTTTTTTCATAGTATGCATGAATACCTGCTATTAGAAGAAATCCCGAGGGCTGCTCCACCTGGAGTGGGGCAGGCTAGCTCTGTTCAGCATGGTCTGCAGTGCTGATGCCAAGCTGCCAGCTCTGGGGAGCCACAGAGCTATGGCCATGTTTCAATGCTGGCTGATTGCTCTCTGCTGAGAACTTTGTCTGCTGGAAGTTTTTGTGAAGCACCCCCTGCACTGAAGCCAGAGGTGGTGGTTGAGCCCAAATGTGACTCACCATTCACATGCACACCCAGGCCTCGGGGCTGTGACCCTCCTGGAAATCATGCTGGCAGGGAAAAGCCACAGTGCTACAGGGCACATCATGCTGAAGACAGCTGCAGAGAGGGGAAGAAACTCTGTGGTCTAGGAGTTTGCTTTTAGAAGAAAGCAGTTTGGAGAAGGAGCTTTTGACAAGCCTGGTAAAAGTGCATTGCCTTGGTTCCTGATCTTTTATTCTTCTCACCGCGTTATGCAGTCATAACATGAAAACCTCAGCTAAGCAAGAATCGAGTCTCTTCCTCTTAGAGAGTTTTGCTTTTCATTACTTATGTTTACATGGCATGGTCAGCCTGTGATGGTGAACAGAAATGCTGTTAAATCTTATCAGGTCTGAGAATTTTTGTGGAATCGCAGCCTATTGATTTAATGTTCAATAGTTACTTGCAGGGCATTAAAAGTCAGGTCAGGTACCTCCTCATGTAAATGCCCAGAGTTTTCCACAGATAAAGTGAAGTGCATTCACAGCAGCAGAAACAGGACTGTAGAGCTGTCACTCATGAGAAGAGTTGATTTAAAAGCAAAATTATGAGTGCAAGAACACTTCTGGCCTCACAATTTCTAGAAGAATAGAAGGGGGACTTAAAAAAAATTATTATTCCCTTCTTGCTGCATCATTCATTTGCTTGGAGCTGGATGTCAATTTAACAGTAAGCATGAAATAATATATACATGATCCACAGAGATTCATGCTGAATGTTCTCTCTACTGCAAGGCAGAAGCTACCTGGGGGCTGTTTCTGCTCTGAGGTTCCTGTTCACATCTCCAATAGACAAGCTGCAGAAACAGGAACCTCACTTCCATGGGACTGAAGGGATAACTCAATGCCAGCCTTTTCTCCTGCCTTTCTAACACAGTGCAATGCTGCTGATTTATCACAATAAATAATTAGACTGTTTCAGCTCCTGACAGCATGGTGATTACTCTGGAGAATTAACTAAGTGAAATGATTTGTGGAAATACCCTACTCTCAGCAGCAGCAGTTCAGGAGCATCAAGGAGAGGGTACTGTGGCTGACAGTAGAAGAAACAGGATTTCAGGTGGGAGTCACAGAGAAAGGATATTTTTCTTTGGACTTGCATGCTTCTCTTGCAGCTACATGTGGGTGTTAATGATTAATCTGCTGTCATTAACTAATACTTATCCACAGCTAGGTTAAGCTGGTCTAAAGACATCAATAATAGAAAACAGCAGAGGAGAAAAATTATATTGTGTGGAGCAACATTAGCTCACATGAAGACAAAGTTCTTAAATTTAAACTACCTGTGTTCAGAAACATATTAATTATGTGTAACTTTCCTGGGCTCAAAACACAAGCTCATAATTAATTCCATAGACCTAAAAACACCAGAAAATAAAGATTAAAAAAAGAAAAAGAAAAGCTTCCTCAGTTGGTGACTAAGTAATGTTTTATTACACACCTTAACTTTTCAGAAGCAGAAGCTCAGATATGTCTGTGTCCTCCTGCAGTTCCTGACCTGCTTTGCCTTGCTGCATGCTGAAGCACTTTGATCTATTCTGCAGCACAATACAGGATTCAAGTGCTAACATAGCAAGAGATATATTAAGAAACAGCTAATTCTGTCTCGAGTTTAGCAGTTCATAATTTTATATCCTATCTTGCATGATAAGTCATAAGTGATGGACCTGGGAATGAACAATGAGAACATTCCCCCTGTGACGTTAATGGCAAGCAGGGATTTAACCTCCAGCTCACATCCACAGCCCTGGATTTTCTTCACCACACCACTTCCCTCAGCAATACTGGAAAGTGTTTACAAACAACTGGGTTTCACTATCTGGAAACATAACATGTTATTCAACATCCAGCATTTCACAATGGTTTTTATTTTGCAAATTTGTTATTTTGACTTTGCAATGGCAAATAAAAGATCTACTCCTAGCAGGAAAGTACAGTGTTCTGCTCATCTAATTTCTAGAAATGTAATTAAAACACACTAGAATCAATGATGAGTTATGTGAGGCATGCATCATCAAAAGGGGCCTCTCAAACACCTTTCCAAATAACTTTCAGATAGATACAGCAAAAGAGAGACAGAAAATCAACTGAATTTGGACTAAAATGTTCTTTTTAGTGTTACATAATGAAAGCACCATTCTGCATTCCTCCATCAGGTAGACAGGACAGACTCTTGAAAAACTATAGACTGAAAAAAGCTTTTCAGTGTGAAATTCCGGGTTTCTCAGACACTTATCCACCATCTCCAGACTCTCCTCCCAAACCTTTCCTTGCTATTTCCTCAGGTTTTCTGCTTGGTAAATCTTTCAAACTGAAAACTGCATAAGAGCTTTGAAGTTACAAGTCATAAAATGCAATTGTCTTTCAATAAACACACAAATTGCAATAAGCATAAAGGTATTTGAACCATTATTATCATGGTTTTCCTCATCAGAGATGATGAGCTGCAGGCACTGCCAGCACAAGCCCTCAGTACATGACGTGTTCCTGGGCATTTACTTTTCAGAAAACACTTTGCTGATGTATCAGAGCATTTGAAAGGACAAACACAGATCCAAGCCTTCACAATTTAGGAAAAATTTTAATCAGCATTTGGATCCCTTTTTTACTGTGCATGCTCACTGAAATGAAAAATAAAAAAGCCAAAGCAGAAATACAGCACTTTCCCCACCTTCAGAGAGAGCAGTGGGAGCAGGGTAGAAGGCAGTGGTTCCTTTGATTCAGGAAGCTGTCAGATCCAAGCAGCCACCAAAGCAGTGTGCATGCTGTCAGTCCAAACCTTGGCAAAATCTCTGAGGTTTTGGGTTTCATTTTAGGTTCAACATGTAGATTGTATCCGAAAAGATTCTCAACTCTTGGCTGATCTTTCAGTGGAAACTGATAATCAAGGAACTGATTTGTGATTGCACTTTGAAATTGCCATGCACTTGCATTTGATTTCTTTGTTTTTGACATGGAAGCACATGAAGCCCAGTGGTTTTACCTGGATTTTATTCAGAGGTTCTGTGGGTTTTGAACCTGAAAGAAATGCAAAGCAGCAGTTGCATAAGCTTTTGTGAGAAGATTTACACCACTGGATACATGACATAACTGTTATGTAACGTTATATTTTGTGGAATTTTCTGGTACTTCATAGTTTTCCTGGAAACAAGAATTTGTTAATATTCAAATAACTTGAGATAATTGCAGTTTGTAATAAGCCAAGGCATATGCCTACTTTTGCTTTCTTCAACAGAAATCTGGGATCTGGAAAGAAGCACACTATAATGGAATTAAAAATGCAACATACTACTGAAAGAAATATCTTTCTAAGATATATCTATTCTATCTACTTAAATAAAATGTGCTGATTGCCTTTAAATAAAAAAGCAGTAACAGACTGCCACTTTCACATTTCTTAATGATGCATGTTGTACATTAAGAACTTAAAAACCACAGCATAAAGTAATAGACTTCAACCTTTGCTGGCTCATTAGTCTCTCTGTGTGCTTAGGTTGAGCAAGGATGTTCCCTCCCTGTGTTCTGACATAGAGACTTGGCTGCAGCCAGGATCCCCAGGGCTGGGGCATGGTGGGAACAGGAACTTCTTGTGGATGCTCCTGGACCCAGTTTTGTCTTGTGAACAAGTAGGGATCCATTGAGAGCAGGGTGTCTCTGGAACAGGGACTGTCTCCAGCTGTAAGTTTGCTTACATGGTACTGCCCAGCACAACAGGATTCCTGTTCACTTGGCTTTCTAAGTACTTGTAGATAACAGATTTGCACCAAGAGTCATGCACTGACACACAGAATAGGCACAGGATCTGTAGAGGCTGCCTACATAATGCCATCTATCTACCCTTTGAAGAAGACTCAACAGCCAATATGAAATGAAAATTTGTCATCTTGTTATTGATATTTTTCTCCTTTCTTCTGAAAGAATTTGAGCTGTTTTGTAACTGCACTTTCTAAAGCTTATACTTTTGTCTGTTTCTGCATTTGTTTGCAAAAGTTAGTTGCTCATAATGAGTCATATTCAGTGATTGGCATGATTAAATTAGCTTTTTCTCCAAGACAGTTCTGATCAGTAGGTTTAATTAGTACCTGTGTTTATTGAAAGGATTTACTTTGATGCTATGTACCTGCTCTCCCATGCTATCACAGTGACTTTAGTAATGAAGACAATCCTGGCAGAAACCATCCTGTAAAAAGCAGTACCATGAGGCAACAAAACAACTAAGTGACCTTTCTTGATTCCAGCTAAAATCAACAATTTCCTGATGTGGCTAGCATCAATACATAACCCACCTTCACTGAAGTTAATTTCCCTTTGATGGTAAACATCACTTGCTTGATTAGCTTTTAAGTAACATTACCAGCAACCATGATCACCTATCACTGTTTTGTCTTTTTTTTTTTTAAATCTAAATTAGAAACTTCTGATTTTTATTTTATAAATAGCTTTGTTGCATTCCTGTCTGTTGATATGCCAGAAACCAGAAAGATCACTACCTCATCAATAAAAATAGAAACATTCGAGTGTCTCAGTGACTACTGGTGGAAGAGCTGTCATTGCAACAAAGACACTGAAGTAAGAGTCTCAAAAGGACTTGAATAAGTTGAAAAATATTTGTTTTATTCAACCTGATCATTCTATTAGAAAATGGTAAAGCTGCATGAAAAGGGAACACATTACTGAGAAGAAAATACATCAGTCAATATTTTCAAGAAAGATGTAGGAGAAAGATTATTTTAAATAGCAGGGGAAAAAAAGAAAAAAAATAAACACAAAAATAGTCCTCCAGAAGAAAATTGGTCTTCTATCCCCAGGAGGATTAATAATTGACATGTAGCAGCTTCTGAGGCAGCCACTAAGCAGAAGGATGGATATGGTTATTCCCTGTCATATATTTACTAATGGAAAGTTCCCAGTATAAACAGTAACATAGTAAGAATTGTTTCATGCTCTTGAGATTTTTAGATGCATAAATATTTTTTGGCAGCTTGGCTAAGAGGATGTAATTCTTTGGCCTTTAATTTATTTCGTACTTTTAAAGCATGTTTTTTTCATTTCCCACAGAGCAGCACATTGAAAGCACAGAGCCTGTTGCCTCTTGTCTGAGGACACTGGGCTGTCTCACTCCCTCGCTGAAAAAACAGAGTGTATGAAGATTTCCTGACTCTACTTGCCCATGAATTGTGAGAGCAGGATTTCCTATAATATCCTCTATTTGAGGGGGCTCAGCACTTGCACTAAATATATGTCTGTATTTTTATAGCATTGACATTTTGCATTTTGTCTTGTACACTAGATTTTTCTCTGTTGGTCTACAAACAGGTAAATATTATTCTTCTGTTATTTCTGAAGATATACTATTATTTCTATTTTATTTTGGTTATACTAGACTTCAATTGAAAAATCTGTTCTAAAACAGTACAAACTGCTTGTAGCTTTCAGGCTGCTTTGGTGGAAAACCATGCTTCCAGGGGAAACTAGAGTTTTTGCAAAATTCTGATCTCTAAGACATCCCTCATTTTCTCATACAAGTATATTGACCAAAAACCCTAGAAATATTCTTCTCCCTTTCATTAGTTAAAATTAATTCAGAAAGTATTTGGTTATTTGCAAAATTAATATGGATCCTACTAAATAGGATATTTTTATATCTCACCTTGCCCTCCGCCCCTCAAAATGCGTGGAGCATGTTTCAAAACTCTAGCTCAAATAACCCAATAGAAAAAAGAATGATCTAGCTCTCTAGCAAGAGAGGTCTTATAAATCTATGGATAACAGCCTCTACTTTGTCTCCAAGTCTCAGATGTATAAATACAAACCACAAGCCTTTAGCCTATAATCTTATTGTTTTCCTTCTACTGCTGATAAAAATACACTCTCTGTTTTTTCAGCCTTCTTGATACATCAATTTTTTCAATGATCAGGTTTTCTAAAATACTTCCTAATAGTAGATTATAAAATTTTAAAAAACCAAGCAAGGTGTGCCAGGCAAGTTGGACTCTGTTAAACTGTGTAAGAACACAAGATTACCTCTTTTCCTTGGTGGTATCCATCTAGTCAAATATCTTGTACTTGATGGAGGCCACTACAAGAGGTGCAGGAAGGAGAGATCCAACTCTTTCCCTTGGGGCACCCACAGCCTCCCAGAGTCAAGCAGCTCATGTTGTGATAATCTCACATGGTTGAGATGTCACCAGGACAAATACCCATCTTCATTTTTTCCATTTGGCAAAAGGTGTTAGATCCTTCAGACTCTCTTCGAAGCACAACTCATTGGATCACCCTCCTGTCTTTCTTCTGTAATCTTTCTATTTGGACCCACAGGAGAAGACACATTAATGTTTTCTGAGCTGTGGGGAGTTAAGATGCAAATATCTCTAGTATTTTAGTAAAATCACATGTGCAGTCTGTTCTTCTGCTAAACTAAACATTATCTCTTATATGGCTGAGGGTTTTGCACAACGGGGTTCACAAAGCGTGAGTATTCTTGAGATAAGATTGTCAAGTTTATTGTCCGAACAAGAAAGAGGCTCAGATTAGGTTGTGAATAATTTATAGGCTTACAGATATCAGAATATAGATTAGGGCAAGATTTTTTCCCCCTCCTTGCATCTAAGAAAGCATTGATTCATTCAGTAAGGGGCAGTTACTCTGGCACTGATACAACAGTTTCTTCCCCCTTTCTTTCACTCTTCAGCCCAGTGTTCCCAAAACAGACACTGCTGAGGGAAGTTCATACCCTGGAAGTTCAGTGTTTCATGTTTGGCCAAAGCAAAGTTAGGCTATAACAGTAAAATGTCTAGATAATTTGCTTTTTAATGATCTAACTTAATTGGACACAAGCCTTCAGACAGGAACCAACTTCAAAGCTGGTAAGAAAAGTAATCTCAGCACAACGGTGCTATTGACATATTTTTGCTTTCAAACACTTTTCATGAATGTAATAAATGATGATTTGAAAGTTTATAGGGATTTGCTGTAATTACTGACTGAAAGCATGGAAATAAGGGCCAATCTGCAACCATAGGAAAGTCAGGTTGGCCTCAAGCAATGGGTAGCTATATTGCAAAACTGGGAAAATATGGGCAAACAAATACTTGATTTCAAATTTTTGCATTTTACTGCTTTCATTTTTTCGTACTGTTGTTGTATTAAATTAGGAACTTATGTACATAGTACTTGGCTGCTACTGAGATGAATGTGTGCTTAACAGAGAGGTTTTGTGGTTGGAAATAATCCTTCTTAATAGATCAAGCTTTTTTGTTTTGTTTGCTTGAATTTCAATCAGGCACTGAACTCATGGCATATTCAAATAACCTTTTTTTTCTCCAGCTTTGGGTTAGGTTTCCTAGGGTTTGGTTCCTTCTACTGAAAAAGTGAATAAAAAATTGGGATGAAAAAATATCAGATACCTACCTGTAAACCAAGGAATCTTCAATTTTCACCTTTCCTCCACACTTTTTTTTTCTTTTAATAATGTATTTTCATTGGTTTAAATAACTATATATATAGGATCTCAAATTTTTTAAATGGTTCAAATAAAATACTTTATTATTTTCTTAATTGCTGCTTAGTGCTGGCTTGGACTCCCACTTAGATCTTCCCTTCTACTTCAGGCAATATGTACAGAACATGTGGCATTTTCTCACATTAATGGCTGGGTGGGAAAACTATCAGCCCTTTCTTTTTGGGCAATTTTTTAGGGAAGAAAAGGCACTAGTAAAATCTCTTTTATTAAACCACAAGTCAATATTTGTTCTGCTATACGTACACTTTTAGGAGAAAAATTTTATTTCTTTGATTTCCCTCTCAACTAGAGCATTGTTTGTGGTCTAATATCCACTATCCAGAGTATTACCTTTCCCATGTGTAAAATTCTTGCCGAGTGATAATCCCTTTCATTTCCTGCTTTTTAATGAATGGATTTTATATAACTGTTCATTAGCGTAATCGTGGCTGATTTTTATTTTTCACTTCATTGTTTCACCAACAAAACTTTTGCCACAGCGACTTTGTTAGCAAAACAGAGCAGATTAATCTCAGCATCTGGGAAAATGTTTGAAGGTGAGCATAAATAAGGTGCATGGCACTCCTTGCATTAGAGTTCTTGCTTATGCTCACCCACAAACCAAGCTCAGGATGCCTGAGGACACACTTAGGGGATATTTAGCTGACATCTAGAGACATCAAGCTCTTTAATTTCTACAAGACACCTTTCTGACAAGACAGCCAGTTCACTCTAGTAATGCTCTGTGATAATTTGATAGAAATGGACTGAGAGGAGGAGAGCTCTGTTTTGCCACTAACAAGTTTCAGTAACCGCCAGCTTAAATGAGAGCTGAAAGAGAAGGCTGAATTACTCCAGTGCTATCAACCTCAGTTACTCATTCCTTCCTAATTGATAGCCTTAGAAATAGCTTGAAAACTAGAAACAATTCGAGCATCAAGCAAGTACCATAAAGAAGCACTTTGTCTCCCTCAAGGCTTGTTACAATTTTCCCACTTGTTTTTGATTTACATATCAGTCACAGAGATGCTGGTGCTGATCTTCTGAGCAACTTCTGTGCAACTTCAGAAGAGTCAAAAAAGGATGGTAGGGCTGAAAGAAAGGCAGCCACTTCAAAGCCTGAATGTGAATAGCTGGGAGACCAAAAAGATGAGAATGTATAATAATCACTTTATGTCAAGAGACGCTTAAGCTTCTGTGACACATTTATTGTGCAGCTTGAATCTCCAGAATGAGCCTCTCATGGAGATGTCAAACCAGCAGCAGAAGCTCTATTAGAAGTTGTGGCTGTTTTACTCTCTGTCAATAAAGGCCAGTCACAAATACCATGAATTTTACATTGTTGCTCCTTCTAATTTGTAGTAGGGGATTTAAGAGTTTATAAATGGGATGTATTTATGCATTTCTAGCAAGAATATTACAATGTAAAGCAGCAGTAGAGTTCTATTTCCTGCTTTAATTCTATATTTTCTCTATTTTTCTCTCTATAAATTTCAATTTACACTGGCTTATTCACTTGTTATTTATTCTGAGAAAGTGTCATTTACACATGCAATGCCGTATCTCGACTCGGGTATCAGATGGCGTCTGAACACATGCCAGACCTCTTCCACTGCCTCAAAAAATACAAATATTTAAAGCAAAGTAAACTTTTACGAGAATAAGGTAGGTATTTAAAAATGGAATAGGTTAATTTCTAAAATTTCCGTGGACACTTTGTTAATCAGGATTTTCATCAAAATAGGATGAGTAATTTAAAAGAACTTCCAGCTCTTACAAGGGTGTTGGTTAACCCTATTCATGCTGACCACTGGGTAAAACATTGCATTTTAACTTTGAAGCCTGGTATTGGAAAGAAGGCTATCACAAAGACAGGGTACAGAAAAAACACTTTTTGTTATAAAAAACTTTACAGGATATCATTATTATGGGTTTCTTCTCCACAAGATTGCAGTGACAAAGAAGGGTAGCAGTGAAATTTTTAGAACTGAAATAGTGGAATAATCATCTTTGCCAATACAATTTTATGGGAAGGGCTGGAGAGGTGCTACATGAGGACTGTAAGGGTGGTGATGGAGAAGGAGCAGAGGAGGTGTGGAGAGGAGGAATGGGTTTGAGCAGATGGAAAGACATCACTAGTGACTTCAGAGGTGTGAGAATGGGACTGCAAGGGGTCAGTAGAGATTTCAGCTTCCTGCAGAAAGAGAATGAGAGTGAGTAAGGGTCAGTGAAGTTTGAAGAGCTCTGAGTGGATGAAGGCAAGGTATCAGGGAACTTGAAGCCTGGCAGGGTAGAAAGAGCTCACTGCCACTTTTTCCTCCCCTCCTCACCCATGTATTCCACCATGCCTCTTCTAGGAGTCCCTGTCTACCCTTCCTCTTCCCTAGACTCACAAGCCACACTCCCCACTCACCCCCATCCTAGCACTTGTCCTCAGACAGCCACCCTCCACGCCTGCAAGATGCAAGGGACCTGCTGTTCCCTGCATCTGGGCCCTCCTTGATCTTCTGCACCCTCTGAGTTGGAGGGAAGGGATGGAGCAGGGCTGGTCTGCCAGATGCAGACAGGAGAATGTCTTTCTGCTGCTGTCATCCCCCAAGAAAAAGCTGTGGCAGTGACACTTCTTCTGGGAAGGGCTAGTCCTGGTGCAGTTGCTGCTACCCCATTCTTTGGGCCCTGCTTTAGCTGCAGCATCCAAAGAACAAGAGCTTTGCAAGAAGGAGTTGGGGATTGGCATAGGGAAAGAGCAGCCTGTCACGGAATCCAGCCAT
This sequence comes from Rhipidura dahli, assembly GCA_013399225.1. Taxonomy (NCBI): domain Eukaryota; kingdom Metazoa; phylum Chordata; class Aves; order Passeriformes; family Rhipiduridae; genus Rhipidura; species Rhipidura dahli. Next base: position 336,764 of record VXAC01004222.1, read on the forward strand.
TCATGATCCATTAATGTCCACAGAAATCAGTGGGAGCTCCTCCAAATGTGGGGCAAGTGTAAGAATGGGAATACAAAAAACCTGTCAATCCTAAATTATTTTTCTCTGCATGGTGCCTGTGCTTAATGGGTTGAATATAATTAACAATTCCCAGGTATCTTCTACTATTTTATTTCCTGTAGAGGAATGTCCAACCCAAAGAGACTTTTTGATGTTATTAAACTCCACTTTTCTGCTCCATGCTGAAATCTCTCTGCTCAAGCAAGGTCACTTCTGGCTGTGGAAAAACCTCACACTTCAGCATGGTTCAGAGAACTTATTGTGGCCCAGACTTAGGTATTCAGATGCTTACAGATGGAAACTGGCTCATAAGACATCAAAGCCCCAAACTCCCACCGATTCACTGATACATTTTTAAATACCTCCAGATCAAAAAGACTAAATCCACCAAGGAACCTTGATCCTGCTTGCAAATAAAGATGTGTACTTTCAAAATTAAATTGCTATTAGAAATTTCAGAAATTTTAAGTATCTGCTTCCTTACCCCTAAGGTGCTTAAAACTTGTGCTGATTTGCACCCACAACAGCCCTCCAGGCCTCCTTCTATCTGGCACTCACAAAACTCGGCATGACAAGGAGATCCAGACATGTTTACCAACTAAATGTCCAAAATATCTCTTAGATTAGTTGTTCTCAGACTGCACATTACTCAGACAAAAGAGGAGGGATGTGCACCTTCCACAGCAGGACTCTCCTGAGGTGAACTAGTGGCACATGGGACACAACTGTTCAGTCCCTTCCCCTGCAGAACTGGAACAGATGCTGAAGCTGCATTCCTCTTCACTCAAGTGACTGCACAAACCGTGTTTTCCAGTCTGTGGCATTCTTTGGCTCCATGGTGATGCTGGGAAATCAGCTGTCTGTCACGGCAATTTCTTCCTGATTTTTGGTTGACTTGGTGCCTCCTGGGATTTTCTTCTGGGTGCACAGTGTGGTTCCTACAGGTCACTGCTCTGTTCAAAGATTAGGCTTTGCAGTGCACATTGCTGAGTTTTCCAAATCCCTTCCAGGCATTTTCCCAAGTGGCCAACTTTAGTGCTTTGGCTTCCTTAACTCCCAGTTGGAAAGTTTCTCAGGTTAACTTCTCCCAGGACCACTTCTTTTGGGTGTGCCTGGCCCTCTCCTGATTACCAGGGTTATCTGACAATCCTGACACAGAGACACTGGAAGCCACTTGCTTCTTTCTCCTAACCCCTTCCAAAGGGTGAGACACTCAGTGTGGGGAACAGTGCTTTGTAACAACCCTCAGCATTCTGCCAGGGTAGGATTTAGGGGTTTTCTTCAGTACCTGTGGGATTTGTCTATGGCCTGTGGGAACTGATAAACATTTTAACTGCAGCAGCTATGTCCAGCAGGGATGACAAGTCAAGGCATTCTGCTCCCTAAGCTCATAGCACAGCCAGTCAATAATGTAAGCTGAAATCAATGCCCCAGGTCATGAACAGAGCACACAACTTGCCAGCCTTTCAATTGTCTCTGCTGCAGGAGCAATAACCTCTGAAGAGAGAAAGGATGGGCAGCTGGGAAGGATAACCTTTCAAACTGCTCTAACATGCATTTGGAAAGCCTATAAATCTGAATCCCTAAACACAGATTCTCTGCCATGAAGAGTAACTGCAAGTGCCCGACAGAGGGTTGTTTTTTGTACTGCAGACTGCCAAGGGCAGACAGATCACTCAGTCTTTAAAGAGGGACAATCAAACCTTTTGACCTGTGGCTCAGTGCAGTTTGCTTAAAAAGAAACCAACCATGGTCACTGCTAGAGCCCCTGAATGTGATAAATATGTAGGGATTGCAATGCTCTCCTCAGGCAGCCATTCAGAGCCATGTGCCAGTGGCTGGGTACATATTTCCTTCAAGTCAACAAACCCACAGCTGTCCCTTCTCTCATCTCCACTCTTTTGGGTCAGAACAACCAAGCCACTGGCTCTGTAGTTGGATGAATGGCTTTTTGTTGTTCTGGTCAAGACATAAACCTGATTTCTGTCCAGATGAGGAATTCTGCTTTGGAAACATTTTCAGAACAAAGCTATCTAATTCAGCTATCTAACTGCATTTGACATCATGAAATGTCAGTTTTTGTATCAATTAGATTTTTTTTGTTCTCTGCATGGGATGCCTATATGGGTGGACCTATATTTATAAAAATGCATTGTGAAATTCTGACATTATAACCCTTAAAGTAGTTTAACATCTCTGACTGGGATGTAGAGATCCTCTGAAAGCAGTGATCAGTGATACACTAAGTTGTAGTCCCTATTGTTATAGGCCTGAAATAAAAGGGTTAACATTGTGCAGGATCTCCAAGAATTTTAATTTCCTTTGGGATAAGGCCCAAACAAACTCTTTTTTAATGTGCTCCACACAATCTAATACAATATCAAGATTTTTACTTTAGTGCCTGTTCAATAAATTAGAAATATCAGTGTTTCAAAGTTTGCTTCAAAAATATTAAAAAAGTGTGGACTTGAATGGTGACTTGAAAAAAACACACCCCTTTATAAAGAACAATAGAAGAGAGGTGTTATTCAAGCAACAGTTCTATTATTTTCCAGCTACAGTATGCTTCTCATATCCAAGTGCACACAGAATAAACACAGTGTGATTCCATATGCAACAAACTCTTTCTGATATATGTTTAGGAAATCTGGGTTCATTGACATTGTTTGCATTTCTTTTTATTTCTAATCAGTTGTACTGTCAGACAAATTTGATTGTTGATTTCCCCCGGAATCACTTGTTTCTTGTGGGGTTTTATCACATCTTTGTGCAATCTTGTTTTTAAACAGGCACCACTGTTTTCTGACTTGTATTTCCTGGTATATAAAGCATTTTTGTGATGAAAGACCTAATAAATGAATTGCATGACAAAATTAAACTGGGGCACTCTACCCTCAAAATAGATTAGTATGGAGGCAATTACAATGTTACTCTTAACAGTGATAATTTACTTGATTTGGTTTTTTCTTGTGCAAAAAACAACTAAGCTATTTTCATTTTTCTGAGATACATTTTGATCTTGATTTGAACAATTCTTCTCAGACACCATGAAGTGCAATAAACACTTTGGATAAGTTGTCCAGTGTGGGGGAATTGCTTCTGTCTCCATTTAGATGTTGATCACTTCCATATAACAAAGAAGTATAATGCACTGCCACATATCTCAGTTTATGAAAGAGATAAAAATGGCCTTGTTGAGTCCATAAGGGCAAACCTAACCTCCAATAAACATGATGTTTCCCAAAGGCTGGAAGGACAAGAACAAACACAAAGGAATCACATCCCACCTATTTCCCTGCTGGTAGCTTGAGCTGAGCATGAGTTTGAGCCTGTTTCAAATGTCCATGTTCACAGACATTTCTTGAGGAGGGATCAGATGCAAGTCTGGGGCAGGTCTGCTACTGTAAATGAAGAGAACCTCTGCTATCAGTATTTGCCTCAGGGTCTGTCTCCATCTGTAGCCATCACCACTGTTGAAACAAACTCTAGTTGCTGCTGTCTTCAGTGGAAACAGGGCAGCTGGGAGGATGACCTTGTAAGGGACGAGCTGTGCAACAGGGGGTAAGGAGTTATCCCTAAGCTGTGGCTTACAAATGCTCAGTGTCCAGGAATGAAGTGGAATTCACCTCCATTGATAGCCTGAGGAGCACTCAGGAGCCCTTCAAATCAGGACCAGTGCACTGCACAGCAGTTTATTTTGCAGCTGATGCCAAAGGCTTCCTGAAAGAAGAATCTGGGATACAGCCCAGCTGAAAGGTTAATGTCTCTCAAACTGCAGATGGGAGAGCTCCTGCCCAGAAGCAGCTGAGTGTAGCAGTAGTAGATTGGCAGCTTTCCTGGGGTATTGAATAGGGGCCATTCCCCACTCATTTGTGCAAGGTAAATAACTTCACAAACACAGAGGGGTCTTAAATCAGAAGAGTACTTGAACATAAAAGATTAAAGTAATTCTTAGTCAGGACAGTATTTCTTGTGTTCTAAGTAGACAGCAAACAGGTCTATTTTCTTCAACTGGATTAAGGCTATGATGCACAGTATTGCCAATCCCATCTTCAAAATTCATGCAATTGGAAAAACATCACAGTTGTTTAAAAGTCACAAGAGTTTAAGCCTTGCATTTTTTTATTTACTTACTATTTTATTCTTTAGGCTGCATTTCTGAAGCAGCTTCAAACCTTTGCTTGACATCAGAAGGACTCAGAATATACTCAGAAATGAATATTCCTTGCAACGTCTTGCTGCTAGCATTTGGGACTTGAAGAGAAAGAATTAACAGTTGTGATATTGCAATAACATTACAAGAATTGGCAAAGCTGCCCCTGCCTCTGTCTAAATTTCAACTTCCCCTATTTCAAGTTTTTCAGCCTGAAAGCAAAAAGAACTGGATTTCATGGGTGTGGATGTGTTCAATCCATGTTGTAGATTTTGCTTCTGAACACACTCAGCAACCACAGCTGGCTTGGCTAATGCTCCTTTGTAACAGAACTGTTTATTCCCCTTCCCATGTCCACAAAAGCTATTTTGGATGTATCTTTTCTTTCTTTTTCCATGAGGCACAGAGTGTCTTAGCTTATAAGAGAGGTAGATCAGCTGAAAACAGGTACATCATGTCACAGCTCATGTAAAAAAAACCTGTGCTGTTTGAAGAAGCCTGTATATTCCTTCAGTCATCCAAAGTTAAAGCAAGAATGATAAAAGACAGTTGCAGTAGAGGACAAGACAAAGAAAATCAAAGGAAAGAACACAAGGTTGACTGCACAATGGATATATATATATTGACAGACTTAGAAAATTTTGGCTCAGGATTCACACAGAGAGAAAAGGAGGGAGAATCCATCTGATTGTAAGAATAATACAGCTTTATTGATCTTTCCTTAGGATTCACTCTGGACTGAATCAAGATCAGATAGGGAACAGAGAGCTGTTAGAAACTTGCTGATGTCTTGTATGACCTACTGGGTTTATGAGTAGGTGCAGCCCAAGAGCCAGCCACCTCCCTCGAGTAGTGTTGTCAAGGATGTAAAAGCACATGCTCTTGGCAGCTTCCTAAGGCACTCTGCCAGTACTGAGGGGGATAGAAAAGCTGGAGAATGCTCAGAAAGTGCTCAGAAGGTGAGAGGGAGATGTTCCCCAATCAACTTCAGTAAGCTAACTTGGGTCTCTGCAATGATGGTTTAAGGGATGCAGCCAGTGCTATGGATACTGTCAGTCAGAATCTGAAGGTCAGTGAGCCTTCAAAGGTGATTTAAATACTGCATGTTGTTGAATTTCCTCTGGGGGACACCAAGATGGGTATTTTCTAGTGCTGATCCCGAGGGTATCTGTAAGCAAAGAATGGGAGGGATGAGCATTTTAGCTTCTACAGCACTAGAGGTGCTGCTGTTCCACCTCCGGATTTGCTCCTGGACAGCTTAACTGTATCCTCTCTCATGTTTCATGGCAATGCCATGATTTATTTGGAATAGTGACAGAGGAAGATTTATGGTTCTATTTCCAGAACACCCAGTGAAGAAGCAGCACTGAGGGCAGATTGGAGGAGTTGAGCTGTGCATCTCAGCAGCCTCCAGTCAGTCCCTTGTGGAACTGAAAACAGGCAGAGAACAGCTGCAGTTGCTCCAGTTGAATTCACTGTGAGATGTAGGGAGTGCTCTGGGAGGGGAGAGAGGTCTTTACACTGGCTTTAGAGAATACTGGCTTTCAAATTTTGATTCCTTGTTACATGCTGGGTAGTGATCCCTCCATGCTAGCAGTGGGAAACATCAAGCAGCTGAAATCAATCAGACATGGTCAGAATTATGATTTGATTGTCCAAGGACAGTGTCAGAAATGCATTGTAAGAACCCATCAAACAAGAAAACAAAAAAGTTCATACCTTGAGTGATAGTTCCTCAACAATCTCCATCCCACTTGATCCCAGATTTCAACTACCATCTCCTAATGTACCCCCTAAACACCTACAAAATTTGACAGTGCTTGAAAAATGCAGTGGATTTTTGAGCACATTGAAACAGAAACAAACTCCCATTCTTAATTACAGCAATTTTTTTTTTTTGTTTTTTTTTCTCCTGTGTGTGGCTACAACAGACCAAGCTGAGGCTGCTGCAATCAACAAGAAGATAAAACTTAAAAGCAGTAATAATAATAATAACAGATAATAAGTGATTCTGGTCCTTATTCTTGCTGTTATATGTAGGGACATACAAAATGTAAATTGCATGCAGAGTAAATTGTCATCCATTAATTCAAATGCCAGTTAATTAGTCTGTGAGATTTTCCCCCCTCCAATTAGCTATTTGCTCCTACTTTCCAGGGGTAAAAAAAAAAAAA